>CM060079.1:47071957-47086957 GCA_030533445.1 Cyprinodon diabolis | reverse complement strand
TCATCCATCCATCCATCCATCATCCATTATCCATCCATCCATCCATCCAGCATCCATCATCCATCCATCCATCCATCCATCATCCATCCATCCATCATCCATCCATCCATCCATCATCCATTATCCATCCATCCATTATCCATCCATCCATCATCCATCCATCCATCCATCCATCCATCCTTCGATCCATCCACCATCCATCCATCCTCCATCATCCATCCATCCTTCCATCCATCCATTATCCATCCATCCATCATCCATCCATTATCCATCCATCCATCATCCATCCATCCATTATCCATCCATCCATCCATCCATCCATCCATCATCCATCCATCCATCCATCATCCATCCTTCCATCATCCATCCATCATCCATCCATCATCCATCCATCCATCCATCATCCATCCATCCATCATTCATCCATCATTCATCCATCCATCCATCATCCATCCTCCATCCATCATGCATTCATCCATCTATCATCCATCCATCCATCATCCATCCATCCATCCATTCATCCATCATCCATCCATCCATCCATCATCCATTATCCATCCATCCAGCATCCATCATCCATCCATCCATCCATCCATCATCCATCCATCCATCCATCCATCATCCATCCATTATCCATCCATCCATCATCCATCCATCCATTATCCATCCATCCATCCATCCATCCATCCATCCATCATCCATCCATCCATCCATCATCCATCCTTCCATCATCCATCCATCATCCATCCATCATCCATCCATCCATCCATCATCCATCCATCCATCATTCATCCATCATTCATCCATCCATCATCCATCCATCCATCATCCATCCTCCATCCATCATGCATTCATCCATCTATCATCCATCCATCCATCATCCATCCATCCATCCATTCATCCATCATCCATCCATCCATCCATCATCCATCCATCCATCCATCCAGCATCCATCATCCATCCATCCATCCATCCATCATCCATCCATCATCCATCCATCCATCCATCATCCATCCATCCATCCATCATCCATTATCCATCCATCCATCATCCATCCATCCATCATCCATCCATCCATCCATCCATCCATCCATCAATCATCCATCCATCATCCATCCATCCATCCATCCATCCATCCATCCATCCATCCATCCATCCATCATCCATCAATCATCCATCAATCATCCATCCATCCATCCATCCATCAATCCATCCATCCATCAATCATCCATCCATCCAACCATCAAATACAACCTTATTGAAAGCAATCAGGTGGAGTAACTGTAGGTTCATCAGCCCCCACCCTTAGAGCGCCCACACCAACTTTTATTATAAAGTTTCACCCTTGCCTCAACCCGTCAGAAAACAGAGGGATGAATTAGATCAGGGAGCCAGAGCTCCTCGTCTAACATCAGTTGAGACACACAGCAAGATCTATTTTAGGTTATAGAACTACAAGAGCGGCAATAAAAGGTTATGGAAGGCAATCTATTAGAATGTGTCCATTGTTTGTGTCTAAAGTCTTTCTCTCCCTACCAGACCAGGGTGGTGTAGGATCAGTGACCAGGCAGGGAAATGTAAGTTGAGGAGGAGGCTTCGGTGGTACATTAGGGCACGGCTGTTTCTAGGGAAACACCAGAACCAAGCAGCTCTCCAAGGCAGAAGCTGCAGCAGCTCCTCTAATTCTTCTGCTGCCTTTCTCCCTCCACTCTCTCACTAATTCATGTTCTAGGTTTCTGCGGCTCTAATGAATCATCAGACCCCATGTAGTATGCACATGATCGGCTTCATTCTGAGAAGAGCAGGAAGACGCGCAGCAAATAAATGCACAATGTTGACATAAGTGGGACCAGCAGAGCAGAGGGAGCGCAGCATTGGTTAAACATTTCCCAGCAAAGAAATGCTGCACTTTTATCTACATTTCATTGCAGAGTGATAGTGATAATACATCAAACATGCTCTCATATTCTTCACAAGAACTATTCCAGATATAAAGCCAGATTCATCCCTCTAAATCATTTTTTTGTTATTGTGAATCATCAGTAATTGTGTTCTGAAGCGCTGAGGCATGGCATCCATGAGCTACAGGCAGTTAGTCCTGCAGCTCTCCACTGAGATCATTAACTGTAATGATGAGGACTAAGCTAATTCTGCAGCACAGCCTGTCTGCTGCTCGGCCTGAAACCCTCAGGAAAACTCGGTGGCGCTGATCATAAACCTGATGTTGCAAATAGTTGGTTCATTCGTATGAAATTTATTCAATCAGTAAGATTTCCTCCAAATAAACCAGTAAAACACAAACTGAACAAACTGTCCTCACTGAAAAAAATAGAAATATAAATAAGTGATTTTTTTTTTTCTAGAAGAGATAAGTGAAACACTTTACGGAGCCCCAGAGCTGACATGAAAGAAGAGATACAGTGTGAGCACAGAATACTAATTCCTTCCCACAAAATATACATTTTTAACCCGAAAATATCACTTTGTAACCTTAAAATATATGTAACGTGTGCAGAAAAATACTACAACATAATCTTCCTAGACACAGCACACCTCAAAGGAACAAAACATGATGGACAGAGAAAGCCCGATGGAGTTTTATTTTAGGCTGGGGATGAGCTACAAAGACGTTCTGAGAAGTTTGATGTTTCAAGGAAATCTCATTATTAAGGCAAGGCAAGGCAAGGCAAGGCAAGGCAAATGTATTTGTATAGCACAATTCAGTACAAAGACAATGCAAAGTGCTTTACATGATTAAAATACAGGAAGATAAAACAGAATCAAAGAAATTAGGAAAATATAAAAAAATAAAAATAAATAAAATAAAATAAAAAATACAGAAACAAAAAAGAATATTAAAAACAGTTGGACTAAAGAAAATATGTTTTAGTTGAACTGTTTAACTAGAAAAGTCAAAGGCAATCCTAAACACTTTCCACACTTTTCCAGTTTTCTGGAAGTTTGTTCCAGATAAGTGGAGCATAGGAACTAAATGCTGCTTCTCCATGTTTAGTTCTGGTTCTAGGTATGCAGAGCAGGCTGGAGCCAGAAGACCTGAGTGGTCTGGAGGGTTGATCCACTGATAGCAAGTCTGTGATGTATTCAGGTGCTAAGCCATTCAGAGATTTATAGACTAACAGAAGTATTTTAAAGTCTATTCTCTGAGATACAGGGAGCCAGTGGAAGGACTTTAGAACTGGGGTGATGTGCTCTACTTTCTTAGTCTTAGTGAGGACACGGGCAGCAGCGTTCTGGATCAGCTGCAGCTGTCTGATCCACTTTTTAGGCAGACCTGTGAAAACACCGTTGCAGTAATCAATTCGACTAAAAATAAACGCTTGGATTAGTTTTTCCAGATCATGCTGCGACATTAGTCCTTTAATCCTGGAAATGTTCTTCAGGTGATAGAAAGCCCACCTTGTAATTGTCTTTAAATGCTTTTAGAGGTTCAAGTCTGAATCCAGCACTACACCTAGACTTGGGGCCTGATCAGTGGCTACTAGCTGAAGCGACTGAAGCTGTGTGCTAACTTTAGATCTCTCCTCTGATTATTAAGAGGCAGTTGTATAGAATTTTAAGAGCGAGGTCGCTTCACTGTGTACAACTTGGATGCTGGGATACACTTTATAATTGCAAGGCTCTGGAAAGGACCACGGTTATCAGTGGATGAATGCTAACTGCGTACAACTCATTCATTAGAATTCCATGAAACATCAAACAAGGAAAACCAGGCCTTTGCGCTGAATCACGGCCTAAAGGAAACCCCTTTCCCACTGGCCGAAAAACTAGTTTAAACCTGGAAACAATGGGCTTGTAGTGGCAGTGGGAACAGCTCAGTGACATGTGTCTATCCAGGTCAAACGAGTCAGCAAGCGACCCGCATTAAAATCTCCTCAGCTCTGATTGGCATGCTGTGGGAACACCAGAGCCAGGTCGACCCGCTAAATTACATGATGCCACTGAACGCAACATACCGACGTCAACACACCGCGCCAGTCGCTTCTGATCTAACAAGCAGAATCAACTCTGTTTCCATTGGATAAACATGGAGCAGCTCTGGTGGGAGGGATTCAGACAGATAATAGAGAGAAACAATAAAGCACACTGACTACACCCTGGATTCATTACATGTTGCTTTCCATTGTTTACTTCCCTGATTTCTGTCACACTGATGACATCATCAACACTAACCCAGCCTGATGATGTCACAAGCATTTTTTTTACCAGTGGGAAGGTGGCCAAAGGCTGATTGTCAGCGGGTCGAACAGTGTTTGAAAAACCTGCGTAAAGCTGCTATTTTCAGAAGGAAAGAGGCGTACTTTCCAGGTAGATACAGTGAAAATGAGCCTTTTGGGAACCTCTGAAAGGTGTCATTTAGCATGAGTTTCTTTAAAAATACCCTCCTCATCAGTCATAGTCTGCTCAGAGCCCCCAGGTCATTAGCAGAGTCCACTATCTCATTTCAACATTCCCCACATGTGTTAAAGTGACCAGACGTCCTCTTATTTCCGCACATTCATACCTAAAAATATGTGCGGGGGGAATTTGAAAATTGTTCAGGATTTTGGTCGACTACAGTGCAGCACTTTGGTTTACATAAGTATAAAACAAAAAGAAATTTTGTTTAGAACAGCTCTCTCTCTCAATTTTTTTTAAAACTGCAGCCTTGAAAAATAGTATAAAATATATATAAAAACAGTAATATAAACATATGACTGTAAATTTGCAGTTCTAGCATTTTAAATTTTTTAAATATATTTATATATATATATATATATATATATATATATAATGATAAAATATCCAACCATCCATTTTCTGGCACACTTAATCCTAAGTGGGGTCGCTAGGGGTGCTCTGCAGGAAGTCCAAGCTCTTCTGGGCCCTTTGGACCAGTGAGGTGGTGTTTCCAGTCCAGGTGAGGGTGTCTGTGATGAATGTGGTGCTGCTGACCACCTCTACAGCTGAGCCGTTGATGAGCAGTGGAGCGTGGTTAGGCCGGTTCTTCCTGAAGTCCACCATGATCTCCTTGGTCTTCTCCACCTTCAGGATCAGGCTGTTATCTCTGCACCACCAGCTGCTCCACCTCCTCTCTGTAGTCCAGGTCGTTGTCGTCTCTGATGAGGCCCACCACCGTGGTGACGTCTCCTAACTTCACCATGTGATTGGTGGCACATAGTCGAAACACAATGGGCTCTCGAACTGAACTGTCATCTCTGGGAGTGGTCCGGCAACTCCGGCAGACGGGGAACAGAGCGAACAAACCCAACCCGGTAAGACAGGAGGGGGGAAGCATACCGTCACCGGAGTGGGTTTGGCTCCCTGCCCCCGTCTGCCGGAGTTGCCGGACCTCTCCCGGAGATGACGGCATGGTTTGGGTAACCACTATCCCTCTCTGAAAAAGAAACCCAAATCTGGTCACCCTAACCAGTGTCTTTGAGGTTTGGGGGTCAAACTTTATTACTGAAATCTTAACTTTTTGTTACCTATTTTTTGATTCGTGCTGCTATAGATGGTCTCCCCCGCCTAAAGATTATTTTGATGACCAAGCGTATCAAATGTTACCCAAAGTCTTTGCTCTTATTTTAGGCTGCTGCTTCTTAACGGATTAAACAGAAATCTGTGTTTGTACAATAACAGGGAAAAACATAATCTACTGTTATTCATAAACATGACAGCTATGGCTACATTATGAGATTATCCATGAGAAGCGGGGTTGTAGCTCTGACTGATGACTGTAATAATGCCGCCACCGTAGGCCGTACCAGCTGGCGGGCAGAGGAGCGTCTCAGCAGAGTTTCTACGATCGGTGTTTGCTGATTTGTGTTGGAATGTGAGAATTTACATGTGAAATTATTTATGGCTGCAGTGATATGTGGAGGCGGGTAATCTAATGGTGAACATGTCGCTGCTTGATGCCCTAAAGGTGAAACAAACTCCTCGCATCCATCAACGTGTCTTAAAATGCTCACAGCTCTTATCTTCACCTCCGGTTCTAAAGGCTTATTACAAACCGCCAATTCTGGAAAAAGAAAAAAACCCACTGGAGGTTCTTTTCCTGGTTTAAACAAATTTCGCTTCCCATCCAGAAAGCTTTTTCAATTCAAAATGTCAGAATTACACTGCAAAAATGATCGAGAAATAAGGAAAGATAAGTAAAGAAGGAAAAGTCGCTCATATTCAGAATTCAAACTTCTGAAAGTTCTTTAAATCTGAAATTATTACATCGTGTTCAATAAATAATTGTTTTTAATTCAGAGTAATTTTCATGTGAATGTGCTTTACTGGAGGCATCCATGTTTGTCAAAGAACACTACTGCCACCTACTGGTTTATGACGTCACGGTGCGGTATCGGCTGTTGATCAAGTCCCATTCTTCTTCCAAATGTTGGCTACATATTACGTGTTTTTTCTCTGGCCAGAAGTTCGATGGCAAATCCTCCCTCTTCAAGTTGGCGATGTGTCTCAATTCAAGAAAAAATGCAATTATTTTTAAGAAAAAATTACTTATTTAGATTTCAATTTCTTTGCAGCATAGTGTTTTTAATTAAAGACAGTCAAGAGAATTTGCATTTTATATAAGAAAAAACAATTGCATTGTTATATTTCAAGTGCATATTATCTAATTATGTTATTTTAAGGGTAAAGATACTAATTGCATTGGAAAATCATCAAAGTTACCTTCTCAAATTCAGAGTAAATTCACTTAAGATATTATTTTACTGTGTAGAGAACTTTCATAACAATCAGCAACCTTTCCACCTGTCTGGCTTTATGAGTCATGCTGCTGTTCCTGAGACAGGTGCAGCATGGAGGATTCAGAGACAATGGCAAAACATGAACAGTCATCAGAGACACAGAGTTATTAGAAAGAGAAAGGTAACAAGAATGTGCAGAAATAAGCATTAGATGAGTGCATTGCTGAAGGCAGTAGAGAAGCAGTGAGAGGTCCCGGTCCAGAGTAAATCCTAAATGAGTAGAATCTCTCACTGAGGAACAAAGCCCATCATCAGGGGAGCTATTCAACTGTGAACAAATATCAGGATGAGATTCTGCATCCGACAGAGATCATTTATCTCTATACTCCGCTCTCCCGCACAAAGCAGCGTGGCGTCTACTGGAGTAAAGAGGATAAGCTGCTATTACACAGCGCTCTTACTCCACATTCGTTACCTCCTGAGCCTCCGCTGACTCTGACACACCAGCTGGGTGAACTTAGCATGGAACAATGAATTAATAAATATATAATGGCAAATTTACCACCACATAAAGTATAAAGTAGGAAGGAAGGCATTTATGTTAAGAAACAAAAAACAACCTTAAACAGAGAGGGGGAGGGGGGGGGGGGGGGGGGACCTCAGATTTCAGCTGTAAAAAACCTACAATGCAGTGATTAAGTTGATTCCTTCCCGCTATCATCGCAGCTCCAACCCCTTTAAGACCTCACCTGTTCAGCCAGACCAACAATTCCCTTTAACGACCCCCCCTTTCAGAGACATAGACAGGTATGGGGCATTGCAGGCTAACAAAGAAGCCAAACGACCCCCATTCCAAAGGGGGGGACCCGTTCATCCGTTTCTATTTGCATGTTTTCTAAACTAAAACCAGGCTTTGTTGGGCTGCTGGATAAAACCTGGAACTCAACGCTATTTCTGACATTTTGAATTGAAAAAGCTTCCTGGATGGAAGAGAAACGTCTTCAAACTTGGAAACAAAGTCCAGTGGATTGATTTGAACTTTTTTTATATTCCGGTATAAAGAACTGAAAATACACAAAACAAAATAGAAGGAAATGAAGGCAGAATAAAAGCAAATAAAGAATGAATAAACATGATAAAATCAGGAGGTAAAACAAATAAAACAGTCAGACCTCATTACTGCTGCATCTGTTCCCCACAGAGAAGAACAGCCACTCACAGCCTCCAATCTCCAACCAACCGAACATGCAGGTTCAGGATCTCCCTGACGAAGTGAAGAACAGCTGAAGATCCTTAAATGCCAGAAATCCAGAAATCCAGATCCAAATAAAGAAAGTAACTCATGTTTACCAGAATGGAAAAGGTGAGAAAGCCATTTCCAAAGAGGACCACAGATGGAGCAACAGTGACGCCATCCAATCAGACGGGCCGACAGGTTTCGCTCGTGGAGGGTTGGATTTATTCCCCTTAATAACAAAAAACTTAATCAAAAAACATTTTGTGCTTATTGGTCTTGTTTTTCACTAATGTATTAACGTTCTGAAGCACTTTCAGTGTGAGAAACACACACGCAAAGAAAAGAAAACAGGAAGGGATGGAACACGTTTTCTCACCTCTGCATATATATACATATATATATATACTGTATGTGTGTGTGTGTGTGTATAAAGAGCTGACTTTTAAAGCATGGGCAGGTGTTGAATTCTCCCACCGTTCACCTGGACTGAATAGGAGAGCTTTCATGCACCAACTGGTTGGGTCAGAAATCAATATCCAAGCTTTGAACATCTTAGCCTCTCAGTTTATCCTGTGAAAATGATATAATGAAAAGCTGAGCACACCTGAAACCCCACTGAGGCGCTGAAGGGAAAGAAGAGCCTCAATAAGAGGATATTAAGTGAAGAGGAGCTGCTGATCCAAAGCATTTCCATCAGGAAGCATAGTAGTGAGCGGAGACGTATAAATGAAATGCACTGAGTTAAAAGAAGAGCTGTTTACGACAAAATCCTGCAAGACAGTCTAACTCGGGGGTCGGCGACCCGCGGCTCTGGAGCTCTTTAGCGCCCCCCTTCTGATTCCCTGAAGCTTTTAAAAAATTTATGAAAATCGTTTTTTTTTGGTTTGTGGTGTTTGTGGTGTGCAGGATGTCAAAGAAAAATGAATTATGTTTTCCAATGCTGTAAACATTTGTATAATAAATAAATTTAAACTATAATTTGCATCATAGCCATAGAGATCAGTGGGCACAACTTGCAGCCAGCGTTAGCGGCGCGGCGCCAGGCTAACAAAGCTGCAGGTGTGTCTCAGGCCATGAATCCCAAAGGGAAAAAAGGAAGAAAGCTGATGAGAAAAGAGGATTCAAAGAAGAACAGAGCGAATCATTTGCTTTTATTATCAATGCATTTTTGCTTTGTAATGAGAAGTTGTCAAAGAATAAAAAGAGTAATTTGGAAAGGCATTTCCAGGGAAGGCTAAATCTGCAGCCGACCACCAAGCTGGGAGGGAGAGAAAATGTGTGACTGAAGAACTTCTGGATGAATTAGAGGAGAGCAAAGATAGATTTAAGAAGTGGATTGCATCTCCAAACTACTGCTGCTAGTTTGGTTGCAAGGATGGAAAAGCCTCCACAGATCCAACAGGTGGCGCTCTGATGCAGGGATGGGAACTTTCTGCCATTTTTCCCCAAATCCTAAAAATCTAAATCCCACCGAGGAAACGCTGGTGATGGAGGATGAGGGATTTCAGGGTTAGAGAGCTCTGCTCTGATGATGTCACTTCCTGCTTGGTTCCTCCATCAGCTCCTCCCAACAGAAACACGTCCAGCATAGAAACGTTCCTTTATCCTGTTTCTAACAAACTTAAACCGTGCGGTGAAGGGGAATGGGAGCATTCACCTCATGCTACTATGAGACATTTCCTCCAGTATTAACATATTATAAATTTAAGGCCACATAGTCCATTTCTAATGTGGGATAATACACTTAGAGTCTGTGTTGCCATAAAAGGCATATATTAGACTTTTACATTTTGTGCCTCCAGACAGATTTATTTTTGTTTTTTTTGGTCCAATATGTCTCTTTGAGCAGTTTGGGTTGCCGACCGCTGCTCTAGTTGCAGACCTGCACTGTAAGGTTCTCCAGCGCTGTCGCGACCGGAAGTTTATTCAAAGCTTTTCATAATAAAAGCATAATAAAATAAAAGCTAGTATATATAAAATATCTATCATCCCCGTGTTCATTTCCTGTGTTTTCATAATAGAAATATGTTTGTCTATTCATGTGTTTAATGATTTACATGTAATCTCTTTCCAGTTGAACTGGATAAGGTTAAAAAATAATAGAAAATATAAAAAATAACAACATTAAATTATTTCTTAAAGACATCTCTAATGTGTGCTGCAAATATTAAATTCTATATTCTTTATTATTTTAATATTGTCTGCGCTGTTCTTCCCTTTGCTATTGATGAGTGATTTCAAATGAACTAAGCTTTGCTTATTCACAGTGAATTCCTCAATACCCAGATAATGAACATAGTAGACAATAACTTCTGTTTTTTCCCCACAACACCTGAGAAAACAGCAGATTGAACGCAACATACAGATCTCAACACACTGAGTCTGTTGGTCTATTTATTCTATTTTCTCTGAAGTGTTTTTATTGTCTAAACAGTTGACTTCACAGCATGAAGCAGCGTTTAACTTTAGGTGACGTTCCAGCAGGAACCACACTGTAACATCCGGCTGTAAGAGATGGAAAATGAACCAGAAATGATACGAGGGGAAAAGTAGAGAAAAGGCAGATTTAAGTCAGCTCTCATCTCACAAAAAAATATGTCTTCTTCTTCTTCTTCTTCTTCTTCTAATAAAATCCGGACGCTCATTCATACTACGCTCTATCCAGTAGGACTTCGATTAAAATGTCTGGAATGGTCCTGACAGGCAGGTCTGCAGCCAGACGCCTCTGAAATCATGCTGTCATTCCTCTGTCACGGCCTAAAGCTGCTGTCACACCTTCACAATCTAGACCAGCGTATTGTATGCCTGACGTACGAAAAAATTTGCAAAAACACTGGGATACGTTGGATAAGTTATGTTTACGTTTTGTTTAAGTTATGAGCATGCTGAAACACGTCGACATACGGCATGCATGCCAGCGTCTGCCATCTGTGGGTCATCAGTTCCAGGTCAGTTATCTGATGGTTGACATCCGTTCAGCATCAGTTCCTCATCAGTCGTGGCGTCTAGCTGATCCTAAACCTCGGAGTAACTTCTGCGTAACTTATCCAGAACTTCTCTCCAACATATCAGCGTATCTGCCGTGTTCCAGACGAGCGCTGAACGTGTTTCTAACTTCCAGCTACTGTATAATGGCGTATTGGCAGCGTTTTGGTATAAAGGGGGTTCACAGGAGGAAACCGTCAGTTCTCCTCCAGACTTCATCCCCATCATAGGGTGAGCCAGAAGGTGAGTGATGGATCCTCCCTGCGTTCACGCCCACCACCAACACACTTCCTAGCAGATAGGGGTGTAAATCACATCCATCATGGCGATTCGATTCAGTATCGATTTCCTGACCCAACTATTCGATTATTTTCGATACTCAAGAACACACCACGATACGATTTGATTAATCGGTTAATTATTTTTTTTTTATTTTTTTAGACCTTACAGGCTAAACAAAGTTTCAAGATTGAAATAAATCAATGAAAGCTGTAATATCGTTATGCATTTTTTTTTTTAGAAACAACAGCAAATAACAGAAATAGAAAAGTTTCATCAAAAAATACTGCAGAAAATCAGTGCAATGAGTGCAATACCTCGGCTCCAGACGTCCCGCCCCCTCCACAGACGCTCCGCTGCTCCTCTCCCAAATTGTAGCTGACCGCAGACAGGAGGCCGGCTTGTTTTGTTTTTATGACCGAAATTGCGGAAAACAACCCGTGAAGTTTGACCCGCTGGCAGAGGGAGACGCGCGAGAACGCTGGGACCCTTTTTCCACCTGGATCTCCGCTCTTTTTGGCCCTCATGTCCCTCCGTCGTTGGACTAAACTCGCCCCCATTTCCTCACCGCCTCGGCCGTATCTAGACCCACAGTGTGTAGCTCAGACCACGCCTTAATATTGAGCATAAATCAAAAATGTCTTCGTCAAGCTCACTGCAACACACTGCTGCAAGAGTATAACCAGGAAGCGAGGTAGGAGGGCAGAATAGGTTTAGTGCCACCGCAGCACGGGAGGGAGAATTACGCCCAGGAGCAAATGGATAAAAATAGACCGGAGGAAGAAAAAAACATGAATCGATTCTCTTGCGGACGTGTCGATGCATCGGATCGTCGGCTGTTGGATCGATGCATCGATACAAAACGATTATTATTTACACCACTACTAGCAGACATGACGCTCAATCTGCTGCCACCAAAAACATTCTTTGTTTTTTCTGTATTCTTTTTTTTTTTTGGTGGGCGGTAAACAGCAGCTAGGTTAATACTGCAATGAAAGAAATCTTTGTCTGCAGGCCGGGCGCGTGCATCATTTCCTGGGCATTACGCTGCCGTGCATCATGCAGAAGTTAGGCTGTTGTTGGACAGAAGTTCTGGACTCGTTATGAATCCTCTATGTTTACGCCCAGAATAGAGGACATCCATAGAAAGTTCAGCGTCTGCCAGAGTTTTAGGAGATTCTGGGACATCAGGCATAAATCGTCAAGGTGTGACAGGGTCCTAAGATGCTTCTGCTAATGGAGATAATTCATGTTTATGACTCCACTCATTTACACCTCAAGCGGATGGAACTGAAGAGGATTTCTTAGCCTAGTCTTAAAATCGGACTCTGTGATCATCATTAGTAGCAGCTTCCAGTGGGCATCATTGCTGTTTATCAAGTAAGAGGCGAGGAGGTGGGAAGCTGGCGTGGCATTTATTTCCTGTATCCGAGGCCAAGAAACAAAAAAGGGAATGCATGTGGAGCCAGGAAAGCCAGAGTGTTGATTTCTGCAGATCAGGGATGGCTGAGGGGTACAGAAAGCATTCCTCCGAGGGGTTTCCCACCCAGCCTAAACAAAAAAAAAAGCATTTTTATTTCCTGTAGTCAGCTGTGTGGGATAGAGGGACATTTATGTCCACAGGGGGACCGGCTGGATTAAGGCAGAGAGCAGCGATGGTCATGGGGTCAGGCATGTTGGCATGGCGACCACTCTCTGCATCTGCTTGTTGTTGTTGATATGGACTGCAGCAGCCTTTATGTGAGGCTTATTTAGCCTCTCCCTCCTGCCCCTCGCCGAGATGCAACCTTGTCTCTGAAAGCAGGAGAATGGTGAAAGCTTTCCAGAGACGCCGTCTCTGCCGTGACTGAGACACGTTCTACTGGATGCATGTTGGAAGTGGTTGAATCAGGGCGCAGCTCAACGAAATGCAATTATGATGAGATGAGTCAGAGGGGAGTGAAGCGTTTTAGGAGCCCAGAGGACACAGAGTGGAGATGTGCTAAAGCTAATATTTAGGACACAGAAATGAATCGTTTTTAGTTTTAAAGCGTGTCTCGAATAAAACAGATGAGGACACACAGACACAAGTTTGTATTTCCATCCATATTAAGACTTTATATTGACTTACCTTCATAAGTCACTATTCAGTTACTGCATTTATGCTGAACACCAACATTTACCCTAACCACGATCAGTTCATTTCTAACCTTAACCTAAAGTTAATTCACACCATATCTCTAAACTGACACTCTGAGGTTAAATATGGAGTCCGTGTCATGATCGCAGCCCCAGTAGCTTCTCTGATTACTCATTTCATTCACCTGCCATTCCCTCTCTAATTATCATTTATCTTATTCAACTGCTTCCTCTGCTATATATACGGTTCAGCCCAGCTATCAGGGCCAGATCATTATTCATTAGTATTTCTTAGTTTATTGTGTTATGTTGTGTCAGTTATTCATGCCTGTTATGAGTTTTAGTTAAGTTGCTGGTTCATATCCCGAGTCTTGAAGGCCATTGGATTGAGAGGGTTTAATATTTGTCTACTGTCTCCTGGTTGCGTCCCGGCTCTTCTCCCTTGAGCCTTCAGGATTTTGGCTCGGAAGGCGGGGGAGGTCAGTTTTAGTCCTGTAAGCCTGGCTCCGAGGAGGAGACCAGTTTAAAGTTCAGCATTTATCTTGGTACCATGTCTCGTCTCTGACCCTCAAACACGGAGCCTGCGAGTCTCCATCTGAGTGTGTCTGTGTGAGCTCACTGCTGGACTCATAGAACTCTGAACCTGCCTTCACGCTCTGAGGATTCCTGGAACCCTGGATCTGTATGATGCTGCTTGAAATGGAACCCCTGGTCGGGTTATGGACTCCTGGATCTCAGAACTTTCATTTCTGATTTGTTTTCCTAACCTGGATGAGATTCCTGCCTGCTAACTGGGTCTGCTGTATTGGGGACAATCTGGCAGCTCGGAGCCACATCTTGTTTGGAAGTCCATCAGCTTGATCTTGCCTTCCTCGGAGAAGATGGACTAAACTGTTAAACCAGGTAAGTGACTCACTTGGACAATCATCTCCTATCAGATGATCTTGGTAGCTTACCTGTGTTTCTCCCTCCAGAGTTTTATAGATTTTTTATTAAACGTTTTGAAGCTCCCATCGTCTGACTTGCCTTGAATACTGGGTCCATCTGTCCCATTTCATGACACTCTGCCACATTAGGACCAGGCTTCGTACTCCATAAGGCCTGCTGGTCCTCACAAGGATAGCAGATCAGAGACAAAACCAAAAGGAATTCAGTTTTATTCTGTTTTGAAAAACATTTTATCCACCATCGCCTTTATTCACACCTGGTCTTCATGCCTCTTCCTCCACACTCTCACACTGTTTCTGGTTATCTTGAGACACACAACACCTCCTCTCTGTTTGCTGTTTTTCCATCACATTTATGCTGTTTTCCTAAAAAGGGTCCAGGCTGCAGGAAATTCAGGAGTTCCTCACAGCTTTAAGAACTGAATGAGGACCTGAACACGGAGCTGCAATCTTCTGCAAACACAAACAGCTCACTTGTTCCATGCAGCTGCATCCATGTCAGCTCCTAATAAGCATGTTTCCGCTGTCAATAGCGTTCCTTGACAGCGTCGTTTCTAAGTCACCAATTTAGTGCTACTTGGTCCCAATGGAATTTCCCATTGGGAACCTGCTAGCACTAAGTTGCTAACTGGTTAGCAAGATGCTTCAGACAAACCGGCTACAACCAAACTGTCTTGCGAATCTTCCACCACAACAATCCCGCCCCCTTGATAAACGACCAATCACATTCACTTTA
>CM060079.1:46771957-47064457 GCA_030533445.1 Cyprinodon diabolis | reverse complement strand
CCTATACACAACAAAAGTCCTACAATTGCATAAAAAACAGCACAAACAAACATACATAGAATGGACTTACAGGTCAGATGAGAAACAAATCTTGCTTAGAGGCAGGAACTGGATCAGGTTTTCTGTTGTTGGTTTCACTAGATGAATATATTTAAAATCTATTTTATTTTAGCAAAGGGGCAAAATTATTAATTTTGATTTTATATTTTCAGTAAGTGTAGTTCTTACGGAGGATCTTTAACTGTGACGGCATCGGCTTCCGGGTAATTGTGGTGACACGTCGGCACGGCAGGAGCACAGAAAGGAGTTTGTTTGTTTTTCTCTTTTTTGTTAATGATCGGTGGGATCCAGAACAGAGGCAAAATACTGAAAGCGCGAGGGATTAAACGGCCTCGGACAGACTTTGTTACTGGTCGACAGAACGGAATATGCAGACGTAGTAGCAGCAGCTGTTTCTGTTACGCTGTCTGCTGAGACACTGACATTTTCAAACTGGAGCTAGGAGTCAGATTGAACAGCGGACCAATCAGGTAAGTGCATGTGTTCAATGGGCGTAAAGAAGGCGTGTCTTGAGCTGTGAAGAAGCAGGTGGATTTATGAATAATGGTGCAGCCAGCTCTGTGCAACAAGCAGGTTGTCACAATGTGACGCTGTTACCATTAGTTATAAAACTAAGAAATAAAGTCTAAGGAAGTTATCATCCAGAATTGTACATAAATGTTTCTTTAATAGGGTAGAGCAGTAAAGCTTCCTCACTTCAAACAAACTGTCAGCTAGCATGTCAGCTAACATTTCTCCGTCTATGCATCAGGGACGGCAGCAGCAAAGGGTCAATTATGAAGATGTTCTAAGATTTACACCATAATGGTTCTGGCCTGTTTGCTTTTGCAGATGGTTGCATGCAAACAACACCAAAGCACATTTAGCGGAGGAATGCAGACCAACAGAACACACCACCCTACACATTCACCCACTAAAGGGTATTTAGTGATACCATCTTAAGCAGACATTCACGCCTTCACACTGTGGGAGGAAGCTGGAGAAACCATGGCTGCACAGGGAGGATATGCTGACTGAAAACCCACCAAACGTCTTGTTATGAAGGCAACAGTTTAAACCACTGGACCATTGGGAATCAAATGTAATGAATTATGAAAATGATAAATGTTACAAAAATGCTTTAAGTTTCAAATTTATGTATAATTGTTTTCAAATATGGGTCCTTTTGTGAAGCTTTTCTGAACGTTTTACATCATATTCTTTTCATTGATCATGGTTCTGGTCTATATTGTTTAGTTTGTACATATAACTCAGAATGATCATTATGCTATAAGCAGGGGGGGGTTTATCATTAGGCAATACTAGGCAGCTGCCTAGGGCCCCAAGCTCCTGGGGGCCCAATAAAAAAAAATATGTATGGTTAATACAACTATTCCTTATTTGTGCACATTATATTATGTTTTTGATAAAAATCCTTTCATTAAAATGCCATCAGAACGCTGATAATATTAAGTGTGTCTCAGTCCCGTGCCGAGGGCACTGAACATTGCAGAGCCCGGGTCAGTGTGCACTGAATATTCCTCAGTGCTTGACGAAGAGAGGAATAGCAGTCTCGAACAGAGGGCTGGAGGCTCTCCATGAACACATGCACACTTCTTGAAGTAGTTTTTTATTAGTTTATAATAAGGATGTCACAGGCTCCTATGTAGCAGAACCAGACATACATGCTTAGATGTGCATGTGTTTGTGTTGCCAAGCAAGATAAAGTTTTGGGACAGATGAGCTGGATGATCTGAAGCTCCATCATTGATTTTATCTGAGAAAAAGGATAAATCAGCAATGTTCCTCTGTTTCCTAACTCCACACAGTTCTGGATCAATATTTAATCACCCTGTGTACAGTGCTGCACGCAGACCTCGGGGAGGGGGGCGGCCAGAGCAGAGAAGATCCCCTCCTTGGTTTGTTTCATCAGAAACTTTCTATTCAATTCTATTCAGTTTATTTCTATAGCTCCAATTCACATCATGTCATCTCAGGTCACTTTCCAGTTCACCAGATCATCCAGTCAGATTGATTCAAAGTTTTCTATCTAAGGAAAACCAGCTGATTGCATCGACTCAGTGACTCTTCAGCAATCCCTCACACTAAGCATGCTTGTAGCGACAGTGGAGAGGAAAAACTCCCTTTGAACAGGAAGAAAACTCCAGCAGAACCAGAACCAGAATCTTAAATCTGCTCTCATCTAAAGTTTTCTTTTTTTCTTTCTTTTAACAGACTTTAAAAGCTAATTAATGACATTAGAATAAAGTGTGAATTGTTGTCATAATGTTTGTTGCTGATGAAGGTTCTCAGTCATCCAGGTCATAGTCATTCCGTAAAAATTCAAAAAATATCTACTGGACTTGGTTTTCAAGATTTGAAGACGTTTCGCCACCTCTCCAGGAAGCTTTCTCAATTCAAATGTCATTTGAATTTTTACGGAATGACTATGACCTGGATGACTGAGAACCTTCATCAGCATATTGCACTCCATTTTGGGAAAGACATCCTCGGAATAACGCGTGAGTATGAGAAATTGCTTAGGAAACTTGCAGATTATAAGAATCATCTATGGTTCAATTTAAGATGTAGACAGCAAGGTCTCATTCCCAACAGTCTAAGACTGAAGTCTACTATTAAAGGGCACAGGGCAGAAGAGATTCTTAGGAATGCGCACAAAAAGCTGCTTAGTGAGAGGATTAGACAGACTCACTTCACAATTGAAGCTATCTCGCACAAAATAGATCACACAAAGCAGAAGCTATCCAAACTTCTCCCCGAAACCTTGTTTGAAGAAGTTGCCAGGTTGGTCAATAAAGTCAAGCTTTCACAACATCATAAAACAAAAGAAAGACAAAAAGACAAATTCAAAAGATTACAACAGAAAGCAGCATTTAAACAAGAGAGCAACATGACTCAGGAGGATAACATCCACATCAAGGTTGAAGACAAGTGGGTCAAAAACCTATCTAGCAGACCACTGACAAAACCAGAGATGGATGTACTGAGTAAAGGCCTGAATTTTGCCATTGCTCCACAAGAAGTACCCATTGTGGAACTGATCACGGCCACTGAATCGGCCATCAGGAACAACAACCTGGCTGAAACGGAGTCAGAGCAACTCAGAATGAAGGTAACACCCACCATGTCCAGCGCCAAACCACCTCCTTCCAACCTCACACCCCAGGAAATGAAAGCCATAACATCCCTGAGCCAGGACCAAAGCATCACCATATTACCAGCAGACAAAGGAAGATGCACCGTAGTCCTCAACACCTCAGACTACCAACACAAAATTATCACTCTACTGAAGGACAATAATACGTATGAATCCTTGAAAAGAGATCCAACCAGCAGCTACAAAAAGAAAATAATAGACTATCTCAAACAACTTGAAAAAGACAAGGTAATTAACAGAACAGCCTATTTCAGATTATATCCAGGGGAGGAAATCCCATCCTTATATGGACTTCCAAAAATCCACAAAGAAGGGGCTCCACTCAGGCCCATTGTCAGCAGCATTAACTCAGCAACATACAACATTGCTAAACAGCTTACTAATATCTTAGCTCCCTTGGTGGGGAACACACCACATCACATAGAAAACTCCAAAGACTTTGCCAACAAAGCCAAACATTTAAGGATGGCACCAGGAGAAACCCTGGTATCGTTCGATGTTACTTCACTTTTCACATGCATACCTATAACAGAGGCAGTGGAAACAGTCAGGACACGTCTTCAACAAGATAGTGATTTAAACAACAGGACTAATTTCACTCCGGACCAGATCTGCACACTACTGGGCCTTTGTCTTTCCACAACCTATTTCAAATTCAGAGGTAATTTTTACAGACAGAAGCATGGCTGTGCAATGGGATCTCCAGTATCACCAATTGTAGCCAATCTTTACATGGAAGAAATGGAAAAGAGAGCTTTAGACACTTTCAATGGGACACCACCAAGCCACTGGTTTAGATACGTGGATGACACTTTCGTCAAAATCCTGCTAGAGGAAGTGGAAGCTTTCACCAAACACATCAACTCTGTTGACCGTAACATCAAATTCACCAGAGAGGATGCCAAGGACAACAAACTACCCTTTCTGGACTGCCTGGTGAGCATGGAAGGAGATAGAAGCCTAAACATTGAAGTGTATAGGAAACCTACTCACACAGACCAGTATCTTCTTTTTGACTCACACCACCCACTGGAACACAAACTCTCAGTCATCAGAACCTTAAAACACCGGGCAGAACATGTCCCTACTAAAACAGATGGGAAGCAAAAAGAACAGAAACACATCAAAGATGCTCTCCGAAACTGTGGATATCCAAACTGGGCTTTTATCAAATCAGCAAGGAAATCCAAAAGACTCGCAACAGAAGACAGCGATGGGAAAATTAAACGCAAAAACATCACAATCCCTTATGTTGCTGGAGTGTCTGAAAAGCTCAAGAGGATTTTCTCCAAACACAAGATCCCAGAACATTTCAAGCCAAACCAAACCCTTAAACAGAGGCTAGTGCATCCTAAAGATAAAACCCCCAGACCCAATATGAGCGGAGTGGTATATGCTGTTCAGTGCAGCGAGGAATGCTCTGATCTTTATATTGGAGAAACCAAACAACCGCTCCACAGACGCATGGCCCGACACAGAAGAGCGGCCGCCTCTGGACAAGACTCCGCAGTACACCTACACCTTGTGGACAAAGGACATTCTTTTGAGGACCAGAATGTCCATATTCTGGATAAAGAAAATAGGTGGTTTGAGAGGAAGGAAGCCATCTATGTTAAGAGAGAAAAACCAACTTTAAACAGAGGTGGTGGACTCAGATTCCAGCTTCCAAAAACATACAATTCAATCATAGACATGATCCCTTCCAGATATCACCAAACCCCCCACCCCATCACAGAGGAACGAGGGACCTACCCCCTCCAGCCGGTGAACAATACCTCCTTAACGACCGACCCTTAACAATCATAGACAGGTTTCAGGTATTACAGGAGACAATCCCCCCCTTAATGGCAATCCCTCCTTTAACGACCGACCCCTAGAATCATAGACAGGTTCAGATATTACAGGCTAACGATGGAACTAAACGACCCATTCATCGGTTACCATTTGCATGTTTCCAAGCAACACAAGGCCTTGTCCATATAAGACTCAAACTCACTGCGGATCCAGACATTTGAATCGTGAAAGCTAGCTGGAGAGGTGGAGAAACGTCTTCAAATCCTGGAAACCAAGTCCAGTGGATTTTTTTTGAATTTTTACGGAAAGGCATAATGTTTGTTTTATCTACTAGCCTCACGTTCATGAAACACAGTGATTCCATTTTGTTCTTTTTCTTTTTAATGAGTCAAATTTTCCTTGGTGATTTTTAGATGTTAGTCAGATTTCTTTTAACATCTAAAATCTCTACTGTGTTTAATTAACGGGAAGATGGAACAAAGACTGGTCTTTAAAATGGGTGAAATATTCACCAACCGTTCTCATACTGGTTTCCCTGATCCAGAATCCCAGAATGGTTTTTGTCTACAATTATATCATTTTTATTCTTAAATTTCCCTCTTTAAAAAAAAAGAAAACAAACTTTTACTATTTCTGAACCAAACCTGAATATCAGGTAATATAAATTATTTAATGCTGTAACTGATATAAGTAAGGAGTTAAAAAAAATAAAAGTTGCTGCAGTTCTATGTTTTTGGCAGTGGGGGGCGGTCAGGGCCCTCTCTCCTGGCCTAAAACTCTGATCTACATTCATAACCTAAACTTTAATTTTCTTGTTTCCCACTGTATTAATTTATTCCAAACAATCTGTTCTCTTAATTCTGTAGCTGGTCTCTTGCTGCTTCCATTTCATTTATCTGGTTGCTGTATTTTTTGTCCAATCAGATTTCAGCCTTAGTGTGTTGCTATGCTAATCTAATCTGCCCAGGGCCTTCAGCATCAGCAGTGCTGGTTGATGTTACCCTAATAATATTAGTGAGAAACGTTTTCTTCAACCAATCAGATTTGCCCCATGGGGCCAGCTAAAGGGCCCGCCCCCGAGATGGAACATCTATAACACGTGCGAGAGCGTGCACAAGCCCATTTCTCCTCGTGCATGCTCTGTTTAAAAATGCTGTTTGCACCACTCATACCAGCTTAGTATCCAAAAACGTGCATTTTTTCCACTGTCAGACTCTCCACCAAAATGTCAATAATGCTGGTGTTTATATAACCAGAATGATTGACAGCTAGGAGGACCACTTATTGTGATGATCCACCCAGAAAAAGAACATCCTCCACTATAGCTTTAAGCTAGTGACAATCTGCATGTTAGATTCGCTTAAGTTCAAAGTTTTCTGGCCTCAACGGCTGATATTAAAAGGACAAACTAAGACTTCCTGCACAAACACAGAAGGATGGTTTTAGTTTATAAATAATCAGCATTTCTGCTGAGTGGGACATATTTTATTTCCATGCTTTCTGCTCTATTTTATCTGGTAATTAGATGGATACAGATTTCATACTGTTTCATTTAACCAGTCAATTATTCTTAAAACAAGTGCTTTTTTTCTTGCACAAATAAGGGAGACACTCTGCCAATGGAATAAAACTATTTAGATTTGAAATAAGAAAAAGCTACAGCAGTCTTTTATTTCAAGTGCATATTATCTAATTATCTTATTTTAAGGGTAAAAATGCTCCATTGGCAGATCATTAAGGGTATATTATTACTCATTCTTAGATCATTTTTGCAGTGTAATCACTGATTATTTCCTGTAAAATGCTTTTTGGTAATAAGGACTTAATTAACTTTAAAGCTTTAGGCTGATTGCTTCTTCATAATTAGTTCTGTTGGAAATGAAATAGGAGGAGTTTGTGAAGAAGTTTTACTGGAATGAGCTTTGCTGATTTTGGACAGAACCAATTTCTGATTTTCTTAACTGGAATGCGTTCACAAAACGAAAGGCTGATTCAGCAGCCATGTTCAGTCAGTCTGTGTGCTGCGTGTGCTCAGCAGCACATCCATCCAACACCAACTAAGACCAAAGTCAAAAAGAGTTGGAGGTTTTTTTCCTGCTGATTTGATGCTTCTGCTGTCTGGCTGATAGAGCCCTACGGTACCATACACTGAAAAAAATGATAGAGAAATAAGTAAAAATTTCTGAAATTAAATGTATTTACTCTTAATTTGAGCAGGTTAATAACATGATCTGCCAATGGAATGAGTATATTTACTCTTAAAATAAGATGATTAGATAACCTGCACTTGAAATAAGACACTGAATTTGTTTTTTCTTATTTTAAATGTAAATTTTCTTGTTCCATCAGCAAGGTGTCTCACTCACATCACTCAATCCAAGAAAAAATAAACTTATTTTAAGAAACAGTGACATAAAGTAGTAGCCATTCAAATATTTCCCACTTTCCTTTGCTGGTTCCCTACAATTCCTTTATAAACATCAATTCTTTCTGTCATGATTTGTGGACATTGAGATCTAAAGAGAAGCTTCATCTCCTGGTCAGATTTCAGTGAAGTCGGAGTCAGAGTAGAAAAAAATAGAAGAGGGGGCCACTGCAGTGGCTGGAAAGTTTTAGGGGATTTAGCTGGGAGTTGGAGGGAAGTGGGCTGCAATTCGGCTGGCTTTTGACTGGGACGGGCCATTTTGAATGGCTGCTACTGTATTTAGATATGGGGGGGATCAACCAAAACAACTTATCATGTCTTACTATTATTAATAATTGTATTACAAGTAAAAAAAAAAAACGTATAGAGCAGCGGTCAGCAACCCAAACTGCTCAAGGAGCCATATTGGACCTAAAAAACAAAAAATAAATCTGTCTGGAGCCGCAAAAATGTAAAAGTCTGATATATGCCTCTTATGGCAACACAGGCTCTAAGTGTATTATCCCACATTAGAAAATGACTGTGGGCTGAAATATATAATAAGCATTCATGGTTAAATGTTAATCCTGGAGCAAATAGCAGCATGAGGTGGGGGGGAGCAGTGAACGCTCCCATTGCACGCCGCTTCATCGCCCTTCACTGCGCGGTTTAGGTTTTGTTGCATTGATGAAATGATAGAAACAGGATAAAGGAACGTTTCTATGCTGGACGTGTTTCTGTTGGGAGGAGCTGATGGAGGAACCAAGCAGGAAGTGACATCATCAGAGCAGAGCTCTCTAACCCTGAAATCCCTCATCCTCCATCACCAGCGTTTCCTCGGTGGGATTTAGATTTTTAGGATTTGGGGAAAAATGGCAGAAAGTTCCCATCCCTGCATCAGAGCGCCACCTGTTGGATCTGTGGAGGCTTTTCCATCCTTGCAACCAAACTAGCAGCAGTAGTTTGGAGATGCAATCCACTTCTTAAATATATCTTTGCTCTCCTCTAATTCATCCAGAAGTTCTTCAGTCACACTTTTTCTCTCCCTCCCAGCTTGGTGGTCGGCTGCAGATTTAGCCTTCCCTGGAAATGCCTTTCCAAATTACTCTTTTTATTCTTTTGACTTTTTATTCTTTCGCTTCTCATTCCAAAGCGAAAATGCAATAATAATGATTTCGCTAATAAAAGCAAATGATTCGCTCCGTTCTTTGAATCCTCTTTTCTCATCAGCTATCTTCCTTTTTTCCCTTTGGGATTCAGTGCCTGAGACACACCTGCAGCTTTGTTAGCCTGGTGCCGCGCCGCTAACGCTAACGCTGGCTGCAAGTTTTGCCCACTGATCTCTATGGCTATGATGCAAATTATTGTTTAAATCTATTTATTATACAAACATTTACAGCCTTGCAAAAAAACATAATACATTTTTCATTGACCTCCTGCACACCATGTTTAAACAAACAAAAAATAAAACCATATTTTAATACATTTTTGAAAAAGCTCCCGGGAGGCGGAAGGGGGCGCTAAAGAGCCGCATGTGGCTCCGCAGCCGCGGGTGCTGACCCTCTGCCATGCTGCACAGGGTTGGTCCGCTGTGTATCTGCTGGTTTAAAAATAGATAATACCAGCGAAAAGTCCCAACTATAAAACACATAAGAAATGTAGTATGGTTCATGTGAGAATTCAAACCCTATTGCTTATGCTTTGAAGCCCATTTGCCTTGTAATTCAGCCTCTGCATGTGTTAGGGGAGGAGAGGGTCGCAATGCTACCTGCTGTAGGTATGGCTGCTGCTCACTGATGCCCACAGTGATGGAGTCCATCTCCTGCCAGGAGGCTGACGTGGAACACATTATGCAGACTGTCTTCTCCTCAGCCTGTAAAACTCTTTTTACACCCAGGAGCAATACATAAATAACCCCCCTTCTTCTCACCAGTCTCCATCATTCAATTTCTTGCCTTCTGTACTGTGACATAAAGAAAGTGACTCTCATCAGGACTGACCGTTTGACCAACCGCCTGATGCATCAGCTTAGGATACTGAAACAAAAAATTCTAAAACCAAGTTAAAAAAAAATCAAGTGGACTTTTTTTCCAACTTTAAAGATCTTTCGCTTCCCATCCAAGAAGCTTTTTCCATGGAAACAAAGTCCAGTGGATTGTTTTTTTGTAGTTTTTTGGAACGAGCATAACCTGGATGACTGAGAATCTTCACCAGCATTAAACCAAGTTAAGTTTTTTCCCCCTATATGTTTATTTTTCACTTTTGGTAATATAATTACTGATAATAGTAAGGCGTAATCAGGCATAATCAGTGTTGTAGTACTCCAAATCGGTCTTGGTCTCGAGACCATTTTTTTATGGTCTCGTCTCGGACTTGACCGCATTTGGTCTTGGTCTTGTCTCGGTCTCGGGCGCTGAGGACTCTGCATTTTATTTCAAGACCGGTGAAGACCACAACTGTGGAAATAACGCTAATCATCAGAATATTATCAGTTTCTTTAAGATCCTTCTTTTTATTGGACCTGTCTCATAGATCAATCTATTTTTTCAACAAATTATCCGTCTCATGACATATTTTCCCAACTTGGTGACAGATATAGATTTATTTAAGAAAAGTTATATAATATAGCTTTAATCTGTATATGAGAGAGAAACAAGAGAAATGATTGGCTTTTTTTCAGTTTTACACATTAGCACATTGTTTTGAAATAGCACATTTAAAAACAACATAAATGTATGTACTGTTCATGAAAGGTAGAGAAAGTACTATTCTGATCGACTTTGATTAACTGTTTGAAATTCTGTGATTACTACACACAAGTACTAAATAAAGATGTTTATGTTTAGTCCAGTTCTGTGTGTTAAATATCTAGGTGTTTTTATGTGAATGAGGGTCTTTTAGATCAATTTTAGTGATTTTGATCATGTTTCACATTTTATTGTCACATACTGGCGCTGGTCTTGGTCTTGACCACAACACTGGTCATAATAGGAAGGCATGATCTCCTAATTGAAGTTGGTTGGGTTGATGGTTTCATTTCCCCTTTACATTTTTTACAGTGTACTGTTAACCTGAGGCACATGGACTCATGAATGTTGGAGAGAAGCTTCAAACTGGGCATAAAGATGCTAATTTGAGCTTTTCCTCACAGAAAGTTGACAGGAGTCCGTCTGACAGCAGGTCAGTCCAGCCTGAAGCCTGACACATGGCAGGTGCTTAGACTAGAAAAATATAAGAGAGCAGACATCAGCCCTGAGGGCAGAGCGAGTTCCCTCACAGCTGCTTCCCTCACGTCACTGGTGCTGCAGCAACAGCGTCTCCTCCAATGAACATCAACATTACCACAAGCAGGAGCAACACAGCCACGCATACCTGTGTACACAAACATGTGAAATTAGTTCTCCTTTTTTCTTAGAAATGTGGAATACATTGGATTTAATCAGAGGAACAATAAGCATCTGTCAAAGGAGATGGTGGATTGATTGATTGACTGAATGAGTGGAGAAGTTAACTCCTTACATCAGCTCAAATAGTCAAAAGAGAAGAAGGTTCCAAAGGAAGAAAAAGCTGCATGGGAAATATACAGGACTTCCACATATGACAGCTTTTTTTTAATTTTTAATTTAATTTTTTTTAATTTCTTTAACTAAAGACCCACTTTTTTAAACTTGTTTTTTTTAGTTTAATACTGTGTTTACTGTTTCTGTATGTTGTTTTAATTTATATAAACTTTTTATAAATCTGTGCAGCACTTTGTGACCCTGGTCTGTGAAAAGTGCTATAGAAATAAAGTTTACTTACTTACTTTATAGTAGGATTATTATACAGGGTTATTGCACATGGTGTTTACATGGGTATTCATATAGATGGATATTTATATATAGTTATTGCACTGGGTGTCAAAGAGTAATTATTGTCCATAGCAGCAGTTATTGTGGTTGTAGCGTCTCAGTGTAGAGTCTGGTTGCAGCAGGATGAATGACCTGCAGTAGCGCTCCTTTTTCCAAACAGGCTGTAAAAGTCTTTGACTAAAGGAGCTGCTCAGCTCCTCTCCAGTCTGCTGCAGAGGGTGGAAGGTGGTGTCCATGATGGATGGAAGCTTGGACAGCATCCTCCTCTCAGCCACTGAGTCCAGAGTGCAGCCTAGGACAGAAACGGCCTTTCTCACCAGTTTGTTCAGTCTCTTTCTGTCCCGCTCTGCGCTGCCAGGGGCCCAGCAGATGACAGTGTGACGTGAACACCCAGGGATTTGGAACTCTCCAAAGGT
This sequence comes from Cyprinodon diabolis, assembly GCA_030533445.1. Classification (NCBI taxonomy): domain Eukaryota; kingdom Metazoa; phylum Chordata; class Actinopteri; order Cyprinodontiformes; family Cyprinodontidae; genus Cyprinodon; species Cyprinodon diabolis. The sequence goes on along the minus strand of CM060079.1, from coordinate 47,052,775 downwards.
TCTAGGTCCTTCCCCTGGATGTTAACGGGGGAGTGTGTGTGTGTGTGTGTGGGGGGGGTCTTCTTCTGAAGTCCATGACCATCTCTTTGGTGTTTAAGTGTTTAGACGCAGGTGGTTCTTTTCACACCAGGCCACAAAGTTCATGATGACCGATCGATACTCCAGCTCCTTCCCCTCAAAAACACAGCCTACATTGGCAGAGTCATGGGAGAACTTCTGGAGGCGGCAGCTGAATGGGTGGTAGGTGAGTTCAAAGCTGTAAATGGTGAAGAGGAACGGAGACAGAACGGTGCGCTGGGGGGGCCCCGGTACTGCAGGCAGCGCCCACTGCAGCGGGCAGATGATGGCATCCTCCACTCTGATGTCAGGTTGGTAATCAAACTGCAGCGGGTCCAGTGTGCGGCTCACCACGGTGCACAGGTGAGCCGCGATGAGGCGCTCCATGGTCTTCATCAGGCGGGAGGTTAGGGTGGCTGGTCTAAAGTGGCGTTCTTGGCATGCGGCATTTTGGGAACCCACAGGAGGTCTTCCAGAGAGTGGGGACCCCCACTCTCTGGAAGACCTCCTAACCCTGATGTTGTTCTGTTCCAGTTGTTCCTCCATCTTCCTCAAATAGTCCTTCTTTGCTGCCCTGATCCTCCATTGGAGCTCTGCTGAACTCAACGCTGCTCTTCTCTGTCTACTGACTTGAAAGCCCTCTTTTTCTGGTTCAGGAGGACTTTAAGCTCAGGAGTCACCCAGGGGGGATATTTTGGGAAGATCTGTAGCCGTGGTGTGGGCACTGTGCTCTTCACACAGAAGGTCATGTGGTCAGTGATGCATTCAGTAGGCTGCTGATATCATCACCGTGAAAGCTTTGGAACATGCTCCAGTCTGTGTGGCCTCATGCCACTAAACTTTCATTGACTTCTGCACTGTTGTCCTGACCGCTGGTATGTAGTGGGGGAGCAGGTAGACAAGGTTATGATCCCAGCTTTCAAGTTAGAGATCTTTATCGTTTGCATAAAAAAGGTCCAGGGTTTGGTTCTCTCTTGTTTCACATGTGATGTACTGGGGGAGGGTCAATTGAAGTTGCTGTGACATCCGCAGAGGCGACAACCAATGATAAATACACTATATTGCCAAAAGTATTTGCTCACCTGCCTTGACTCACATATGAGCTTAAGTGACATCCCGTTCCTAATCCATAGGGTTCAATATGACGTCGGTCCACCCTTTGCAGCTAGAACAGCTTCAACTCTTCTGGGAAGGCTGTCCACAAGGTTTAGGAGTGTGTTTATGGGAATTTTTGACCATTCTTCCAGAAGCGCATTTGTGAGGTCGCACACTGATGTTGGACGAGAAGGCCTGGCTCTCAGTCTCCGCTCTAATTCATCCCAAAGGTGTTCTATCGGGTTGAGGTCAGGACTCTGTGCAGGCCAGTCAAGTTCATCCACACCAGACTCTGTCATCCATGTCTTTATGGACCTTGCTTTGTGCACTGGTGCACAGTCATGTTGGAAGAGGAAGGGGCCAGCTCCAAACTGTTCCCACAAAGTTGGGAGCATGGAATTGTCCAAAATGTCTTGGTATGCTGAAGCATTCAGAGTTCCTTTCACTGGAACTAAGGGGCCAAGCCCAGCTCCTGAAAAACAACCCCACACCATAATCCCCCCTCCACCAAACTTTACACTTGGCACAATGCAGTCAGACAAGTACCGTTCTCCTGGCAACCGCCAAACCCAGACCCGTCCATCAGATTGCCAGATGGAGAAGCGCGATTCGTCACTCCAGAGAACGCGTCTCCACTGCTCTAGAGTCCAGTGGCGGCGTGCTTTACACCACCGCATCCGACGCTTTGCATTGCACTTGGTTATGTATGGCTTGGATGCAGCTGCTCGACCATGGAAACCCATTCCATGAAGCTCTCTGCGCACTGTTCTTGAGCTAATCTGAAGGCCACATGAAGTTTGGAGGTCTGTAGTGATTGACTCTGCAGAAAGTTGGCGACCTCTTCGCACTATGCGCTTCAGCATCCGCTGACCCCGCTCCGTCAGTTTACGTGGCCTACCACTTCGTGGCTGAGTTGCTGTCGTTCCCAAACACTTCCATTTTCTTATAATACAGCTGACAGTTGACTGTGGAATATTTAGGAGCGAGGAAATTTCACGACTGGATTTGTTGCACAGGTGGCATCCTATCACAGTTCCACGCTGGAATTCACTGAGCTCCTGAGAGCGACCCATTCTTTCACAAATGTTTGTAAAAACAGTCTGCATGCCTAGGTGCTTGAATTTATACACCTGTGGCCATGGAAGTGATTGGAACACCTGATTCCAATAATTTGGATGGGTGAGCAAATACTTTTGGCAATATAGTGTATATTTTTCTCTGCTTCGTCCGGCCACCCCTGCAGCCTCTCTGTTTTCTCGTTATTTCTGCAGGGATATCTGGTCCCGCAGCAGCGCATTGGGGAACAGGGCTGCTGTGCAGAGCAGCACGTAGTCCAAGGAGCTGGTCTCATGTGTAAAGAATAGGTTTGGAGTAGCAGACAAAGCGATCTCCGGTTGCAGCATTAAAATTTGCCGAAAGTATAAAAAAGCTCTATGCGCATACTGTCAGAATATCAAATACAGTATTCACTAGTAGAAAAATATACCAAAGAACGATGTAAAATGTAGAAAGTAGGGAAGGAGAAGACGGAGCAGAGGTATCAGGCTGCTGCATGCACAGCGCCATCTTGATTGGGAGGATTTCCAATCCTCACTTTCTGTCAAATTTTGAGCTGTAGATATCTGTCATTAGATTAAAAAAACTTTACTTTTTCACAGCAGTCCAATGCTAAATGTTCATGTTATAATCAGATGCATATCTGATCCTTTTAAAGGTCATGTCACATTTCATCCAATCTTTAAGTCCCTTCCTGGCTCTACATACACTGTAACAAGTGTGACTGGGCTATGCACACACAAATATTAGTAGCCTATACTGTATATAAGGAGTGATATATCTATATATAATTTAGTATTGTGTACTATAATGTAAATTTACTCAACTTTTAGCTTTTTTTTCATTTGCATTTCTATATATATATATATATATATATATATACAGTATATATATATATAGATAGATAGATAGATAGATAGATAGATAGATAGATAGATAGATAGATAGATAGATAGATAGATAGATAGATAGATAGATAGATAGATAGATAGATAGATATATATATACATACACATATATTTTAAGGCACTAAATATTTCTCCTTTCTATTTCTGTCTGCTCATCTGTCTGCAGAGCACGGCACCCATTCTGGTTGGCAGGTCATTACCCGACCATGAGTTTCCTAATGAGCCCATTAGTTGCTTCAGGCCATCCCTTTTTCTCTTTTTCTCACCATTTTTTTCTGCATGACTCCACAATTTCCCATTTATTCCAATTAGGCTCTTTTTAAAACACTCAGTAACTAATTATCTCCTTATTTTCATCTGACTGTATCCCTTCTATATTCTCTGTATTGCTAAAACACTGGAATAAATAAATAAAAATGGTTTATATAAGTAAGCTGCTCTCTAATATTTAATCGATAAAAAAGACTTGATTACTTATAGGTCTACATCTATTCTTCTTTTCTTATGAAAGATTCTTGATAGTTGCTAATGAAGTGGTGACCACTTACGCTCCTCAAGCTCCAGGGTTACCTGTGGAGTACCACAGGGATCAGTGCTAGGACCAATTCTCTTTACTTTATACATGCTCCCAATCGGTAGAGTTATTAGACAGCATGGGATTAATTTCCACTGTTATGCTGATGATACCCAGCTATATCTGTCTATAATCCAGATGAAGCTAACCCATTACATAGATTACAGGCATGTCTGAAGACATAAAAACCTGGATGACTCTTAACTTTCTGCTTCTGAATGCAGACAAAACAGAAGTTATAGTCTTTGGACCAGAGTCTCTGAAAAAGAAGCTGACAACATTTCCACGCCCTAGCTTGCTTGACGTTGCCATGACAACGTAAATTGTGTTGATTAGGCTTCAAAATAATTTAATTAAAATCCAAATACACATAATAGTAAACTAAAAAAGTCAAAATCATTTCCCAAAATAATAATTAGAAATTTATAAATTGTGCAAAGTATTTTTATTCCTTTCTTTTTTTATCTCCCTCTCGCCACTAGAGGGTGCTGCAGCAACCCCAGTGGCGCCACTTCCCTAGCCACGAATGAGTCTGACCATATTCGAAGAAACTAGTGTGGGAAGACAAAATATGGTAGAAAAGGTTCACCGGCACTAATAGAACCACAGCTTTAAGATGAATGTTCAGAAATATTTATTAAAGAATTTAAGAGAGCTTTACGAGGAGGTGCTGATCAACAGGCTCCAGGCACAGATAAATCCTACACATGGGGGTGTGGGAAAAAAAATCACTTTGACAATATATCCTGATTTTCAGCTGCCCGATAAAATATATATCTTTCAGTTCCTAGTATAGCTTTTTAAAAAACAAATCATTTTTACCTAAACCAATGAGGCTCCTTTTCCTGTGCGGCGCAGCACCACACCTGTAGCTCAGGTGGTTACAGTGGAAGACGTGGGCTGACTCAAACCCCAAACAACATGGATGCTAAAATAACCAAATGATCAAAATCTTCTGATGAACATAAACAGCTCTTGTTTTTTTATCTACATATCTAATTCTGATAGCAGGGAGAAATATCGCAATATAAAGTGATATTGCAATATCGAGATAATAAAGTTTCTTGACACGTATCGAAGCGTAACACCAATGCCAATACTCACCCCTACCTACACATGGTGTGTAAGAGATTACCTGGACTAAATAGAAAAAAAATAAGGTCCCAGAGGAAGAGAGGAGAATCTTTAATGGTCAAAGGTAACTTCTCTAAAACATGCATCGTTTGCATTAGTCCAAACTGTCTTTGTGTTCGGACAGTAGACATCCATCCATCCATCCATTATCTGACATGCTTGTCCCCAATGGAGTCGCGAGGGGTGCTGGTGCCTATCTCCAGCAGTCAATTGGCGAGAGGCGGGGTCCACCCTGGACAGGTCTCCAGTCCATCACAGGGCAACACAGAGACAAACAAGACAAACAACCATTCACACACACTCACACCTAAGGACAATTTAGAGAAGCCAATTACCCTAACAGTCATGTTTTTGGACTCTGGGAGGAAGCCGGAGTACCTGGAGAGAACCCACGCATGTTCAGGGAGAACATGCAAACTCCATGCGGAAAGGCAAGGCAATTTATTTATTTGTATAAATACCCTGGGCCGGGAATCAGAATTTTTTTGTTTTTTTTGTTTTTTTATTGGACCTCAGCAGAACCACAGGCAGAATTTCTTCATGCCTCACGGCATCGACAGGAAAAGAGACCCAAATCAACATATGTACAAATTTCTCTTTATTTCTTTATCTTTATTGTATTTTTAACGGACCTTCTTTAATTCAAATGTGGCGCTTTTATGTCAAATCCTTTTTCCCTGATTTTGATAGGCTGGACCAGCATGCACCACTGCAAGCGAGGATCCGCATAAAAAGCACCATGACCAGAAGTTGTAAAAGTGCCTGAAGTTTGCTGGTTGGTTTTATGGTCCAGGATGGGTTCCTAACCAAAGTGATCCAGAAACCGGACTCTGGCAATGTAAAAGGCGTTCCACATGTTGGTTAATCTCAGTGCAAAGATTATTTCATTTAGCCTTAAAACTGGATCTGATGTAATGAAGGTCATCCTGCGCTGTAATCAGATGTTAGAAATGTCAGGCCTTCATCCCAGAAAGACTGTGATGCTGTTTGTTTGTGTAATTCGTGCTGCCAAGCAGCTCAGTGCTTTCAGGGCCTCGCAAACTTTCATTTCCATAAAAAAAAATATCTTCAGAATTTGGTTCAATAATCATCGTTATATATCTTAACCAGTGGATTGAATTTGGTATCATTTTGGTAGCGTTTGACAGCGAGCAGAGCCAAGGCCGGATGACTCACTTCTTGTCCGACGTCGTTGCTCATTATTTTCAACAACCTTTTGCTTTTCATCTTCCTCTAGAGCCTCCTGGCTCTGAGGGCTCATCATTTCCACATATTACACTGATGCCATCGCACAGGTTTGCTAGGCTCTGCTGCCCAACTCAGAAAGCATCTTCTTATCACATAAACTGAACTACAAAAAGTATTCAAACTCATTTTCAAATACAGTCACCCATAGTATATATAAATACTGCAGTTTCTGCATCTATTACAGCGGCAGTGTGTCGCTCATTTGGCTTTAATTTACATGAATCAAGTACTGCTGTCTGCCAAAAAGGAATTTAAAAATGAAAGCCTTCCTATAGCTTAGAGTGAGCTGTTATGAAGACATAAGGTGCGCTGCAGCCAGTGGGACGTGATGTTGAGACGCCATCTTTGAATTCGATAGCAGAAAGGGGATCATTCTAGCTGTCTTTTCTGTTGAAATGGATGTACATCCAGACTCCTTGCTCATTAAGAGGGGAGTGAACGGTCATTTTGAATTATATTTTACCTTGTTGTAAAAGGACTTACCTGTTTATCCAAACGAGCTGAAAGTTTCAACATAGGTTCCTTTCACAACCTGCTATAGGTTGGTTACCATAGCAAAGGATTGTGAAATTTGGCACACATCTTTATGAGCGCAGCATCTACAATAGAGTAAACTGGAGCCATGGGCTGCGTCTTCAAGGACACGTCTACCTAGACTGGATCCTTAAAAGTCCTTGAAAATAAGGAGACCCGAAGAGTTTTGGCTGTGAATTCAAACAGGTCTACCCTTCGGCGGCTTTTACCACTGTAAGCTGCGTCACCTAGCAACCATGATAGTTCACACACAAAGCAGGAAAATAATTATTATCGAACTTTTCAAAACTGTTTCTTTTTAATTTGTTTTATTTATTGTAAAGTGAACAAAGACTGATTAGAATCCAGAGTGGAATAAAGGTTCCAACCACCGGGAGCAGGAACAAATAAAATCAAATGTAATGATAGAAACCTTCACTTTAACTTTTTTTTAAATAAAGAGATAAACAGTTTTGAAAACCTCTGTATTCATTCTTTTCCTGCTTTGTGTGTCAACTTTCACAGTTGCTAAGCAACAGAGCATACGGCGGTAAAACCCGCCAAAGGGTAGACCTGTTCGAATTCACAGCCAAAACTCTTTCGGTCTCCTTATTTTCACGGACTTCGAAGGATCCAGTCTTGGTAGACCTGCGTCCTTGGAGAAAGCAGCCCAGGTTTTCGAACAGAGATCATATCTCTCCTATCCTGGCTTCTCTTCATTGGCTTCCTGTTAAATCCATAATAGAATTTAAAATCCTTCTTCTCACATATAAAGCCTTAAATGGCCAAGCTCCATCTGATATCAGAGATCTGATTGTTCCTTATGTTCCTAACAGAGCACTTCGCTCTCAATCTGCAGGTTTACTAGTGGTTCCTAGAATTTCTAAAAGTAGAATGGGAGGCAGATCTTTTAGTTATCAGGCTCCTCTCCTGTGGAACCAACTACCAGTTTTAGTCCGTGAGGCAGACACCCTGTCTACTTTTAAGGCTAGGCTTAAAACTTTCCTTTTTGATAAAGCTTCTAGTTAGGGTGGCTCAGGTTATCCTGAGCTATCTCTATAGTTCTGCTGCTATAGGCTTAGACTGCTGGAGGACATAGGGACCCCTTTTTCATCATTCTACTTCATTCTATCTCTGTTCTCCTATTCTGCAGAATCTGTTAGTTCAATATCTAACGTTCTGCTCTCTCTGCTTTTTCTCATAGTAGCTTCATCTGGTCTGTTCCTGTTTGGCTGTGACTCCATCCTGGAGAGAAATATCAGCTGTGCTGCTGCCATCAACACCTTTGTTTCTAGATGTTGGAGCTTGGCCTGTTTTCCAGTGTAGTCCTGTTTCTCTGACTGTGACTAACTGGATGTGCTCTCTTCATCCTCTGACATGGGAGCTGGCTCGGAGCTCGTCTGCCTGGCTGTGTGTTTCCTGGACGGGGCCGCCTGTGGAGCTGATTGACAGTTGCCTTTTGTATCTATGCTTCTTTTTCTATGTCTGCTTCTGTCTCCTTGAACCCCAGTGGGCCTCAGCAGATGGCCGCTCACACTGAGCCTGGTTCTGCTGGAGGTTTCTTCCTGTTCAAAGGGAGTTTTTCCTCTCCACTGTCGCTACAAGCATGCTTAGTGTGAGGGATTGCTGAAGAGTCAATGTCGATGCAATCAGCTGGTTTTCCTTAGATACAGTTGATATGTGTTGTGAACTGGCGCTATATAAATAAACTTTATTCAAATTGAAATTAAATTAATTCCAATAAGTCCTTTATTGTAATTTCTATCTATAGTTTTAAAGGTCCCATAACGTGGAAAACCAATGTTATTTATTTTTTAGCTTTTAACAATATTTGCATGTTAATCCTCCTTAAAACCAGGCAAAGGTTGTAACCGGTTTGATTCATGCATGTCTGATAAATGCTAATGAATGTTGCCACATCTTGTCCTGGAGAACAAGCAGCCATGGTTGCCCTACGTAGGACAGTCATTAACCCCCCCCCTTAAGGAAGCACCTACCTCGACTGCTCTGCTCGAGGTCAGACCGTTTAAACTGATTCCTCTTGTGGGCAACTTTGTCATATATTTCAACCTTTTATTGCAAACAAATCTTTTTCTTGATTAGCGTGATTATAAACTCTACCTGAGGGATAAACAAAGGTCAGTCATCTCAGCACAGGGCCTCTGTCGGTCCGATGGCCTTTAAACAGACCTCAGCTATAGGATCCCAGTGTTGGGGGGGGGGGGGGGGGGGGGGCAGAGTCTGTGTCAGGATGACACAATGAAGTATTAGTTTGGAAACTGACTCTGACATTTCGATTTGTCGCAGTGACCTCTGTCCAGGTCGGTATATTAGGGACCCGCACTGCTCTGATGAGGATGTCAGAAAATGTCAGAATTATTAAATATATGGAGATTTTAGACTTAACTTTCACTGTTTTTTACTTTTTCCTGTTTAATTTACAACATGGTGCATTCAGCAGTCTGGTGACTGGAAAGACGGGAACAATTATCTTGAAATGACGTATTTTTTCTATCGTTTAAATCACACACATCCTGGAAACTCCTAATAAATTTCCTAACAATTTAGAACAATTCACTAACAAATGGGAGAATACATGGCGGTAATAGCCATCTCTTAAATACAGTCTAGATGTATTTAACTCTATTTCTAAGCACACCAGTATGCGATGATATTAACGTAACTCCGCCTCTACCCCGCGGTGCCTGCTCCATCTTTGTTATTAGTCGCCGCTGTCGAGCGGGACACTTTGACAGCAAATCCCATCATGCTTTGCGAGGAGAGCTCTCTGCGCAAAGCATTCTGGGATATATCTGCCTCTTCTGAGGCCTTCTCATTCACTTTGTAGACGCTTTTTCTCCTATGACCGTCGGCCATTTTCAATGATCCACAGTGAGAAAGGTGAGCTTCAATGACTGTCTGAAACCGGGACAAGCTCGTAGGACGGCCTTACGGAAACATATCACCAGAATGATTGACAGTTAGGAGGACCACTGATTGAGATGATCCACCCGGAAATAAAAGATCCTCCTCTATACCATTAAACAGCTCCTTTATAGACATTACAACATCTCAAACCGTCCATCTAAAAGACCATCAATTTTTATAAAGTGTCACAAGAGAAAATAAGAATATGATCAAAATTATCAAGAACTTCACACCAAAAAAAATGCAGGATTAGCTGGGAATAACAAACAGGCAGAGTTACAGAGTACCAGGCTGCTGATCTACAGGGAACAGATCCAGTAGAAGATGTACGGTAAGCCCCAAGGACCAAAATTCATGTTTTATGCAACATCTGGTGGTGTGGTATAGTTTTTCCACAACTAATGTCAAACGTGATGATTATAATGTTAATAACAGAGCGATGGAGCAGTTGGAAGACCTGAAACAATAGAGGTTCTCCATGTTTTTACAAATGACCTCCTGCATGACAAAATCAGCCAATAGGCTGGTAACCACTTATTCCAAATCTAAAAGCATTAATCATCCACTGCATTAACAAGCCGTAGAACAACAAAGACATTAAGACAACACAACCCACCAGGCTGAAGATGTACTTGACTTTCCAGGAATAAAAAGGATCGAGTTTAGAAACATCTGGTGTTTTACGGTCACCGGGCTGTTTTTCCTCCTCTTGCTGCTAAAAAGCTCCACCATCTGGCCAGGAGAGAGTCCCCACTCTCACCCCCACTGACCCTGGCTGCTGTACAGCTTGTCTCTGACATCAGTCTCCATTAGCTCCTCGGTCATTACCAAGTTTCCATTGATGCAGCAGCACAGTCTCAGTGACGTCAAGCCATGTCCTTGATGCAGAAGCAGAGCCAAGTCACCTGCTGAGGAGCTCAACAAGTGTGTGTGTGTGGTTGTGTGTGTGGGTCAGATGGAGAGGAACGATGGAACGATGTGTGTGTGTCTGACCACAATCACACAGGAGGGTACTTACTGCAGAGAGCGATGACGTGGCTGCTGGAAGATATTCCATGATTCTGTTTTGGAGAACATGATCTATTCTCTCATCATCTATGAACTCTTCTAAGACCTCGAAGAATGATTTCACGAAGAATTGTTGATAAAAATAAAAACATTTAGCAAAAATCTGAGCATACTCATCATCAGACTGTGGAACAAAAACAGTGTGTCTTGAGCTAAGGCTTGTGCAGATCAGGGGCAAAACACTACAAAAGATCCTTCCTCCTTACAGCCATCAAGATATACAACAACTCCACTTAATGAAAAGAAAAACAAAAAAACATATGAGTTAAAACAACACTTGATTTCTATCCTTCTTCTCCTGCTTATTCTGTCAGGGCCTTAGTGGGGCTGGTGCCTACCTCAGGTGGTCTATGGGCAAGTGGCAGGGTACAACCTGGACGGGTCACCTGTCTGTCACAGATATTTAATCTAATTTTCTTTTGGGATTAACAAAATGTTTTTTTAAGTAAATTAATAAATTGGCCCCTTTGAATAATGTTATAATCATCTGCAATGCTTCAATCCAGAGCCCTCTTCCTGGAGCCTTTATAGTCTAAAAGGGGGAAACGGCTCATCAGACCTGTAAGAAATAGGGCACTGGATCTTATAAAAGATGTTCCACTGTCTGCAAAAAACTTCATTAAATAGTTTTCAGTCAATTATGTGAGGAACAACCACAGCTAATTTTATAAGTAGTTTTTTCCAGGGTTTTTATATAAGAAACTTTTTTGTTTGTTTTTCCTGACGCGCAGGTGGCTTTACTGGAACCGTTACTGTGTCGGATTCTGTACTGGCACTTCGACCAGACAGCCTACAAATTTCTGGGAGAGAAAGTGGGTGTCGCAGAGATTCTTTCAGATTCTGACATCTGGCTGCACAGGTCAGATTTTTAAAGATCATTGCTGTATTATTTTTGTATCTATATAAATTGTTTTTTATTCTTACAACATCTATAATGTGATTAAGTGTTCTACGACATGCAAGCACATCTTATCAAAAGCTGTGGGTGATAAACAGAACATTTCTACATTTTTGCTTTATTATTCTTATAACAGTTAAAGCATCTAACTAGAAGAGATGGTTGCATTTAGCTTTCTTTAAAATTCCCTGGTCACCCTCAGATTACCACATACCTGACTTTAGGTTTGTGTAAATAATAAGGTGATCCATCCCAATTGTCATGCATACCTTCAAAATGAAGAAATGTGTCTTAAGTATTCATGCACAATATGCAAGTTAAATCTTTTGCGATTATCTTTTTGCAGGATTGACTTCACGCTGGACTCTCCCCGCCCTCTCATGCCAAATACTCTTCTAGTTGGTGGAATAAATTGCAAATTGAGGAATCCTCTTCCTGAAGTGAGATATTTTTTTAATTATATATTTTGAATGCAAAACTCACATCACTGAATGAAACTAAATGAGTGGAGGAAACTATGTGAAAATGTGATCAAGTTGTGCCTGCATATTTATTGAAAACTGATCCGGAGTGAGTGGCGTCAGCATCTAAGGCAGGAACCTCTGCAAGAGGAGACCAAAGGTTAGTGACCACGTCTTTCTGGAAGTGGATAATAATGACCTTGTTAGTCACTAACCTGGTCTTATAGTTTAGTCCATGGCAAGAGGCTGAGATTGATTTAAGCTGGCCAGCTGCCAACGCATCACGGCAGGCGCCACCCAGAGAGTCCCAGACGCTGATGTATCGGTGGACGGAGATGAGGCAGGAGATCCGAACCGAGCAGACGAAGGAAGGCAGTATAATGAAAAAGACAAAGCTAAAGCCATGTTAGGTAGTGAGAGCCAGGAGGACAGACATCCGGTGAGGTGTTGAGGGAGAATCCAGAACGGAGTCAGGTCACAGTTCCAGGTACGGTACACAAACAGGCAGAAGTCCTGGTTTTATGGTGTTAAAAGCACAAGAGAAAACACCAGAATATGATCCTCACAGTGCTTACAGGCTTCTCCGGTTAGATCAGTCCTAGGTGGAGCAGGTGAGTCCATAGTCCATCATAATGCCAAGCTTATAAGCAAACTTCGGTGGATAAAATCAAGCTCTCAGCAGGGAGTTCCACAAGCCAACAGGGCTCCATAGGACCTCTCCCTCCACTTAATAGCATCCCTGACTGCCAGTGTCCACCACCAGGTTTAACACCATGAAAGGCACAGCATGTTTTACACACAAATTCCTCTGGACACGACCCAAGAGGGTGCTGCGTATAGCTGCCAAGGAGTTTGGTGTAAGTTACATATTTTTTTTCAAATGTGGTTATTTAAACTGCATGTTTTCCCTGTCTTCGTTTAGCAACTTATAAGCAACTTATAAGCAAGTTCATCTTACACAAGGTTTTGGTAACACTTCAATTAAGTACACAAAATCTGATTTACTACTAGGGAATGCCTTAAGGATTAATAAGAAAATAATGGGTAGTAAACTAATAATTACTTGGGCAAAGCCAGCCCAGCTTTAGTATGTGACAGCTGCTTGATTACCCAGAAAAACAGATTAATTAATCAGGAACTAATGTGCAGTCACCAAGGAAACAACGAGTAACTAATCAGGAACTAATGTGTAGTTACTGAAGAAACAAAGAGTTACTAATTAGGAATTAAAGTGTTGTTCAAAGGGAAACAAAGTAACTAATCAGGAACTAATGTATAGTTACCAAGGAAACACAGAGTAACTTATCAGAAACGAATGAGTAGTTCCCGAAAAAACACCTACTTACTAATTAGCAGTGTTGTTTTCCCAACGATGACAGAATTATTTCATAGTCGCTCCTTTTTTCATGACGATTATGAGAATTGACGGGCTAAACATGATTTTTGATGACGAAAAAATGACAAATCATAGGTGTGAGTTTTCGATGACGGGATGAGACTGTCAGGATCCGGGGCTTTGCCCACCAGAGGGCGCCGTGGATCCATGCCTGGGGAGTTTGGGCTCAGCTTGGATCAGCTGTTTTCTATCTGCTGATTAAGGAAGCTCCCTATATAAGCTGAGTCTGAACTTCCCTCTGTGCTGGATCGTTGTGTTTCCTGTGCCACCATGCCTGTCTGATTCTGCAAACCTGTGAGTCTGTCAACCGGTTCCAATAAATTACTGGACTTTTATCCTCCCTCTGTGTCTGTGAGTCTGCATTTAGGCTAGTAAAACCATCGCATCATGACAGAACGATCCAGCCAACAGACTAGCCCAGCAGACTCCTCCTACGCGCTCCTGGAGAGCCCGCTCTGTGCCGTCTGGAGACCCCTGAGCCCGCTCTGCGCCTTCCAGAGACTCCGGATGTGGAGCCACAATCGGTGGTTCCCTCTGTTCCTGAGGTGGAGCCGCAGTCGGCGGCTTCATCTGCTCTGGATGTGGAGCCGTAGTGGGCGGACCTTTTTGAGCCTGTTGCAGAGCAGCGGGAGCGGATACAGCGTCCTTCTCGGGGCTTCCTGCTGAAGCGGAGGTGACGCCCTCCTCCAAGGCCCCTGCAGTTTCTGAGACTCTGCTCTGCTGCCGGTTTCATGGCCGGCCACCTGAGACTCTTCCTGGCATCCCTGGTTCGCCCTTCGCCCTCCATGGGCGAGTTGTTTTTTTTTTTCTCTGGGGCGTCTGGAATCCGCCCTTGAGGGGGGGGTACTGTCAGGATCCGGGGCTTTGCCCACCAGAGGGCGCCGTGGATCCATGCCTGGGGAGTTTGGGCTCAGCATGGACAGCTGTTTTCTATCTGCTGATTAAGGAAGCTCCCTATATAAGCTGAGTCTGAACTTCCCTCTGTGCTGGATCGTTGTGTTTCCTGTGCCACCATGCCTGTCTGATTCTGCAAACCTGTGAGTCTGTCAACCGGTTCCAATAAATTACTGGACTTTTATCCTCCCTCTGTGTCTGTGAGTCTGCATTTGGGCTAGTAAAACCATCGCATCATGACAGAGACTGAATAAAAATGTTAGTGGGTGCTCTGTCAGACATTTAAAATGCATCATTGTGCTGTAATCTGTTAGACAAGCTAAGCAGTATCAGCCATGCTGCTGCATCCTGTTTGGTCATGCTGCCCACCTGGCTTGCATCGGTGAACATCCTGCATGATCACACATAGACCATGGCAGAAGTGGTAGGGGTGAAAGTAGGCTGGAATGGTCCGGTACTGCACGCTCCACTCTGACAAACTCTGCTCTTCCAGCTGTGCTTGTGCAGAAATGCATCTTTGCACGGCTTATCTCTGTCTGTGTTATATGCTACACACTGATGGACCACACCAATATGGTGTGTTGAACTAGATCTGCTAATTTCACAACTTTTGTAAGACACTTTTGTATAAAGAAGGACATTAATTCATAAAGTTTTTTTGAAATCTATAAATCAAAGTTTTCTGTTCTGCAGTAATAAACTGCACGGCAGCATTGTCTCTCTAACAATTGGAGTATCTAGACAAGAGATGTCAGTCAGGTAAAGAATCTCAATGTTAATCAAATTTATAAAGAGTAAAAATAAAAAGAAATACACAAAAACAATTAGCTGTTCTAAAAGTGCAACACAAACATTGGACCCAGTCGACTAATTTTTTTTTTTTACGATTAAGTCTGAACATAGCTAAAAATAATAAAAAACAATCAAAGAATAGATTAGAGCAGGGGTCTTCAACGTTTTCCAGGCTAAGAACCCCCAAACTGATGGCGAGATGGAGCGGGGACCCCCTAATTTTATATATTGTATGAAATTGTGCTATATTAAACTGGTCCTATAGTCACTCTATTACAGATGGAGTAATGTAATGGAACAAATTTCTCCCTGGGATTATTAAAGTATTTCTGATTCTGATTCCTGGTTGATGGGACAGGTGTTGTGAATGAAACGGTGCCCAGCTTGAAAGAGCTCCTGTGTGTCGCTGAATGTGTGCATTGATGACTGAAAGACATCTTCTGCCTCCATTTATCTGTTTACTACAGTGTGTTGAATTCATGTTTATGTGGATTTGAAGATATTTCAATTAGTGGAAAAAATTGCAAGGGGGGGGAATATAAAAAAAAAAGGTTTAGGTTACAGCTGTCCTATACCTGTTTGACCTCTTTTCTCTGGTTCATTTGTCATTTATGTTGAAGACTATCTAAAAATATAAGTCATGTTTTTAGATATTTTATGCATCAAATCTTGATATTCTTTCTCTGATTTTTTGAAGAACTAAAAAAATATAGAGTCTATGTTTCTGTTCTTACTATTAAACTTATTGGAACAACAATAACAAAACATTTTTTATATAATCTTCTAATTTCCACTCTTTTGTCAGATATTTGACTTATTTTTTCTCAGAAACGCAGATCTGCATTGATGACTGAAAAACATCTTCTGCCTCCATTTATCTGTTTACTACAGTGTGTTGAATTCATGTTAATGTGGATTTAAAGACATTTCAATTAGTGGAAAATATTGCAGGAGGGAATATACAGGTGCTGGTCATAAAATTAGAATATCATGAAAAAGTAGATTGATTTCAGTAATTCCATTTAAAAAGTGAAACTTGTATATTATATTCATACATTACATACAAACTCATATATTTCAGATGTTTATTTTGTTTAATTTTGATGATTACAAATGACAACAAATGAAAATCTCAAATTCATCATATCAGAAAATTAGAATATTACTGAAGACCAATAAAAACAAAGGATTTATAGAAATGTTGGCCAACTGAAAAGTATGAACATGAAAAGTATGAGCATGTACAGCACTCAGTATTTAGTTGGGCCTCCTTTGGCCTGTATTACTGCAGCAATGCGGCGTGGCATGGAGTCGATCAGTCTGTGGCACTGCTCAGGTGTTATGATAGCCCAGGTTGCTCTAATAGTGGCTTTTAGCTCTTCTGAATTGTTGGGTCTGGTGTATTGCATCTTCTTCTTCACAATACCCCATAGATTTTCTATGGGGTTAAGGTCAGGAGAGTTTGCTGGCCAATTAAGAACAGGGATACCATGGTCCTTCAACCAGGTACTGGTAGCTTTGGCACTGTGTGCAGGTGCCAAGTCCTGTTGGAAAATGAAATCTGCATCTCCAAAAAGTTGGTCAGCTGCAGGAAGCATGAAGTGCTCTAAAACTTCCTGGTATGTGGCTGCGTTGACCCTGGACCTCAGAAAACACAATGGACCAACACCAGCAGATGACATGGCACCCCAAACCATCACTGACTGTGGAAACTTTACACTGGACTTCAAGCAACGTGGATGAAGTGCCTCTCTTCTTTTCCTCCAGACTCTGGGACCTTGATTTCCAAAGGAAATGCAAAATTTACTTTCATCAGAGAACATGACTTTGGACCACTCACCAGCAGTCCAGTCCTGTTTCTCTTTAGCCCAGGCAAGACGCTTCTGACGCTGTCTGTGGTTCAAGAGTGGCTTGACACAAGGAATGCGACAGCAGAAACCCATGTCTTTCATACGTCTGTGTGTGGTGGTTCTTGAAGCACTCACTCCAGCTGCAGTCCACTCTTTGTGAATCTCCCCCACATTTTTGAATGGGTTTTGTTTCACAATCCTCTCCAGGGTGCGGTTATCTCTCTTGCTTGTACACTTTTTTCGACCACATCTTTTCCTTCCCTTCGCCTCTCTATTAATGTGCTTGGACACTGAGCTCTGTGAACAGCCAGCCTCTTTAGCGATGACCTTTTGTGTCTTGCCCTCCTTGTGCAAGGTGTCGATGGTCGTCTTTTGGACAACTGTCAAGTCAGCAGTCTTCCCCATGATTGTGTAGCCTATAGAACTAGACTGAAAGACCATTTAAAGGCTTTTGCAGGTGGTTTGAGTTAATTAGCTGATTAGAGTGTGGCACCAGGGGCCATCAATTTTGAACCTTTTCACAATATTCTAATTTTCTGATATGATGAATTTGAGATTTTCATTTGTTGTCATTTGTAATCATCAAAATTAAACAAAATAAACATCTGAAATATATGAGTTTGTATGTAATGTATGAATATAATATACAAGTTTCACTTTTTAAATGGAATTACTGAAATCAATCTACTTTTTCATGATATTCTAATTTTATGACCAGCACCTGTAAGTCTAATTAACCAAAACTTCGCGACCCCCATGCAGTACCTCTGCGGACCCCCTAGGGGTCGTGGACACCCTTTTGAAGACCTCTGGATTAGAGCATAAAATCTAAAATAAGGCAATGATAAGAGATGACCAGTTCTGGTTCTGCTGGAGGTTTTGTTCCTGTTAAAAGGGAGTTTTTCCTCTCCACAGTTACTACAAGCATGGTTGGTGTGAGGGATTGCCTTCGAGTCAATGATTCAATGCAATCAACTGGTTTTCCTTAAAAACTTTTAATCAATTTGACTGTATGAGTTGGTGAACTGTGAGATGACATGTGTCATGAATTGGCCTTATAGAAATAAACTGAATTGGATTAGAAAGCTAAATAAACAATATTACAACAACTAATTCCTGCCTGTTAAAAGTCAGAGAATAAAATTACGTCTTGAGCTGTGTTTTACATTTTGTCAGGGAAGGAGCCTCCCTAATGTGCAGTAGGAGGCTATTTGATAAACAAAGAGCAGCCATAGAGAAGGCTCTGGCCCATAATAAGGCTGGGCTGGGTGTTCCTCGGTAACTACTGGTTAACTAATCATTAGTTCCTGAATAGTTCTCTAGGCACTCTCTAGCGGGGAATCAAACTTTGTGTACTTTAAAGTGTTACCAACTTTTTTTTCTCACAGCTACAGGTGTATATAAGGCTATCTTTCTTACACAGCCCCTTTATCTCAAGGATTGATGTTAGCAACCCCTCTGTGACACAGAGTGATAGGCTAGCTTCTAAATTTAATTTGGAACAGATGGCAGGGTATAAACCAGAGCTGTTTTTCACACGTCTAATGGAATACTGATAAAAAGAAAGTGTGTGTGCATTCGTGTGTGTGTTAATTTGGCCAAGTTATTGTTACCATGTATGGACAATTTCCCAGGAATATGCTACATTTTGTGGACTTGTAGGTACTTGTGGGGACCAATGAATATTCCCCATAAGGAGCAGTTCTCTTTGTGTGGTGGGGGTTAGGTTTTTTTCAATTCAATTCACAACACATGTCACCTCAAGGCACTTTACAGTTCACCAGATCGTGCAGTCAAATTAATTCAAAGTTTTCTGTCTAAGGAAAACAAGTTGATTGCATCGACTCATTGACTCTTCAGCAATCCCTCACACTAAGCATTCTGGTAGCGAGAGTGGAGGGGAAAAACTCCCTTTGAACAGGAAGAAACCTCCAGCAGAACCAGACTTAGTGTGAGCTGAGGCCGACTGGGGTTCAAGGAGACAGAAGCAGATATAGAAAAAGATACCAAAGGCAACTGTAGACCAGCTGGTGACCAGGCGTTGATGGCAGCAGCACAGCTGATATTTCTCTCCAGGATGGAGTCACAGCCAAAGAGGAACAGACCAGATGAAGCTACTATGAGAAAAAGCAGAGAGAGCAGAACGTTAGAGATTGAACTAACAGATTCTGCAGAGTGGGAGAATAGAGATAGAATGAAGCAGAATGATGAAAAAGGGGTCCCTATGTCCTCCAGCAGTCTAAGGCTATAGCAGAATAACTGTAAAGAAGATGTCTTGGATTAGCGGACCAGGGTACGGATCTGGACCCACCTGATTTAAAACATTAATAAATTACTGCTTGTTGTCCGACGTTGTTGCTAGACTTCCTCACCAACAGACCTCTGTCAGTCCAGGTCGGACAGAACATCTCTGATGTCATCAGTCTAAGCACAGACTGGAAGACATTTCATCCTAGTGCTGCGTGTCCCGAGCCCGTAACATCATCAATGAGAAGGAGGATTTTAACTTCTATTCTGGATTTAACAGGAAGCCAATGAAGAGAAGCCAGGATAGGAGAGATATGATCTCTCTTTTTAATTTTCATCAGAACTCTGGCTGCAGCATTTTGGATCAGCTGAAGGCTTTTAACTACAGTTTGTGGACTTCCTGATAGGAAAGAATTAAAAGGTTTAGGAGTAAGGTGTAAGTTTAGGATAGGTTTAAGCTTAGGTGTCTTGGTAATTTTTAAGGTTGGTATAAGGGTCAGGATTAAATCATTATAATAAATTAAAGTCCATGGAAAGTCCTCACGAAGAGGTGCTGTGTTTCTGTGGGTGTGTGTGTATATGTGTGGCTATGTCTTTAATACCTGGTGGGGACAATTTCCTACAGTAGGAATATGCTACATTTTGGGGACTCATAGGTACTTGTGGGGACCAACAACTGGTCCTCATAAGGAAAGTTTCTCTTGATGGGGTGGGGGTTAGGTTTAGGACTAAGGTGTGAATTGAGTTTAGGTTAGGTTTAGGGATAGGTATGTGTCGGTAATGGTTAGGGTTAGGGCAAGGGTCATGGTTAGGCCATATAAATTAGTGGGAAATGAATGGAAGTCAATGGAAGGTCCCCACAAGGACATTGTGACACAACATGGGTGTGTGTGTGTGTGTGTGTGTGGGGGGGGTGTCTTTCTTTTTTTTAGCATAAACACAAATCACCTCTAGGTTTTGTTTCCATTTTTCCCGTTGAAACAATAATACCTGCTGGTTTTGAAAACAAAAGTTTTTCACCTAAACTTATTAATCAAAAGCACACAAAGGATTTAACTTCCGCTGCCTCAGCCATGAATGTGTTTTATGCATCACATTTAAAAACAGAGTCTTCAATTTTATTATGATTCGATTCAATATTTCATTCCTACTCGTGTCTGACAAGTTTTTCTCCTTCTTCCTGGAAATAAAACCTGATATTTCTGATCTACTTGCTTTGAAGTCTATGTGGTTGGTATTGCTCCTTCAGCAACACCATTTTTGGTAATGCAGCCATGGCTGAGATATCTGAGAGAAAACCAGGAATGATTAATGATCTATACTTTAGCAAATGATCTACAATCCTTTCAAGGAACCCTGTTTGCAAATCAGGGATGACATGAAGTAAAGACAATCTCCCATCACAGTCTAGGGCAGTTGCTTTAAAACGTTTTTTCAGGTAGAGAACTTTTGACCAATGGAATGTTAAGAATAGAAATAAAATTATTTTGTACTGATGAAAAATATTTGTTTAAACTGAGCAAAATAGGGAATTTAGGTCATTCCTCAAAGCAAATTTAATGAAAAGTTTGAGTTTGTTGTGTTTATTTTAAAACATTGAAAGAAAAAACAGTTATTAGTGTTTGCATTAAAACTACAAGAAATCACCTCAGACGATCCCAATGGTGCAAACATAAAATTCATTATCATCCCATGGTTACAACCAACTTTCACTCTTAATATAAGATTTTATAACGTTATCCTTAAACATTTTTTCATACTGAATTAATGTTGAACAACCTTTCAGTTATATGCTGGGGCAGATCCTCAGTCATCCAGGTCATTTCAAAAAGTTAAAGTTACGAAACAATCCACTGGACTTTCTGAGTCTGAAGACGTTTCTCTTCCCATCCAGGAAGACTTTTCAATTCAAAGTGTCAGAAATATCGTTTAGCTCCAAGCTTCTATAGAGTAGCCCAACAAAAAACCTTGTAAGCCATTAAAACCACATTACCCAGAGTTCGAACAACACGGAACAGTTTTTGTGTGTCTGTATTTGGAGTGTTAGGTTCATAACATAAACAATGCAAGGTCTTACATGTATATTAGTGTATGTTGATGTGTGCTTGTAGTTTTTCTTACCATTGTTGGCATGTATTTCTCTAGTATTGTTGATATTGTGTAAACTATTGCACTATTGCTAGATACAAGGTAATTAATTAAATGCCCGGGTAACACAATTGTGATTTTGCTTATTTGTTTATTTATGTATTTATTTTTTGCTTTTGGTCCTACAATTTTGTGTTCTAAGTTGCCGCTAGGAAAAAAACGAAAGACAAAACAAAAGTAGCTGGAAATACACATACACACATTGTCGTCCTATAATTCTCTTCTTGACGACTTAAAATTGAAGCTAAGTTTTATAAAAATTCAAAGTTCTTAAAAAGCAGAAAAAGTCTCAAACAAGGATCAAAAAATTTAGACAGAGGCCGCTGAGTCCAGGTCCAGTGAGTTTATTGCTAAACACTACATATTTACACAGCGCTGGTGAGCCGAAGCTGACAAATGGTGAAACCAGCTCCCTTTTATACATTTCTTATCGGTGGAAAAACCCCCTTCAGAACATATTTCAGTCATTGGTAAAGGTCACATTGATATTTATCTGCAAAACACGGTAACATTCATAGACACATCTCATACTTGTGAGAGCACTCTCTCAGGCCATGCAGAAACTTATGACGGTTTAGTCAAAAACATGTTGAAACTTATCCTTTCCCTACTTTAAGCCATGTCAGTCTGGCCTAGTGTTCCTCTTTGTGTCTCAGTCAAAGCATCACCCCTTCTGGGATCAGTACTGCACATTGTGCCTTGAAAATAACAACTCTATTTATCACAAGTTGTATGGCCAAATTTTGCTGGGCTGGTTAACCTTGATATGTCAAATACTTCATTTTTATGAGGGTGCTTTTTCTTATCACTAAGGGCCTTAATCCTGTGCTTTCCAGCAGATGAGTGTGCTTTTCTTCCTCTTACAGTCAGGTGCAGCAGTTACACACACTCATTGCTCTGTTTTTCTCCTCTTGGCCTACATAAATATATTCATGAACACAATTCTCTTTAATCATTTAAAACTTTTGATTCTTGTTTTATTCTAATCATTTATGACAAATAATACACTACATTTCCCCCCTTTGATCCTAAAAAGGATCAATTTACGTGATTATGCAGGTGATAACTAATCTAAAACACTTTAAATGTGAACTCACCCAAGTGACAAAAGTTTATATATATATTGTGCACACTAAACTAAACGTGAGATTAAATACACACCATATAGTAGAAGTGAGTAATATAAGATGTGGTGGTGTCTGAGTAAATATTAAACTAATAAAATGCAGAAAACAGAATATATAAAAACAAAGAGGGATCCCCCTCTTGGCTCCCTTAAGAGGACCCGTCCTCGTTGCTTACTTTTTTTTTTTAGCAAGATGTTCTAATTCTGTTTTCTCAGCAGAGGCAAATACCAATGCCCAAGCAGCATCTTGTGTTACGAGGTCACTGCAATTATCCCCTACATAGGTGGTCTTTCACACCCATAAATACACACACACAAACAAAAAGCTTCATCAGGCCCTTCATGAATTGGGCATAAACTGTTTTGGTCATAGAGGTGATTTCAGGCTTGAGATCACTGTTGGTGTTGTATGACTCCAGCGGATGAGCCAAGAACTTTGCAACATGATGAGCTTCGGCAAGATCAAGCTTTATGTCATCTGCTATGACCATGAACATAGCCAGTACGCCTGGAATGGGTGGTGGCGGATAATTATATTGGTGGGGTGACGGTGGTCGTCGATCCTCGGGATTCTCAGGACTGGCAGGGGTGCTGGTTGGACCGAGATCAATACTGAGGTCCCCTGGTGGCATCGAGATGGACAGTGGCTTCCCAGTAGGTGATGGTGGTTGATCATCAGGCTGCCTGCTGGGTGTCATCATAGGTTGATCCTCAGGCTGCCTGCTGGGTGTCATCATATGTTTGCTCCAACCCAAAGGTGCACTGCTTGGCCCCTCTGCAGGATCTAGTAGGTACATGGGAGGAAGATATGGGCATCCTACCCCTAGTGATGGGCCTAACGACGCCAGTGCAGCTTGTAAATTCATTTGGTTTTCTTCATATTCATCATAACTAGCCTCTGCCATGTTCAATAATCTACCTGTGGGGACATAGTATGGCAAATTTAGGCATCATCTGAAGGCATATTATCTCTTATATCTATGGATTATTCAGCATGCAAGTTGCTATATCTACGTGAGTAAGTATATAAGTCATTGTTATGCAAAATATTTATATATATACACTGTTGTTATTAAAGAAATGCACGTACCTGGTGAGGGTGGAAGGTGATCATGGTTATGTTTTATATCTCTTGGTCCAATTGTATCTCTACAACTGGGAACTGACCAGTTACACTTACAACAAGTCTTGAGACCAGTCCCCGAACAAGGGGTATGATGCAACACACAACTATCAATATAATCAGCATTACTGCCCCTAGAATCATTCCTGCTGCCTCAAGATATTTTCCCCTTCCAAGCTTGTGAAACCAATCCCAGAATCCCTTCAGCTGAGTGTTCCAATTAGCCGGGAATAATCTGAAGGGCTGGTAATTTTTTAGCATTATAGCAGGCTATACAATCATCTTTAGGGCGCTTTTTGGCTTTGAACATTGCCTGGACAGAGTACTGAATCCATTGTTGGAACATATTGGTTTCCCAGTGTGCAGTCTTTAATTTGTCTAGATCTCTTTTCTGCCTTTTGTTTACCAATTTTAACATTCTATGCGCTTTCCCTACCGTCATTACCTGCTCTGTTAATGTATTTTGGCATATGTACATTTTGCATCTTACCTCAATGATCACCATCCCATCCTCACGGCAGTCCATGCTTTGTGGAACTCCAAGCCAATGTTTCCCCATTGAGTTACCTAAAATTTCTTCAGACATTACATAATCATATCCTTTGACTTGCACATGCATTAGTGATAAATTTTCTCCATCATTATTATTGATTACCCCTTGGTTAGTAGCTAGTGTTACCATTGCTAGTGCACATGTTTGTGTGTGACGCATTAAATGTGTGTGTGCACTGTTAGTATTAATTTTCATAAGATCCCCCCTTGTTAACCCACAAAGGGTTAATACAACAAGAAGTTAATCAAAGTCTGAAGAAGGCGCATACGGGAGATGCCCAGACGGCGATGGGGTGGGCGGGACCGAGTCGATCGACGGCCCACTTGACGCGGAGGAGGAGGGGGAAAGGGAGGGGATGAGAGGGAAAGATGCAGGTGAGGGATGTTAAGGGGACAGGACTCCACCAGCATCTGATGGGCCAGAAGAAAGAAGTTCGTCCAGTGCCTGAACGACGGATGGATCTGGGTGAGACCCAGAAGAAGTCTCAGTGGCAACAGGATCATCATCATTGCCACCAGAATCAGAAGGCGGATGGGAAGCATAAGAATGAACACTGTCATCCTCAGAGTCCCCTGGCATTGGTGATTGGCGGGCTGCCAAACGTGCCGAACGTCTGTGGACGCCGGACGTGGAGGGGAGTGGGTGCGCATCAGTGCCCGACACCGGTGCAACATCTACAGTCTGTGAGCTAGTGGAGGGGTGCTGCGGAGGGAGACTTGTTGCTGCCCTGTCAGCATGCGCAGAGCCCGTCGGTCCTGGAGCAAGGCCAGGTGGGTCTGGAGGCCGATGCCTGGTGCAGTGGTTTTTATGAAACCAGAAGGGCTTACCTTCAACTTTCAGGGCAGTGGGAGTGGTAAGCACAACTTTAAACGGGCCTTCCCTACGAGGCTCGTTCCACTGACGTCTAAAGACGCGTATGAACACACTGTCACCAACTTGAACGTCCCTGACGTCCACTGGAATGTGTGTCTCGTCTCGGCCGTGAGCTGCTTTCACCTGTTGAAATATAAGCCTGTGAATGCGTGTTAAGGACCTGAGATAGTCCCCCATTTCACGTTCAAGCTGTGCCAAGGAGACCTCCTGCAGCAGGGGTCCACGAACCTGTGGGAGAGGCATTGGTCGACCTGTAAGCATTTCATGGGGAGTAAGATGGGTTATTCGGTTAGTTTGAGAGCGCATTGCCATCAATGCAACAGGCAAGGCGTCCACCCAAGTCAAACGGTTGTTGCTGTCAGCTATTATCTTTGCTATCTTTGATTTCAGCACTCCATTAGCTCGTTCCACGGAGCCCTGTGACTGGGGATGATACACACAACCAAACTTCTGTGTTATGCACAACAGTTTAAACATTTGCTGGATCACCTGTGAAACAAAATGAGGTCCGTTATCAGATGATATTGTATCAGGCATGCCAAATCTGGGAAAAACTTCTTTACACAAAAATCTTGCTGCAGCTTTGTGGTCATTCTTAGCAGTGGGGCATGCCTCCACCCATCTGCTAAACCTACATACAACCACCAACATATATCTCTTTCCCTGAACCCGAGTTATCATGTCAACGTAATCCATCATCAGATGGCGGAAGGGACCGTCTGGCATGGGAATATGTGCTAAGGGCTGTGTGAACATCTTACGCACATTATATTTAGGACAATGCGGACATAAGGCCAGTTCTCTGTCTACCATTGGTGTCATATAAGGTGACCACCAGACTGCCTGTAACTTTTGAATAACTTGGGCTCGTGAACAATGATCAGGTCCATGCATTATTTTAATCGCCGTTGGTAATAAGGACAAAGGTAGTACAAAATGTCCTCGAGAACTATGCCACAATCCATCGTGGGGGTGTGTTAACCGAGCTGCCCCCCTTTGCACCCAGAGACGCTTTTCTGCTTCAGATACGTTATTTTGGGCTTCTATTAAGGAGGCCAAATTAGTAATGGGTTCACACTCAGCTACATGAACCATTGGTCCCTGTACTGCTGAACCTGTGGCTTCTTTAGCTGCCTCATCTGCTAAGTTATTTCCAATGGCAATAGGTGTTTTTGCTGTTTGATGAGCAGCACATTTTACAATAGCTAACGCAGATGGAAGTTGCATAGCTTTAATTAACTATACTACTGCTTGCCCATGTGTCACTGGGGTACCATCTGTTCTAACAAACCCTCGTTGTTTCCAGATGCTAGCGTTTATATGGCATACCCCGTACCCATAAGCACTGTCAGTATAGATTGTCACTCTTTTACCATTAGCCAATTTACATGCTGCTGTTAATGCTTTTATCTCTGCCAATTGGGCAGAGCAAGGTTGATCTAAGCTCATTGATTGTACTTTGGTAAAGGTCCCATCAGGGTTAAGTTGGACTATTCCATATCCCGCTCTATTACCTGTCTCACCTCTGACACATGATCCGTCTACGAACAGTGTCAAATCAGATGGGATTGGATGATTGTATAAGTCCTCTCTTACCTTCATGAAGGTGTCCGTCTCCTGGAGACAATCATGGGGCTCACCTTCTGTGGGCAGTACCATTCTTGTGGCTGGATTAATGGTGGTACAGCGTTGTATTGTTAAGTCAGGTCCTGAAAGCAGAACTTCATAACCTGTTCGACGAGCTTGTGTTATCACAAAACGTGGACTGGTGAGCAGTGCATGTAATTGATGTGATGTGTACAAAATGATAGGGTGGCCCATAGTAATAACTGAGGCCTTTTTGTATGCGAAGGCTGCTGCTGCCAAGCCCTGGTAGCAGGGAGGCAAACCCTCTTCGACACCATCTAATTTTGTGCTGTAATAAGAAATTGGCTGTTTACCTGTTGGGGTGTCTTGCATCAATACTGCACATGCATACCCTTGTCGCTCAGCCACATAGAGATGGAATGGTTTGCCATAATCTGGATTGGCCAGAGCAGGAGCAGTTTGGAGATCTTGTTTCAGCAGCTGGAACGCACCCTCTGCCTCATCTGTCCATTGCAATTGAGCCGACTGGTGTCCTTGACCTGCGGCTTTAATCAGTGCTCTCAGTGGAGCCGTTTTGATGGCATAATCACACACCCACGGTCTGCTGTAACCTGCCATGCCAAGGAAAGACAACATGTGACCAACAGTCCGAGGTTTGGGCATTTGAGTTATGGCTTCCAGTTGGGACGGTGCAATACACCTCTTGTCCCCACTGAGTTGCCTGCCGAGATATTCCACTGTTTGCTGGCAGAATTGCAATTTTTGTTTACTTACTTTGTGTCCTCCTTCTGCCAAAGCAGTCAACACTGTAATGGAGTCTCTTTCACACTGCTCTTTGGAAGCAGAACAAATCAAAATGTCATCAACATACATCAACATTGTAGATGGTATGTCAAGGTGATTTAAGTCATTTGCCAGTACTCGATTGAAAATTGATGGTGAGTGTACAAAACCCTGTGGTAATCGTGAATAAGTGTATTGTTGGCCTTTATAGGTGAATGCAAACAAATACTGAGAATCTGGATGGACCGGTACACTGAAAAATGCTGAGCACAGATCTATCACAGTAAACCATTTGGTACCTGGGGGTATATTACTCAGTAATGTGTGCGGGTCTGGTACCACTGGTATCTCTTCTGCTACAATGGCATTAATTAATCTTAGATCATGGACTAGTCTATAGTCATTACTGTTGGGTTTTCTGATGGGAAAAATTGGCGTGTTACAGGGACTTGCTGTTGGTTTAAGAACTCCTGCTGTTTCTAATCCTGTAATAATAGGCTGTATTCCTTCTACTGCTTCTCTTTTAAGTGGGTATTGTCTTTGGAAGGGCAATTTAGCATTTGGTTTGATGGTGAATTTGATGGGGTCTGCTGATTTCACTAATCCTACATCTGTTTTACTTTTAGACCATACTTGCTCTGGGACCTGTTCTAATAGGGATTCATGTTCTGCTGCCACTGCCATTTGTCTTTTCCCAGGAACTTTAATGTGTTCTGCTATGACTTCATCAGCTTGTGAGAATGAGATCTTAAAGAACAGTCCATCTTTGGATAATTTAATGCAGTCCCATGCTGTGTTGACCCATTCAGTAACTTGCTTGGCTTTTTGAACCATGGGTCCTAAGTCATGTGACTCATACTCGTCTGCAATCATGTGTTTTGCCTTTGTCATAAAACATGGTACAATGGAGAGGGAGAAAGGGTTCTTTGGAGTTCTCATAGTGATTCATTATCAGGGGTCTCCATGTTTCCCACTCTAGTTGGAGGAAGGAAGTTGGTGATGTGAGTTTCAGCCAAAATACTTGGTCTTCTGGTTCATGACTTGTTGTCTGTGGGGTCTTTTGTAGACCCAGTGGCATCATGTAGGCTTCATTGTCGTCTATTGCTTCAAAAGAAATTCCATTCGGGGTACATTTGATTTTAGCATTGAGCTGGCACAGCACATCTCTACCCAGCAGATTTATGGGCGTATCTTCTGAGTAAAGCAGTGGTGCACACACAGTCTTTTCACCTATGATCATGGGAACTGGCTTAGTCATGGGTATTATTTGGGTCTTCCCAGAGAAACCTACTGTTCGAATCTTTGATGCTGAGAGAGGCAGGCCAATTCCACTTTTTCCTATACAGGAGTAGGCCGCTCCTGTATCAATCATGAAGCGATGATGGCTGTCATATATTGTGACATCAATGGTGGGTTCTGTTTGTGGACGTTGGGTTAATACAGGTAGAATAGCCTCTCCATCAGGTTTCTCTGGGCACCCCTATAGCCAGTACGTGTCTTGTCCCGTTCCATAGATGGCTGGTCCCGCAGTAGGGGGCTGGGGTCCCATCCATGGGTTAGTGGGGCAGTCTCTTTGTATGTGTCCAATTTGTCCACATCCCCAGCATTGCATTCTCACTCGCTGTTGTCCCATGTCTGGACCTGCTTGTGGCATCTGCTGGTATTGGCCTTGAGGGGGCCTTCTTGGGGCTCCTTGTGGGCCTCTCCATCTTCCCCGCATAGGTGGCCCCCCTCGTCCCCTTCCGAACGTTGCTTGTTGGGGACCTCCTCCTTGGTTTAGATGCACATAAATAGGAGGGACTGGTTGGGGTTGGGTCTGCTGTGGCAGGGCTCCTCCCACGAGTGGCGCTGCTGGATACTGCATCTGCTGTGTGGGTGGAGGAATAACAGGAGACACTACTGGTGCTTGTACCACTGCCTCCCCTGTTGGTGCTCCCTCGGTTGGGGGTGTGGCCACCACAGTCAGTGCAGCTTGATGCTTGGGCTTCTCTTTCTTTGCTTTGGACAATTCCCCAATCTGCAGCTGGGTTAGCTTGGTGGCCAGCATCTTGCTTTGGTCATCAAAGGCCCGTTTCTCGGCCCGATGCATGTTTACATAGTGATTAACATGCTCGGAGAACAGAGGCCAGTCCATCTTCATGAGCCCCACAACTCCGTCCAGTTTGGCTTGTACTTCTTTGGGCATGGCCTCTCTGATGTAGGTTCTGAATAGAGGGCCAGATGTTTTCAGTTCATTCCCATCACTTCCAGTCTCTGTTTTCCATTTCTGTTGGAACCTGTGCAGAAACTGGGCGGGGCTTTCATCATCCTTTAGGCATTCTTGTCTCAGCTTAGTTGGATCACTGCAGGTGGGGTATTTGTTCCTTACGGCTGCCCACACCTTGGGTCTTATTTGGTTGAATGGTATCTTGTCATACTGGTGTGAGGTCATGACCCTTGGAAGCTGGGCTTCGTCAAACACTTCTCTGGCTGCTGAGTGTCCTGCTGTCTTAATCAGCAATGCCTTGATGTCTCCAGCTGCCAGATTGATGCCTCCAGTGATTTCTTCCAGCTTTTCTATCCACCTGTCAGCACCATCTGCCAACGGGGTCAGCCTTCCAGCAAGTGTGATCATGTCCATAAATGACCATGGCACATATCTGTCTTCTTGAGGTCCTTTAGACAGCAGGGGAGCCATATAGGCCTTTTTTTGATCTGACTCTGTCTTCTGCTGTCGTGCTTGGTACCTGGTCATCATTGAGTGAGGGCCGCTTTTTTCTATTTGCAGGTCCACTTCACATTCAGCTGTGAGTGGCTCCCGTCCTTTGGTCGCTGGTCTGTCTTTCTCCTTTAACCCCTTATGGCATGGGTCTGTTGACAGTGGCATGTCTGAGCCTTCTTCTTCCATTCCATCATGCAACCAGTCGGTCTCCTCACTCTCTATGAAGACTTCCTCCTCGCTTCTTCTCTCCTCTCCCTCTTTTATTTTAGCTTCTTCAATCAAGGCCTTAGTCCATGGATTTGCCTGATCTGGGGCGTCATTTCGGGCCTGTAGTATGAGCTGCTCTGTTTCCATCCTTTTCTGTTTTTCTAATACTTCCTCAAATTTCTTCAATTTTTCTTTCAAATGCTTTAGTCGTTTCATTTGTACTTCTTTTTCCAATTTTTCCTCCTTCGCTATGAGTTTTACATATTCTTTCGTCAGCTCCACCACCTCCTGGTTTATTTGTTCCATTAGTTCTGGCGATTCATCCAAGACTAGCTTGGTCACGGGCTCTGAGTGTTTTGCTGATTTTTTCAACGATGACTTGGTCCTGGGTTCTGAGTGGCTTATGGGGCCTCTTTGATATGGTGAATGCCTGCGACGTGTTGGGGGTAGGGAACGACTATGGGGAGCTTTTCTCCTTACTTCTGGGGTTCTCTCCCAATCGTCTTCTCCATCACGGTATTTACACTCTGTCTGTGGTGTGTTGTTTATTTCTTCTTCTGTTATTTCTATTTCTTCCTCTTCCTCTTCTAATACTAATTTAAGTTGTCCAGTTATCTTTCCCTTGCTCCCTGATTCTACTACTACTGGGTACAGGCCTGCTATGCTAGGGCGATAGGGTGGTGGCTTATGATCAGTGTAGTCAGGGGCTGTTGGGCTCTTTTGATGTTCAACTTTAAAATATCTCAGGATATCTCTCTGTTCAGCATGTTTCTGTTTCTTATGCAAATGCACTCGGTCACGCCTTTTTTCCTTATTTCTTAATTGTTCTTCAACCTCGTCACAGCATGAAGGATCAAAGCTGCCCTCTTTAGGCCAACGGTTTCTTCCAGATGTCATCTTATGCCATTCTGTCATGCATTTTTGAATTTTGCGCTTATTGGAGGGGTGTGTCATTATTACCAGTTTGGCAGGCGTTAACCCCTCGGTCTGTTTGCTCGCATTAGCTCCCATGGCAATCAGCAGTCACTTAACCTTTAGGGTCTGTGCTTATTTACCAGTCTTTGTAATCCTCAGTTAATTTTTATCTTAACTGGTTCTGCTCTCTTCAATACAGATCGTGTTTATTTTCTTTTAGTTTCTTTCCAGTTAATTTACTTCCTAAATTTAGATCTCTTCAATTTTGAGATAAAATCTTTAATAAAACAAATTTGTAATTTTATTTTGCACTTTCACTAATTTTATACCTTATATATTTTACTTTATGTAGACTATAGTTTGTAATAATATATACTTATAATATCTTTATCTTATAAAGCTTACAATTTTTTCCAATCTTATTTAGGAATTTTGTTATTTTTATTTCATTCTCATAACTCTAGTGTTTTTTGTTTTTTTGTTTTTGTTTTTTCCTTCAGTTATCAATTTTGTTTTCCAATCCTTATTAATTTTCAGGTTATTCTTTTTAACTATATTCTGTACTAATTACTTCTATTAATTTATTATTATATCTTTAATCTTTATTTATTAATATCACCCACCCCTTACTTCCCCTCAGTCACTCAACTCTTTCACTCGACACACTAACAAAGACACACAAGACAAATGATTATATATATTTACAGTGCACTTCCTTTTCCTCACTGTTTCCTACAGTGGCACATACGTTTTTCCCTGCTGCCCCCGGCTACACCCAGATAACTGGAAATGCATAGACGTCCTCCGGTTGGTCGAGCGGTACTATTCTCCGATTATCGCTTAATCGGTAATATTCTGGCTATCCCTTAGCCTGGCTATCGCTTAGCCTCTCAATACCTTTTCCTCACTGTTTCCCTACAGTGGCACAATACCTTTTCCTCACTGTTTCCCTACAGTGGCACAATATTCCAATACCTTAAGACTACTTAAGCCTTCTCGTGGAGCACCCTGACTACCTTAGTCACTGATACCCTCACGTAACACGCGTACACTATTGGTTCCGGATTTTATGGCTTCCACAGACTATGTCAAAACGCTTTGACCAATCTGTCCCTTTACCAATCATCCGCTCAGAACAACACGTGTTAAGCTTAACTTATTTACAAAATAATCCAAACACAAGACAGTTTAACACAAACATTAATAACACCTAAAACATACATTCATACATACACATTCATACGTACCTGGACCCTTCCTCAGCTTAGTCTGCCTTTGGCATATTCTTATATAAATTCTTATAAAATTTGGAAATTACTTTATTAAATTTGGAAAACTAGGTTCTTTTAGAAGAGCTTTGTGACGCCTGACACCCACAAGCAGTCGCCGGAGGCTGGTTCCCCACTAATTTAGAAAATTATAACAAATTAGCTCACCTTTAACCGGTGAATTTCTGGGCCCGTTTGGGGGTTCCACGCCTTCCAGCTGGTGCCTGCAGATCGTCCGACGTCCCCTTTTTGCTTTTCTCCTGGCTGGCTCCGCCAATTCTGTCGTCCTATAATTCTCTTCTTGACGACTTAAAATTGAAGCTAAGTTTTATAAAAATTCAAAGTTCTTAAAAAGCAGAAAAAGTCTCAAACAAGGATCAAAAAATTTAGACAGAGGCCGCTGAGTCCAGGTCCAGTGAGTTTATTGCTAAACACTACATATTTACACAGCGCTGGTGAGCCGAAGCTGACAAATGGTGAAACCAGCTCCCTTTTATACATTTCTTATCGGTGGAAAAACCCCCTTCAGAACATATTTCAGTCATTGGTAAAGGTCACATTGATATTTATCTGCAAAACACGGTAACATTCATAGACACATCTCATACTTGTGAGAGCACTCTCTCAGGCCATGCAGAAACTTATGACGGTTTAGTCAAAAACATGTTGAAACTTATCCTTTCCCTACTTTAAGCCATGTCAGTCTGGCCTAGTGTTCCTCTTTGTGTCTCAGTCAAAGCATCACCCCTTCTGGGATCAGTACTGCACATTGTGCCTTGAAAATAACAACTCTATTTATCACAAGTTGTATGGCCAAATTTTGCTGGGCTGGTTAACCTTGATATGTCAAATACTTCATTTTTATGAGGGTGCTTTTTCTTATCACTAAGGGCCTTAATCCTGTGCTTTCCAGCAGATGAGTGTGCTTTTCTTCCTCTTACAGTCAGGTGCAGCAGTTACACACACTCATTGCTCTGTTTTTCTCCTCTTGGCCTACATAAATATATTCATGAACACAATTCTCTTTAATCATTTAAAACTTTTGATTCTTGTTTTATTCTAATCATTTATGACAAATAATACACTACAACATATATATATATATATATATATAGGCATATATAGTTATATGCCTATTATAAATGAGCATCAGGGTGGGGTTTAATAAGGTATTTTCTTTCCACTCCCTTTCAGGCCTGTTTTTTTGTTTTGTTTTTTTGTTATTTATAATATGAATCATAAGTTTGAATTGATGAACTGGCATTCACTTGTATGTTTCAATGCATGTAATTGCCTGACATGAATAAAAATGAATACATAACTTTACCTTTCAGTTATAGTTTCAACGTATTCTATGGATTGAGCCCAACAACAGAAATAAAATGTTTTATATTTGTTCTTATATTAGGGCTTTTTGAAAATCTCATGTTCTAAGATTATAAACAGGCTGCGTTTTTAAATAAATGCCGTCATAAACCAGACAGAAGGACCCAGTATTCAAGGTGAGACAGTCAGTAGGAAAGCAAACTGAAACTAATGTGGAGCTGCTAGGATCTGCAACGCCCACTTTAAGACTTTTACTCAAATAACATTTCAGTCAGTGACTTGGACTTTTACCAAAGTCATATTTTGGAGAGGTACTTATACTTTTACTTGACTCCGAGATTTCAGTAGTTTATACAACACTGCCTGGCTGTGTGTTTCCTGGACGGGGCCGACTTCTATAGTTGCCTTTTGTATCTATGCTTCTTTTTCTATGTCTGCTTCTGTCTCCTTGAACCCCAGTGGGCCTCAGCAGATGGCCGCTCACACTGAGCCTGGTTCTGCTGGAGGTTTCTTCCTGTTCAAAGGGAGTTTTTCCTCTCCACTGTCGCTACAAGCATGCTTAGTGTGAGTGATTGCTGAAGAGTCAATGAGTCGATGCAATCAGCTGGTTTTCCTTAGATAGAAAACTTTGAATCAATCTGACTGGATTATCTGGTTGAACTGTAAAGTGCCTTGAGATGATATTCTTTGTGAATTGGTGCTCTAGAAATAAACTGAATAGAATGGAATTGAATTGAACAACATACTACATATAAACGTATGCATTAACTCAAGCAGCAATCTTCTCCTACATTGTCTTCTTCTCCTTTGCTGCTCTAGCGCTGCTGCTCTTCATTTTAAAAACATGCTGCAGCTCACCATATGCCTGCATTAAACTCTCTAGTTTCAATGGTGGGAAATAGCTGGATCTTCTCTTGCCTGTATCATGGTGAATTGTTGAATCGCGGCTCCATTGATGATGAGTTTTTATAAATGTTAGGCACGTGCTTGACTCCGATATAAACTCCTCAGTAGTCATTAAACTAACTGACAAGTTGTGAAACAGATATGTTAAATTTTCCATCATCAGACTAGATCAAGTCAGAGTCTAGGATTTGACTCTGAGTTATTGAAACTTTTGTTTTGAAATTGACCCTTTAGGAACAGGTCTGCACAATTTAAAAGTCATTAACACTACGGCCCTACAGCTTGAAAGGCACTTTTCTGATCAGGATGAGGGAATGCACCATTTAAGCTCTGTCTGGTTCTGATGACAAGAACT
Organism: Cyprinodon diabolis; assembly: GCA_030533445.1. Taxonomy (NCBI): domain Eukaryota; kingdom Metazoa; phylum Chordata; class Actinopteri; order Cyprinodontiformes; family Cyprinodontidae; genus Cyprinodon; species Cyprinodon diabolis. The sequence continues at coordinate 47,017,785 of CM060079.1, read as the reverse complement.
CTCATCAGTGATGACAAAGTGACTGAAGGAAGAAGACGGTTAGTTATTCTCTATGTAGATAGATAGATGTGTAAATCTACTCCAAAAAAAGCTAATACTGAAATGTTTGCAGCATCTTTTTGACCTATTGGAAATGGTTTGATTTTCTAAGATAGAAAATGTTAGCTCTTTATTATTAGATTTGAAATGATGCAAAGCAATATGCTTAATGTAATTTTGAATAGATATAAATCTCTACTGGCACTAGTTAGGGGTGTAAATAATAATCGTTTTGTATCGATGCATCGATCCAAAAGCCGACGATCCGATGCATCGATACGTCCGCAAGATAATCGATTCACGTTTTTTTTTTCCTCCGGTCTATTTTTATCCATTTGCTCCTGGGCGTAATTCTCCTCCCGTGCTGCGGTGCCGCTAAACCTATTTTGCCCTCCTACCGCGCTTCCTGGTTATACTCTTACAGCAGTGTGTTGCAGTGAGCTTGATGCAGACATTTTTAAATTATGCTCAGTATTGAAGCGTGGTCTGAGCTACACGCTGTGGGTCTAGATACGGCCGAGGCGGCAAGGAAGTGGGGGCGAGTTTAGTCCGACGACGGAGGGACATGAGGGCCAAAAAGAGCGGAGATCCAGGTGGAAAAAGGCTCCCAGCGTTCTCGTGCACCTCGCTCTTCTAGCGGGTCAAACTTCACGAGTTGTTTTCCGCAATTTCGGTCATAAAAACAAAACAAGCCGGCCTCCTGTCCGCTGCACTGTTTGCGGTCAGCTACAATCTGGGAGAGGAGCAGCGGAGCGTCTCTCAAGGGGGCGGTGACGTCGACACTCTGGAGCCTTCTTCTTCCTCTTTTTTTTAATGGCGGTTGGCAAACAACTTATAGGTGCATTACCGCCACCTTCCAGAATGGAGTATGGACCAGACAAAGTATTATATTCTCCCTAAAATACCCGTTCTTCTTAGAAAATTAAAAATACTACCAAAAACTACATCCCCAGATGACCTTTGAAACAATTCCCTTATATCTAGTTTATTTTTATTCCTCTCTAACTCTCTACGCAACATCTCTCTTTCCTGAGTATATTTATTACATTCTAAAAAATATGTTGGACAGTTTCTCTGGAGCCGAGGTATAGCATTGAACTCATTACACTGATATTGTGCAGTATTTTTGCAGTATTTTTTGATGCAACTTTTCTACTTCTGTTATTTGCTGTTGTTTCTAAAGAAAATGCATAATGATATTAACGCTTTCATTGATTTATTTCAAACTTGAAACTTTGTTTAGCCTGTGAGGTGTAAAAAAAAAAAATAATAATAATAAAAAAAAATTAACAGATTAATCGATTAATCGAATCGAATCGTATCGTGGTGTATTCTTGAGTATCGAAAATAATCGAATCGTTGGGTCAGGAAATCGATACTGAATCGAATCGCCATGATGGATGTGACTTACACCCCTAGCACTAGTACTGTAGCTAGATTTTTGTACAGTGGGCTGAGAGGAGGGGGGAGAAACATCTGGCAAAGGACAATAGGTCGGATTCAAACCCAGGTCGACCACATCAAGAACTAAAGGGCTGGTTATCCTCCTGCAGCAGTGTGTCGCAGTTAGCTTGTGGCAGGTATGATGCAGATATTCTTGATTTATGCCTAATTTTGAAGCGTGGTCTGCGCTGTTATTCCACGCCACAACACAAGAGGGCCAATCACCAACTAGCCAGGATTGTGGGTGTCTGTGTGTCAGTTTGACGAGCTTGTTCGCCGTCTACAACCCCTCATCCATCACTGGACGACACACATTTCACCCGTGAGTGTTCACTAAAGTCTGGCCATGGCGCTGCGCATTTTGGCTTCGGGTGCAAACTAACAGACCGTCGCACAGAGCTACAAACTAGCGTCCTGCACGGTGTCTGGGATGGCGTCCACGGTGTGCCAGGTGTTGAGGAAGGCACTACAGCCGGAGTTTCTGCAATTTGGTACCAAACAGGAAATACGCATCAAGTAGAGCAGATGTAGAACCAATCAGTCTGGGGTGACCTAGAATTTTGGGGGAGGTCTGCGTTAACTGTGACACATACGCAGACGACTCGTTTCTGAGCATAAACCAGGCCTCCATTCATGGGTTGAGGGCGCTAACCGCTGCTCCATCGGAGCACAGCCATTAATAAGATACTCTGAAAGATGTAAAAATCTAACTGAAGGAAACTCTTAAGGGGATCAAAAATATGAAAATTCTGTTTTTCTGGTGGATAATTTCCTCCTGTTTTTATTGGTTTTATCTATTTTAATATGAAGGACTGCAGCTTTCTTTGAAACTGAATATTCGGTTTTTATCAGGTCTAAGTTTGAGTCCTTTGAATCAGCAGAGGGATACATGCTTGACAGTTGTCTCAGCTAATCATGCATCCAAAAAAAATGTTTGAGATCTATTCTCTTATTTGAATCTTTTGATTGTAATGTTATTTGATGATATGCAATAATTCAGACATCTACATACAATTATTTTCCCATAAAACTTACTTTATTTCTTGAAATTTTGTCCAACTGCAGATTGCTGTTTACATCAATGGCATTAGCTTTTTTAAATGGCCTTTTTATGTTTTAGACATTAACAGTATTGTTTCTCAGCTGGAGTTCAGCACCTGCACATTTTCAGATGAGTATTTTTGTTTGTTAAGCACAGCTCTGCGTGATGAAGTGTTCATACATTCTATGTTTAAACCATATTAATCCTTTCAGTGTCTGGATTTTTGGCTGCTTCATGTCTTCAACAGTAAATTAACCAGAGCCACGGTGCCGTTAAAAGCCTTTGTATAATCGCCCTTGAGGTCTACTTTTCTTGCTGCCATTTTACTACCTTCCCTACAGCCCAGCATGTTTAGAAATAGCTGAAGGATCTAAATGAATAATACTACCCTTAAAAAAACAGGTTAACCGTCAGTCATTGAGTGAAAGGCTGGTGATTCTTTACAGATATATATAGAGATAGAAGATTCTATGTTTTAAAAGGTGTCAAGTAACAAAGTACAAATACTTCATTTCCTTACTTCAGTGGACATTTTGGCTATCTACACTTTACTGGAGTAATTATTTTTTAGATAACTTTTTACTTTACTTTTCATCTTGCAAACAGGAAGCCTGGGTTTGTATCCCACACTGCAAAAACAATCTAGAACTAAGCAAAATGTTCTTAAAATAAGTCTATTTCCTCTTAAAAGGAGTAGGTAGATAAGGTGATTTGCCAATGGAATTAGTATTTTTACTCTTAATATAAGATAATTAGATATGATGTACTTGAAATAAAACAATGCAATTGTTATTTTTTTCTTATTTTAAATGTAAACTGTCTTGTTCATTTGGCAAAGTGTGTCACTCACCTCCTTAATTCAAGAAAAAAAATTACTTATTTAGATTAAAATTTTTTGCAGTGCAGCTGTTGAGAATGAGCTGCCAGTTTGGGTCCTTAGGCAAGACCCTTAACGCCAATGCTAGTTCTAAAGTCAAGTCCCTGAATTTATTTTTCTTTTTTAATGTTGAATTATGTATAAAATGTAAATAATTAACCATAAAAAAGTAAACAATCACAGGGACTTGACTATAGAATTTAACTTGGCTCTTGAGAATAAAGACTTGAAACTTATTTGAGACTTGCAAAACAATAATTTGGTCCAACCTCTGCTAAGATCAGGAACAGTAAATTCAAGTACTTTAACATTTTATATTTTCCAGGCCTTACATACGGTCAGTTACTATGGCATCGTTGCAAAACAAGGGCTGGGTTAGTTAAAAAGTGCACTCATGCTTCTACAGCAGTCAGCTTAGCTGTAATACAAGCTGTAAAACTAAAGAAAATTGTCACTGTCTGCAGCTGTTTACTGAGTCTGTCATTTGTTTTACGGCTCAACTGTAATAATACTTTTGCTTAAGTGTTTCCATGTGTTTTGTGTGTATGACTTCAATGTGTCTTAATGAATTCAAAAATAGATGGTTTTGTGTTCTGGCTGTCACTGCATAGCTGAGTGGGCCAAAGAAAGGCCTTGGTTGCCTCGTGTAATACAAGCTCATGCAAAAGGTCAAATTCATTAAACTATGCAAAAAAATTGGGTCTGGACCCCCAGAAGATTCATTCAATTCAATTCAGTTTATTTCTATAGCGCCAATTCACAACACATGTCATCTTAAGGCACTTTACAGTTCAACCAGATCATCCAGTCAGATTGATTCAAAGTTTTCTATCTAAGGAATTGCATCGACTCATTGACTCTTCAGCAATCCCTCCCACTAAGCATGCCTGTAGCAACACTGGAGAGGAAAAACTCCCTTTTAACAGAAAGAGCAGAACCAGGCTCAGTCTGAGCGGCCATCTGCTGAGGCCAACTGGGGTTAAAAGAGGCAGAAGCAGACATAGAAAAAGCAACTGTAAAATGCAGCCCCATCCAGGAAACACACAGCCAGGCAGACGAGCTCCGAGCCAGCTCCCATGTCAGAGGATGAAGAGAGCACATCCAGTTAGTCACAGTCAGAGAAACAGGACTACACTGGAAAACAGGCCAAGCTCCATCTGATATCAGAGATCTGATTGTTCCTTATGTTCCTAACAGAGCACTTCACTCTCAATATGTAGGTTTACTAGTGGTTCCTAGAATTTCTAAAAGTAGAATGGGAGGCAGATCTTTTAGTTCTCAGGCTCCTCTCCTGTGGAACCAACTACCAGTTTTAGTCCGTGAGGCAGACACCCTGTCTACTTTTAAGGCTAGGCTTAAAACTTTCCTTTTTGATAAAGCTTCTAGTTAGAGTGGCTCAGGTTATCCTGAGCTATCTCTATAGTTATGCTGCTATAGGCTTAGACTGCTGGAGGACATAGGGACCCCTTTTTCATCATTCTGCTTCATTCTATCTCTATTCTCCCACTCTGCAGAATCTGTTAGTTCAATCTCTAACGTTCTGCTCTCTCTGCTTTTTCTCATAGTAGCTTCATCTGGTCTGTTCCTGTTTGGCTGTGACTCCATCCTGGAGAGAAATATCAGCTGTGCTGCTGCCATCAACACCTTTGTTTCTAGATGTTGGAGCTTGGCCTGTTTTCCAGTGTAGTCCTGTTTCTCTGACTGTGACTAACTGGATGTGCTCTCTTCATCCTCTGACATGGGAGCTGGCTCGGAGCTCGTCTGCCTGGCTGTGTGTTTCCTGGACGGGGCCGCCTGTGGAGCTGGTTGACAGTTGCCTTTTATATTGCTGCTTCCAAAATTCCAAAATCTGAATTTATACACACACAAAAAAGAGCTAAACTAATGGCAAGGCAGCCACATACGATTCCTACACCAGGCTGATCCTTATTTGCATTTCCAGGAACACATTTCCATGATACACATTGGAAAATGGAATTAAACTCTAAAGTGTGTAACATGGGACACCAGATGGGAAAAAAAATTCTACTATGTTTTATCTTGATCTCCTTTTTTTATTTTAGCTCAGGTTTGTTAACTTTTTCTTTTCACTTTAAGTCATATTAAAACAACACTGCTGCCCCTGAATGAAGATGTCACAGAGTGTAAACTGTTCTCCCAGGAATGCAGCTCTCGTTAAATCTGAAGGATGACTTGTGTGACATATTTCCTATATACTATAATGATGAACACTAATGTTGCACACATGGAAAGCTATCCTCACTCACACTTTAAAAGACTGCCTTAATATCTGTGTGTTCTGATACCGTCCGCAACATCTGCTTTCAATACGACACACTGGATCAAAGTCTAGTTTAACGGATGAAACACGAGGCTCTGCTGCTTTTCACTTAATCCTGTTGGTTTCTCAAGGGTTTCAGATGTTACGTTCAACAGAATGAAACAGAGATGTGACCACAAAGCAGACAGTTTTCACATGTACCATCATTCACTGAAGTCTTCAAAGCACACGTTTGCAAAACAAGTGGCCGCTGAACTCAGCTGGACACGAGTATGGAGATTAAAGCTGAACCTGAGTTTCTAACAATAAAGCAGGTTTTCTGGGTTGTATTAAGTGATCGACCTTTTTGTATGGAAAAGATTTATGTATGTGTCATTTTACATGTTTTTAGTAGTATTAGAAATCTTTGCTGAAGTTGCATCTCTGTAAAATGTGCCAACCCTTTAGGATGGAGTAGATTCACACAGCCCCTAAACTCCATGCATCCTTGCAAATGTTGGAAGCAACAAGTGGTTATTTCCCTTTTATGTGGGGTTTCCTTGTCTGAGAACTTCTCAGCTCACAGAACTCTGCATGGCGTCTGTCATCATTGCATATGCGAACTGGCAAAATACATGAAGAAACCATGAGTGTGGGGGTGTGTACATATGTTCAAAAGAAAGACATCCAGCATGTGGATCCACTCCAGGACCTTCAGCAAGTTGCTGATGAAAGCCAAACTATTGAACTGTGACTCTTATGTGACATTAGTTGGATGGGCTCCTTTTATGCAGACTCAATGCATGAAACATGTAGGAGAAAAGCTTTGGTTCCCTGAGCCAGAGCTCGATGCTAGTCTCAGTGAGATAGACTTCCCCACCAGTTTATTCATGAGGTCAGGGATTATGGTAAACCACGAATACAACTTGTGGAGCTTAAGTGAGCCCAGGAGCAAGTGGTTGTGGCTGTGCAGACAGAGAAGGCTGATTGATGGTAACCAGTCCTCTGACCACTAAAGCACTCAAGTTTCATATGATGACATAACTGCAGAGGCACCTAAATGGGTTTTCACGGCTATTCTTAGAAGTGTAGAGATAAAAGTACAGTCTTGCAAAAGGGGCGAAGGTCAAATATCAACAGAGATTTGAAGATTTAAAGTTATTCTTCTCTTATATTGAGAGGACTTCTTTAAATGCAGTTATTATAGGCAAACGACCGATTATGATTAATTTCTGAAGTGGGGGGTGGTATTCACAATAGGGGTGGATTTACGAATTGGCAAAACTAAGTACTGGTAGCTCCTTAGGGCCCCAAGTTCCTGGTGGTCCCATAAAACTCCTTTTACATGTACAGTTAATACAGCTATTACTTTTTGTGCACAATAATTATGATTTTGACAAAAATCCTTTTCCTAAAATGCCACCAGAGCGCTCATTATATTAAGTGTGTCTCAGCCCCCAACTTATTTCTGCTACTGCAGACTATGGAGACAACATCTAAAAGCAGCGAACTCTGCTCTCCAGAGCAAGTAGATTGGTAACCCCGCCTCCTGCTCTCCTCTATCTTGTCTGCTGTCATGATTCATGCAGCTATTATTTCATCCAAGTGAAAAATGGAGAACAGATAAGCAGATCATGGCTTGTCTACAGTGAAAAGAAGGACTGGGTTATTTACTTTGGCCTGTTTTGGAAACAGAGGAAGGAGCAATCAGCTAAGTGAGCTTAGTGCTTGGAAAAAATCTTTCATTCCTTTAGAGACAGCATGAAAAGTCAGCTGAGTACATTGCTAACATGAAAAGAAAAAGGGACAAAAGAAAACATAGAGAAGAAAACAGCAAGAAAAGGGAAAGAAGAGAGGGAATAAAGATAAAACTGTCATGATGGGTTCACTGGAAGCGACCCAAGAATGCAGAACACCACTGACAGACACAAGGATAAAAGTTTAACAGTTTTATTGATGCACAAGCACACTGAATGTACGGGTTCTGGTTCGGGGCCTGGGTTCAGGTTCACTGGAGTCTGCGTGAGAGACAGTTTAGTTAGCGTAGCCAACAGAGGTTTGATTTCCAGATGTTTACTGATTGTACCTTGAGGGTTCTTGGGGTTTGCTTTGGGAGAGTCACTCTTGGTTCTGGAGAAGAGTTCATCAGCAGAGTCCGTTAGCTGCTTCAGCGTCTCACGTCTAATTTGAACAGACCTTGGCTTTGGGATTCCCAGCTCTAGTCCAGAGCTGCTTGGAGGTTCTCTGTGAATCTTCAGGTTTGGCTCAGAGGGTCGGCTCGGCAGGTTAGCTCTTTCAGAGCTTTCACAGAGGAGGCACAGGTTTCCTGGAAAACAGACACAAGGGTTAGAATCCAAGCTGGATTCAAAAGTCATAGAATTACTCTGAGGATCTAGGCTTAAGCGCTGACCAACTGGAACAACACTGCGGCGTTGAGGCAAGGTCTGAAGACAGTTTAAGTAGTGGATCCTCTGATGATCTTGACGAGCTGCAGCTGTGCAGGAGGCTCCCTCAGAGGATCCACGGCGGACTCTGCTGGAGAAAGGTGGAATTTCTCCAGCTCCCAACAAAAACAAATAATGTATGTCTATTGTATAGAAATTTCTGTATCTGTATAATGGGTCTTTTTTATTTGTTGTGTTCTTAATTTAGAGCAGGTCTGCAGGTCTTCTTTCCAACCAAGCAATAGCACACCAGACTCCAGTCATCTCATCAATTCATCATGTTCAGATTGGACTCCCTTGATCAGATGACTGGAGTCTGGTGTGTTATTGCTTGGTTGGAAAAAGACCTGCAGCCACACGGCCCTTTCTGGAACCGGTTTGACACCTGTGATTTAGAGGGACCCATGCATGTATTTGCCCCAAATTTCCTAAATCCGCCTCTGGTTCTCAAGGTTTGTAATCTAGGAGAATGAGCAATGGTTCATATAGCAATGAGCAAACTTTAGATTCGTTTTTAAACTCTCTATCTGATTCAGTGCTAAAAACCGATGAGGTCATTATAGTAGAGGATTTCAATATTCATGTTGTGGGTGATAGCTCAAAAGCAGCCTTTCATGCTTTGACTTTGCTCTTAAATTTGTACCTTGATTATGGGTGACCATAGTCTTTGGATAAAGGAGACCTTGGTCTCATCTTTGGGAAAAATCTGCTGGAGAAGACTTAAACATTAGGAAGCACTGTAGGAGGAACGTTCTGCAACCTGAGCATCATGGGGGGTTTGAGACACATGCTCAGGTGGACTAGTCCGCAGCAAAATCATTTCTATTTCTCTGACCCACATATACGAAGGATTCTGAGGAGAGGCAGGGAAGAGAAGATCTGGCTTTTCAAATGTTAATACATTCCCAAAAATGAAGACTGTTTCATTAGATGCAAACTATTCGTACTTCAACATATAAGGAAGCAGCTTTGTTTTCTCGGTCAAAAATATTTACTATATGCTGAAAAACTTGGAATTCTTTTTTTTTTTTTTTTATCCAGTCGCAACGAGTTGCAACAGCGCAACTCACGACTTCAAGGGTGTTTTTTTATCGAAGGCATGGATTAAGAAATGCTGATTGTCTAAGTTGAGACCAAAGAAACTTTGGAGGACCCCAGTTATCCTTACTAAGAAGACCCGCAACGAAAAGAAAAAGTTTAAAAACTAAGCAAGATTATTAAGTGAAACCACTGGAACTTCTTCGGGGCGGGTTATCGGATTCTCAGGTCAGTCGCAAGAATGCCAGAGGAGAGTGAATACAGGACTGTGGTGGGCAACTGTGTCACTTGGAGTGAGCTGAACCACCTACAGCTCAGCCTATCTCTATCTCCAGCAGTCAATGGGCGGGAGGCAGGGTACACCTTGGACAGGTCTCCAGTCCATCTCAGGGAAACACAGAGACAAACAACCATTCATGCACACACTCAACAACAATTTAGAGAAGCCAATTACCCTAACAGTCATGTTTTTGGACTGTGGGAGGAAGCCGGAGTAACCGGAGAGACCCCACGCATGCTCAGGGAGAACATGCAAACTCCATGCAGAAAGACACTGGGCTGGGAATCGAACCCAAAACCTTCTTGCTGCAAGGCAGCAGTGCTACCCACTAAGCAGCCCAAAAGCAATTCCCCTCTGGGATTATTAAAGTATGTTTGATTCTGATTCTGATTTGTTTATAATTAGCTGATTTGACTTGGGCCTGTTTTTTAGTGTTTATTCCTGTATCTCTCTTCAACATAGCTATTGGCTCAGCTTTTACTGTGATTAACTGGATGTGCTGTATTTCATCCCTTGACATGACACAGTCTCAGCTCTTCTGTTGTTTGCCTTAAAAGAGCCAACCATGGATCTGGTTTACTTTTCTGTTTTGTATTTTTGCTTCTTTTTGTATGTCTGTTTATCTCTGCTTTTAAATTAGCAGATGACCGATCACACTGACCCTGGTTCTGCTGGAGTTTTAACTTGTTAAAAGGACATTTTTTCTCTCTACTGTCGCTGTATACATGCTCTCTGTGAAGGACTGATGAAAGACTCAAAAACAAAATGGATGTGAATGCTGTCGACCTCATGTTCATCCAGGAGGAGCCTGATCTGAAAGATATTGACTCGTTGCAATCAGCTGGTTTTACTTGATAGAATCTTTTTAACCAATCTGCCTGGATGGTCTGATTGAGTTGTTTGCGTAAAGGGCCTTTAGACAATATGTGTTCTAAATTGACACTATATAAGTAAAGTGACTTACAATACTAAAATTGAATTGAATATTACAGAAGAGCTAAAGAGTCTGCAATGCTTTTAGTCAGAGGCAATTTCCTCCATGTTCTAATACATACTATGAGGATAATACAGTTTCCATTTTACTGTTCATCATCCCACCGACCAACAAGTGCCAAAAACAGTATAATCAGTGGGATGTATTTCAGCTACAAGCAGTCTTAATGCTATGCCCAACCAGTGTATATGATGTTACACATAAATACCTCCCATTATCCAGTAATAGATCATTAATAGATAAAAAATGTGTCTGAGCTAAAGAGTTTAGCCTGACAAGAACCTCTTGAAGATGAGATTATGAATTTATGTGTTCTGCCTGAGAGACGAAAGCCTGAAAAGTTTCCTGCTAACAAAATGGAACAGACATAAAAAATGATGACATCTCTTTGGATGTTTGCTTGGTTCCAAAAAATGCATTGGATCTAAACATTAAAGCATTTTCTGGCAAATATTTTTCATTTCAAATCACTAATGAACATTGTGCAATCTGAGTTGCACATGCTGTGTAATGTGGTATTTGGCCCAGGCAGCCGACCACTAATCTCACAGTGAATCCAGATGCAGAGAGCCTCCAGAGATTTCCTGACATTTTTGATCAGTGTTGCCTGGTGAAATATTTATTTGTTATTGATGTTATTTACTCCAGGGACAAGATTCCATGTTGACACTGTCATGAAATCCTGAGAAAAATAAAGGGTCAAATCTTAAAATTCCAATGATTTCAGTTACAAGCTTTGAAATCTTACAACTAAAGTTTGTATGTGAATAGAAAGTTAAAATAGGAGTTTAATTTGTTTCTACTATGTGGTACGTGGTTGTTTGGAGGCAGCAGCCTTGAATGAACACCATCCAATGTAACCCTTTGATGTCACAGCAATGACTGAATAACACAAATTACTGTATCTCATGCAGCTCTATGTAGATGCTCTATTTGCGCTAATGAAGACATTTTCACCTCTGCTTGCTGTGTTTTGTGATTAATTCAGCTATTAACATTTTGACATTCTGACAAAGAACACTGCTACCATACCAACATGTTGGAATCATTTCATAGCTATTGGCATGGTTATTTAGACAATGTTGAGTTCTTAAGTTGACTAAATAACTTCTTTGGGAGGTTTGAGGCACTAAACATCCTCCAGCAGTTAAAGTCGTTCCACATTGAGGGAGAGGAGGCACCCTGCCTTCACCCAGCTGACATGTGGAAGACTCTGAGAAGAGTCAACCCAAGAAAGGCCCCAGGCCGCGATAACATACCTGGGCAGGTGTTCAAGGAGGGTGCAGGTCAGCTGGCTGGTGTACTCACTGACATTTTTAGCACCTAGCTTGACCAATCCATAGTGCCAGCATGCTTTAAGTCTGTCTGCATTGTTCTGGCCCTAATGAAGCCTCACGTTACCTCATACAATGACTGTTGCACTGACTCCCATCATGATGAAGTGCTTCCAAAGGCTGGTTAAAGAACCCATCATCTCCAGTCTGCCGCCAACTTTCGACCCGCTCCACTGAGGACGCCATCTCTGCTGCTCTCCACCTGAGCCTGGCACACCTGGAGGAGAAGAACACCCACGTGCGGATGCTGTTCCTGGACTTCAGTTCAGCTTTCAGCACCATCATCCCACAGCATCTGATGGGCAAACTGGAACAGCTGGGCTTCAATACACCCCTCTGCTATTGGCTGCTAGACTTCCTCACCAACAGACCTCAGTCAGTGCGGGTCGGACAGAACGCCTCTGATCTCATCAGTCTAAGCCCCTCCCCTCAGGGCTGCGTCCTGAGCCCCCTGCTGTTCACCCTGATGACACACGACTGCGTCCCCAGGTTCACCACCGATCACATGGGGAAGTTTGCAGGCGACACCACGGTGGTGGGCCTCATCAGAGACGACAACGACCTGGACTACAGAGAGGAGGTGGAGCAGCTGGTGGTGCAGAGATAACAGCCTGATCCTGAAGGTGGAGAAGACCAAGGAGATCATGGTGGACTTCAGGAAGAACCGGCCTAACCACGCTCCACTGCTCATCAACGGCTCAGCTGTAGAGGTGGTCAGCAGCACCACATTCATCACAGACACCCTCACCTGGACTGGAAACACCACCTCACTGGTCCAAAGGGCCCAGAAGCGCTTGGACTTCCTGCGGAGGATGAGGAGAGCCCACCTGCCCCCCCATCCTCCCTACCTTCTCCAGAAGCACCATAGAGAGCGTTCTGAGCAGCTGTCTCACTATGTGGTGTGGAGGCTGCAGCGCCTTAGGGGGAAAACTGCCAGACATCAGCATGCCGAGAAACAACATCGAGGCAGGACATACCGATGCTGAACACAAGGGCAAGTATGCAGTGTATGCAAGCCAGCGGCGCAGAGCCAAACCAACATTGGTGCAAGCTAGAGATGAAGTCCTTTTGAAACAGGACAAGGTTGATAAACTAAACACAACATATAGTCAGACACTGTAGTTAGTAGGAATGGTAACAATGTTGTGGTTGAGTTACCTAGTGGATCTCAGTACTCCAGAAATACCACACATTTTAAGGTGTACACACCAGCAGAGCAGACACCCTTAACTGGCAAGAGTGAGGCACTGAGTGTGAGAGAGGCTTGTGCTGAACATGCTGTGAGGCCCACACCAGAGACAATCACTCAGGGGTCATCTCCAAGCCAACCTCTGATCAGAACGATTGAGCGGCCTTGCAGAGAAATAAAACAGTCAGAGAGATTCACAATCTGCATAATGAAGTAATGAATGCATTGGAGAAAAAAAAGTGAATGTTTATGTTTAGTGAATTCAGCAGGTTGTTAAATTATTAATGTTTCAATGTTCAAATGTGTTCAGCTAAAGAAATTGAAACTGTAATATCTGAAGCAGAAATGGTTCTATGAGTTTAAATAAGGAAAAAAAGGAAAAGAAGTTACTCTGAGAATATCTTGGAAGAATGTTTTTTTATTAAAAAAAAAAAGAGTTCTGAAAATGTTAATTGTGAGTAGACTGAAACGGAATGTCATTATGTAGATATTTATTTTAAAGATTATATGTGATATGTGTGCCTTTGAGAATCTTGATCAGTTGTAGTTGTTAATGCATTGGGTAAACTTTTTATCCAAGAAAGGAGGGGATGTCATGTACTGAGGATGATGTCAGTACATAAATACATGAATGTATGTTGGTCCTCTGCTCCTGCGGCCTGACGCTGCCGTTGTTGAAGAGGATGGATCTCAGTACTCAGAGTGCTGTGGAACGTGGGTGTGAATGTGGATTTAGGCCAGATGTGTGTGTGTAGGTAGGCATGTGTGCGCGCGTATGTGTGTAGATGTAAATATTGGTATGTAAATGGGTATGTATATGTATGTGGGTGTGTATGTAAAACATAAATGTTAAACAGGAAGGTACTTTTGGTTACTTTCAGTGCAACTAGAGGGAGAAGGGGTATGAAAAATAAGTTCTACTTCTTCATACCCCTTTTCAGACAATTTACAGTAAGAAATACTCAATGACAGACATTAGGGTAAATATAATGCTTGTTAATGGTAAACATTGTTTAGTGCATTTCTATTTATGTTCAAATTATTTAAATCGAATCGGAACAAGAAATTTAAGTTAATGTTTACCAATCACTTTTTATGTGATACACATTTGTAAGTATTTCTGAAATTGATTTAATTATTGTTATTATTTGATCATTTCTGAAATTGGAATTGTTTTATTTATTATTATTTGTTCCTTTGATTTATTTTATTTGTTAATTTGATTTATTTATTTTATTTGTTAATTCGTTACTATTATTATTGTCTGAAATAAATAAATATTCATTCATTCATTCATTCATACTTTAATCTCCTAACCAGTGTTGTAAGGGGCGCCACTACGCAAGTTAAGATGGAGTAAAAGCCAGTTAATATTATTCTTTCATGTTGTCTGTTTAATGAGGTTACTTTATACTTTAAGTTGTTTTTGGAGCACATACTTCTTCACTTTTACTTGAGTAAAGAGGTCAAGTTGATACTTCAACTTTGACCAGTGTTTTTAAACTGCAATATCTATACTTCTACTTAAGTAACAATGTGTGTACTTTTGACACCACTGTCAATGACGCCTTACACCCCCCCCATGGACTGATTGACTCCCTGCTGCCCTTTGGGAAGAGAGTTCACAGCATCTGCTTCAGGTGTTGAACTTCAGACAATTGAACTGGTGAATTAGTTTGCACCATAAATGTTGCTGAACTTCGATAATCCTTTTAAATAGGAGACAAGTCAATGTTTCGACTGCATTTTTAGCCATATTTATTTCGGACTGTATGACTCTATGCCTCCTTAGTGTCGGCATACAGTAGATCCAGTGTTTTATTGTCTCTGGTCTGGCAGTTAACCCTTGTATTGTATAAATAAATTAAAAAAAATAATTTCCTTGGCAGCATGTGTGCAATGTTGTTAAATCTTGGCTGTCACTCCTATAAATAAATTCTACTGCTAATTTTTTACACTTATATTCTGATCACTTATATTGATCCTAAATTCTGTCATATTCTGTTAATTTCAATGGTCCTCTAACACAGTGACAAAACATCTCAACATTTCGACTAGTAGTGCTCCTATACTGCCAAAAGGATGATGCATTTTGGAGTCACTGACAATTTCTATGAGGCAGAAGGTGCTTTGCAACAAAATAAACTGTTTGGTAGGGAGATATGTTTCTCCCAATTAAACTTGTCTTTATGCTGAACTATGTAGGTTAATTTTGTGAGAAGCACCAAGAGGGCTAAGAACGCCTTGTTTGTTTTGAGAACATCAGTTGAAGAACAGAGAATAAACTTAATATTATTGTCGACAATGACGGTTATTTATGTGGGAAAATAATACATTCTTGAAGGAAAAGTAAACTGATTTGGAAGAGATATGAGCTTTTGGAAGTTAACTATTAGGTTTTGCTAAACTTTAAGACTGTTTTGACAAATGATACAGTATGTTGTTAAAAGGTTTATGAAAACTTTGTTTCAAACACTAATCTGACCTTAACATTTATTTAAACATTGAGGAACTGTGCATTGCACAGTTTTAATGCACATTGTGGAGCATGAAACACAATGTGCTGCAGAGTGGTGTCCTCCGGAAAGAAAAAACTTGAAAAGCATTTCCTGCTCTTGTCGTGAGAATAAAGTTGCTTTTCTTGAAGTGTAATTTCTTCAGTATTTTATCATATTTTATTCTGGATTATGTTTTTCCGTAAAAATTCAAAAAATATCCACTGGACTTGGTTTTCAAGATTTGAAGATGTTTCGCCACCTCTCCAGGAAGCTTTCTCAATTCAAATGTCTGGATCCGCAGTGAGTTTGAGTCTTATATGTATTGTATTGCTTGGAAACATGCAAATGGTAACCGATGAATGGGTCGTTTAGTTCCATCGTTAGCCTGTAATACCTGAAACCTGTCTATGATTGTTAAGGGTCATAGACAGGTTTCAGGTATTACAGGAGACAATCCCCCCCTTAACGGCAATCCCCCCTTTAACGACCGACCCCTAGAATCATAGACAGGTTCAGATATTACAGGCTAACGATGGAACTAAACGACCCATTCATCGGTTACCATTTGCATGTTTCCAAGCAATACAATACATATAAGACTCAAACTCACTGCGGATCCAGACATTTGAATTGAGAAAGCTTCCTGGAGAGGTGGAGAAACGTCTTCAAATCTTGAAAACCAAGTCCAGTGGATATTTTTTGAATTTTTACGGAATGACTATGACCTGTATGACTGAGAACCTTCATCAGCATTCTGGATTATGAAAATAAAACCACACTGCTCTACAAAGTCAGCTGAAGCCTCCATCTCCTGCTGGCCAGTGTCTACACCCACATAAAGCATTAGCATAATTTAAGTAAATGGTGGTTTTATAAGAAGTAAAAGAAATTTAACTTAGTTTTGCCTTTGTTTATATAATACATTTTATTTTATTTGTTAAAGCTAAATATTCTGTTATCCTCTCTTCTCCTTTTGCAGTTCCAAATCTGATAATTTTATAAACTTTTATAAACAGTCCAAACTTTTAATTCCATTCAATTAAAACCAATATTTACAGTAGCAGCCATTAAAAATGGCCAGCCGAGTGGCAGCCAGCTTCAAGCAGCTCCCAGCGAAAAACCCTCCAACTTCCAGCCACTGGCATTCTCCTGGGCTTGCATAACTTTTTACTGACTCCACACTGTCAGGACTCCTGTCTGTGTGTTTGTGTTTCTGTGTTTGTCTCCCTTCCTGGTTCTGGTCCGCCTCCTCACACACCTGCTGATGGTTACCTCGTTAACGGAGTGTTCTTAAGCTGCTGACTGCCACTACCTCAACACCAGACTGTTTGCCAGCTTGGGGTGCTCTAGCCATGCTTAGTTTAGCAGAGTCTAACCTGAGTTTTTGTTTTGCCAGTTTCGGGTACTCTAGCCAAGCTGAGTTTTGCTGAGTCAAACTGAGTTTTTGTCAACCTGAATCTTAACATTGTTGTTTTTGTCCTTGCCTCTCGGCAGGAAGACATCCTGGAAAATGGATTTTTCGGACCTTCTCTCCCTGGAAGGATCAACTGAGCCTCAAACTGAGCTGGGGATTCAAACTGGAGGTTTGGATCCACTTTCCCCGAAGAGGTCTTTTGAGTTTCACACTGAGCAAGGGATTCATCTGCACCACAGCCCATTCAAGTACAGTAGGAAATCTAAGTGGCAGTCAGCTTCTCCGTTAACATTTAAACAACTGCATTCTGGGCAAAACCTGTTCCACCCTCCACCGCATCAGACAAACACTGGAACAACAGCATACAGACTGGAGTCGAAGATTTAATAACTTCTCTGGAAACGTGAGTCAGCAACCAAATCCTCTTCTCCAAGTTCACAAATCAAATTTCCCACTGAGCCTGAACTAACCACTGTGTCTTCCCCTCACTTTACAGTTCCGGTTGAGCAGTGTTCAGAGCAACACTTCACTCTGCATTATCTCTTCAATAAACCTGTTAAACCTTTTCCCCTGGTCTCTCTGAATTGGTTTCTCTGCATGTGGGTCCGAGCTCTTGATAAAATCATGACACACCCCTTCACTGAATTACAGGATCTGACTAGATGATTATGCTTCTGTTTAGATCTTACTGTCCACAAATCATGATAGAAAGAATATTTTAGTACAAAGACTGATGTTTAAAAAGGAATTGAAGGGGACCAGACAATGGTCCATTAAGGAAAGTGGCAAAATTTTTAATGCCTACTACTGTAAATGTAATAATTAATTAAATGAATGCTGAGTATACTTTCTAACAACAATATTTAATGAAAGTGACCTTCAGCACAAATCTTTAATCTAAGAGAAAAACATATAAAACAACCAACATTCAGATCAGATCACATCATAACTCCAGGAAGGATTGATCAGCAGTATGTTCATAACGTTACATAATGAATGAAGACTCACATAGAGCAGCACTAAAGTTAACTCTCCTCTCTGCTCTACCTCAGGTCTGTAAAGGGCAGGTGTTAGTTGTAAAAACAAAAAACAACCAAGCTCCCTCCTGCTGTTTATGAGCCCAAAGACGAGTCCTTGTGCGGTGAGTTGTAACCAAGCATTCCTGTAACAATACAAAAAGAAATCTGTACCAGGTGCTGTCACTAATGTGTTTCTGTTGTTTACTTGATGGAGAACCTTAATGTCCAAACACATCTTTTTTGTAGGGAGATATTTTTTCATCTTAGTTCCTCTTAGAACAAATACATATTTATAGGAATCACTGTAACTAACTAACAGTTGGTGTGTTTAGCCATTCCATAGTCTCCATTAGACAGCCTTGTTTCAGTCGGATCAGGAGGTAATGGTTTTCTCCAAAGCTCATTTTCAGGATAGTAGATACAATACACACTGTTTTGATATCACTTTTGTGTGGACAGGTCGCCAGTCCATCGCAGTGTAGGGCTGCAACTAAGGATTATTTTGTAAATCGATTAATCTGTCAATAATTTTTTTCAATGCATCGATTAATAATGGGACACCAAGAGGTTCCTTAAAGCAGACTTTTTAAGAAATTAAACAAGGTGAAACTAAAACGTTTCGGTATTATTACTGCTCTAAATGGGTCACTCTGACACCTAAAGGCATATTTTAGTCCCTACACTCCAGTTAGAGATTAATCAATTACAAAATTATTTGACGATTATTTCAGCAATTGATTAATCCCATTAATTGTTTCAGCCCTACTTCATTGGACATTTTGACACTCCATATCCCTCATAGGAACTGCTTTACATCAATCAAAATCTATCGCTGATGAGATCCTTCAAAATTCAAATTCAAAACAAATCAAATTCTGCCAAATTGCATGATTGAATTAGAGTTTACTTAATCTAAATGTGTGTAAGTTTTTTACAGAAGAAATTCAACCTTACCAGGTATAGATGGTATCATACTTATACTACATTTTTAGAGGTGTCATTGACATTTTCAACAGATGTTGGTAACAACCCATACAAGCCACACATGCAAAGAAATCAAACCATAGATTTCCAGAAATTAAATTTTGTGAAATAAAGTGAAATGGCACACAACAAAGTATTGAACATATTTGCTGAAATTCATTTATTACTTTGTATAAAAGCCTCTGCCAGTGTTGGGCACGTTACTTTGAAAAAGTAATTAGTTATAGTTACTAGTTACTCCTCCCAAAAAGTAACTGAGTTACTAACTGAGTTACTCCACAATAAAAGTAACTAGTTACTAGTAAAAGTAACTATTGCGTTACTTTTCCGTTTCTCGCCCCGTAACCCTCACCACCCAGCCCCCACCTTCTCGCGTGTGTTTCCAAAGCCAGTTGAATAGAGCGGACGACAAAGACAAGAACCTGCAGAGAGTTTTGCAATTATTGCAACTCAATGTAAATGATATCAGGGTGAACGCGATGTGAAGTTTTTAACAGGGCATTCAGATCTGGTGAAATTAATAACTGGGGATGTCTAATTCTGAAATCCTGTGTGTTTGGGTTGTTATAGATACTGCAACATCTATCTATCTATCTATCTATCTATCTATCTATCTATCTATCTATCTATCTATCTATCTATCTATCTATCTATCTATCTATCTATCTATCAAGATGTATACTCTGCGTGTGACATAAAATATGGATCTCCATCCCTGCCACAAAGGCCATCAAATAATGTTTAAAATTAAAATTACAGTAGGTTGAGAAGGCAGAGTATCCATCCATCCATCCATCCATCCATCCATCCATCCATCCATCCATCCATCCATCCATCCATCCATCCATCCATCCATCCATCCATCCAGATTTCTCCCTTTCTCCATATAGGCTATCATTTCTGGCTGTTGTCAGGTTAATCATTTGATCGTTCACGCTCTCCATAGTTCTCCTGTGGCGCGAGCACAGGGCGACTGTTGCGCGCCTTTAGCGAGCATGCGCGTTTCCTGTCGCTTGTGCGGTGACTCTTGCCGCCTGCGCTGTGCGGAGATGCAGAGGAAACCGTATGTGGTGGGGAAACGCAGCTCGACGTAACACCGGTATTTCCATCAGGAAAACGCTGTTTTGCTGCTGGAGTCATCCTCACTCTCCATCTCTCTGTGTGTGCTGTACGTTAACACCCGCCAGCGGAAACACCCACCTACCCAACTGACAGACGGAACCTCACTATACATCAGCCATTCTCATCCCCCCCTCTCTCATGACAAGGCACGCACCTCTGGATGACCTAAAAAATAATCTTTAATATCTCTTAAACAAAAGTAGCACAAACAATATTTTTTTCTGCACAAATCTGCACTAACGTTGCACTAACCATTCAGTCTATTTGCAGAGTTTTTTGACGTGGGTGGGGTGTCAGCTTCACGCAGCTGCGCACGAGTCCTATCATGAAAAAAGGTTCATTGTGCGACCCGAGTAACGCGCAGTAACGGGGTGTCTGCAATGGTAACTGCGTTATAGTTACAGTCAAAGTAACTAGTTAGATTACTCGTTACTAAAACAAGGTAACGGCGTTAGTAACGCCGTTACTTTCAACGCCGTTAGTCCCATCACTGGCCTCTGCTGGTAATGACAACTTCAAGACACCTTCTGTATGGAGAAATTTGTCGCATGCATTGCTCAGGTGTGATTTTGGCCCATTCTTCCACAAAAAGCAGTCTTCAAATCTTAAAGGTTTTGTGGGCCTCCTCTTTGAACTTTCCATAGATTTTCTATTAGATTCCAGTTAGGTGATGCTGAAATGTCAACCCATGTTTCATCTTCATCATCCTGGAAGATGGCAGCAGATTTTTATTAAGAATGTCTCAGTATATTTTTATATTCAGCCTTCCTTCAATAGACAGCTGGAAGTAGGCACCAGCATCCCTTGTGACCCCCTTCGTTCAATAATTTAAAGTTTGCCGGTACCATATACTGAAAAGCAGCCCAACACCATGATGCTCCCACCTCCAAACTTCACTGTTGGTAAGGTGTTTTTGGGGCGGTGTGCTGAGCCATTTGACCTCCAAACATGTGTATTATGGCATTAAAAAGGTTCAATGTTGGTCTCATCTGACCAGACTATATTCTCCCAGTATTTCATAGGCTTGTCTAAATGTTGTGCAGCAAACTTTAAACAAGCTTCAACATGCTTTTCTTCAGAAGTGGAGTGTTGCATGGTGAGCGTACATACAGGTCATGGAGATTAAGTGAATGAATGTCATAAAACGGGACAGATCGACCCAGCATTCAAGGCAATTCGGACAGTGGGAGGTTTCAAAACGTTTCATAACAGAAAAATAATAAAACCGAACAGAACAGAAATGTGGGCTGATGAGGAGAACCAGACCACAGCGACTGCAGGGGGGTGGGGCACAAGCCATCACTGGCACTCTGGATGTGGGATGAACACAGGGAAGTGACCATGAACATCCGACAGGCGATAATTATTTGAGTGAGTCACTTACCTGCTTTTAACAGATCAGTTCATTCTCTCAGAGGAAGGCAGGATCCAGCCGATCGACTGCCAAACGAGCATTCCAAATGCAGCAACCCCAGTGAGCAGGGCAGGAGACTGATCCAGGTCAGAGAAAATTTTCAGAACCGGACATTTCCGAGATCCAGGAGTCCGTAGCCTGATTTTCGAACAGGAACAGACAGATCCAGTTTTCCAGGAATCCTCAGAGCATGAAGGCAGGTTCAGAGTTCCATGAGTCAGAAGCGAGCTCAGAAAGATTCGCGCAAATGAAGACAGGCAGGCTCAGTGGTAGAGATGAACATAGACAAGACATGGTACCAGGATAAATGCTGAACTTGAAACTGGTCTCCACCTTGGAACCAGGCTTACGAGAACTGAAACTGACCTTTCTTGCATTCCGAGCTAAAACCCTGAGGGCTTCGCGGAGAAGGACCAAAACCTGTGCTCCTCCTGCATGCCGAGAATCAAAGAAGCTACTGGGGCTGCAATCATGAGAATTACTTATCGTTTTCTTTGCAACAATTGTACCTGCTAATTCCAGGTCTTTCTGAAGCTCTCCATGATGGTTCTTTGACTCTTGGAACACTCTTCTGATAATTCTTTTCACTCTTCTGTCAGATATCTTGTGAGGAGCACCTGGTTTCCACTTCCATCATGGCCCCAATAGTGTTCACTGGAACATTCAGAAGTTTAGAAATCCCTCTGGAACCAATGTCCTTAAGGTTTCAAAGGTCTTGTTCAAAAAACTTTATGTTTACCCATCATGAGTAACAAATCATCACACCATCTATTGTTCATAGGCCCTGCAAACCCACCACCCTTGGGTCCTCTAGTCTTCTTTTAACCTCGGTCTGCTCTGGTCAGAAAGTCTGGCAGAGAGACGAGATCCTGCAGCCAAGTTTCAGTATAATACTGCATTACTTATGGGTGGTGCACGACTGTACGAGTGAATAAAGTGAATGTGATTGGTCGATTATCAAGGGGGCAGGATTGTTGTGGCGGAAGGTTTGCAATGAAGTTAGGTTGTGGCTCATTTATCGAAAGCATCTTGCCAACCAGTTAGCAACTTAGTGCTAGCAGGTTCCCAATGGGAAATTCCATTGGGACCAAGTAGCACTAAATTGGTGACTTAGAAACGACGCTGTCAAGGAACGCTATGGACAGAGAAAACATGCAAGAGGAGGAGAGTTTAGTGTCGGAGGTCGTGGATGAGTCTCCTCCGTCATCCATTTTTTATTTAGAGGAGGAAAGTGGGGACGAAGATGTCGTGGAAGAGGACGCCAGGGCGGCAGAAGCTTGGTTTGGTGTAGAAGGCTTCCAGCCGTACATGTTTGAGCCCTTGCCTCGCAACGCTGCCAGTTCTATTAGCTCTACGCCTGCCGAAGACACAGACGTCCATCCCCGTGAACACTGGGACGCAACTCAATGGGAAAGGAAACGATTCTGACAGCTTATTTCAATCATTGCATACTGTAGCTGCAACATATGATTCAAGATACAATGACCGAAAAAATTTGATTGACGGATGACTTTTGGACTTAGGTGGGCTCTCCTCATCCTCCGCAGGAAGTCCAAGTGCTTCTGGGCCCTTTTGACCAGTGAGGTGGTGTTTCTGGCCAGTTCTTCCTGAAGTCCAAGATGATGTTCAGTTTAAATGAAACATACTTTTCTAATTCCAAAGGAAAATGAAATTTGTTGTAATTTCTATATTTTTTTGATATGTTATTGTAGATGTTAATAGTTTAAGCATTAAAGATCTCTTAGTGATCTGTCTAGAAGCAAATCTGAAGACACTTTTGACTGAAGACACTCCGTGGTTTCTTAACAGTCTAAGGAAGGGAATATTCTGGGTTGTCCATGATGTTCTTCATTTCCATAATAGAACTGGCCCTCTTTATTAGCCTATTAATCTTTTTTAAGTAATTTAAAACAATCTGCTGCTGCTACACCAATTGACAGGATTGTGTTTTTAGCAACACTATGGAAATAAACAGCAACTACTTGAATATAATGGAGATAAATACAAATTACGTGTATGTAATCAGAAAAGGCATAAAACAAAAAATAAATAAATAAGAAAACAGCTAGGAGACATTCATTCTTTTCGAGAATGTTGACAGCGCCCAGGCGCCCTGATTCCTGTCTGCTGACAGTAATCACTGTTGTCTGGGACAATGATCAATTTAATTCAGTTCTATTCAGTTTATTTCTATAGCGCCAATTCACAACACATGTGATCTAAAAGCACTTTACAATTCAACAGATCATCCAGTCAGACTGATTCAAAGTTTTCTATCTAAGGAAAACCAGTTGATTGTATTAAATCATTGACTGGAAGGCTATCCCTCACACTAAGCATGCTTGTAACAACAGTGGAGAGGAAAAACTCCCTTTTAACAGGAAGAAACCTCCAGCAGAACCAGGCTCAGTGTGAGCGGCCATCTGCTGAGGCCGACTGGGGTTCAAGGAGACAGAAGCAGACATAGAAAAAGCAGCTCCACAGGCGGCCCCGTCCAGGAAACACACAGCCAGGCAGACGAGCTCCGAGCCAGCTCCCATGTCAGAGGATGAAGAGAGCACATCCAGTTAGTCACAGTCAGAGAAACAGGACTACACTGGAAAACAGGCCAAGCTCCAACATCTAGAAACAAAGGTGTTGATGGCAGCAGCACAGCTGATATTTCTCTCCAGGATAGAGTCACAGCTAAACAGGAACAGACCAGATGAAGCTACTATGAGAAAAAGCAGAGAGAGCAGAACGTTAGAGATTGAACTAACAGATTCTGCAGAGTGGGAGAATAGAGATAGAATGAAGCAGAATGATGAAAAAGGGGTTCCTACTATCAATGCCTTCATCTTATCTGAAATGACCAATAGATAATAGTTTTTCAACCATTGCTTAGTTTCAGTTAGGCAGAAACTTAAAAATTGCAGAAAACCAGGGAAAGAGGACAGCTGATTTACCTAGAAATAGTAAACATCTTTACACAAAAAGTTGTAAATATATAAATGGTAAATATATAAAGACAAATTTCTGAGAGAAAGTGTTTGTGTGAAGTTTATTACATAGTATATTACAGCTCTGTTTTATGAGGTACCTTTAAGCAATTTTCTGGGCCACATTCTCTTCCTTAAGTTTATGGTTTTAGCAGATATCTTGTTTTTTTTTTCATGCAGAAATGCTTACTATGCTTATAACACAAAGCAAATAATGGCAATACAAAAAACACAGCAAATAATGACGGCTAAATTTACTGATCAGAACTGGAATGATGAGACCAAGAGCATGAGAAAATGAAGAAATGTCAAATCAAACAATCTAGATTTTTCTCATAAATAAAAGTGCTGATATCTTTGTTTTTCAAATAAAAACGAGAAAATTATAAAAAACAGGTTAACCCGCTTAAGTCTGGTGAAAAGAAAAATAATCATTATAGTATCAAAACAAGCCAACATTTGGTTTGCCACAAACTCTTATTTAGTCTCTGACAGCCACAAGAGCAACACCAGCTGGTCTCTCACTTCCTGACTTCCTGACAGCTACATTGCCTTATGTCGTATAGGGTGACTCAACCGCTATAAAGCAGAAAATAACAGACGGAAAGGGGGCTGACAGAGGATTGTGGATGGGCAGGCAGAGAAGACTGGGCTGGGTGTTCAGAAACAGACGCAGGGGTGGATGCAGTAAAAGAAGAAGAGGGAGCGAAATAACATCAGTCTGTGCATCACTGAACACTTTTACTCTTGTTTTCCAGAAACAGGCTTGGAGCAGATGTAAGAAACACCCACTAATTCATTTTTTGTTTTTCAAAAGCTGCTTACAGAGGAGAAAGTTTATGAATCACCTTAAGTTTTCAGTATTTTTCAAATAACAACGCAATTAACAGAATATTTCAACCTAAAAACAAGGACCAGTTGTTCATGAACTTTGTGGACTGGAGTGAGAAGAACCACCTGTGATTTAACACCATTAAGACCAAGGAGATGGCAATGGACTTCAGGAGAAGACCTCCACCTCACTCCGTCATAAACATCCAGGGGCGGGACATAGAAACTATGGAAAGTTTCAAATACCTGGGTGTTCACAAATGTTGTTTTCGTCAACGATGAGGATGACGAAATGATTTTGATAATGCTCTTTTTTTTTCTTGATGATAATGAAACCTGATGAGCTAAACATAAATATTTGATGACTAAAACATGACAAGTTATAGCTTTGAGTTTTAGTCAGTTTTAGTTTTAGTAGGGCGACAGTGGCGTTGGATGTAGGAGTTTGCCCCGAAATCGAAGGATTGACGGTTCAAGCCCCGACTCCGACTTTCAGTGTCGTTGTGTCCTTGGGCAAGACACTTCACCTGCATTGTCTACTGATGGTGGTCAGAGGGCCTGGTGGCACCAGTGTACAGCAGCCCTGCTTCTGTCAGTGAGCCCCAGGGCAGCTGTGGCTACAATGTAGCTTGCCACCATCAGTGTGTGAGTGTGTATGTGACTGGATGAATGAATGTAGTGTAAAGCGCTTTGGTCAAGTCTCCTGTCTTGAATAAAGGCGCTATATAAGTACATGCCATTTACCATTTACCATAGTCAACGAGACGAGACTAAATATAAAATAGCGGGTCGTCAGTCAGACGTTTAAACTGCATCATTGTGCTGTAATCTTATTGCTGTAAATGTGCTCTGTAATGCTGTAAATGCTGTAAACTGTGCTCTGATCTTCCAGCTGTGCTTGTGTAGAAATGCGTCTTTGCGTGCGGAGCTCCAAGTCTGCGCTTCACGCTTAACACTAATGGTTCGCTCTCAGCAGTATGGCTCTTCCTGCTCTCGCTACTGAATAAACTATGTGGCTGATCATCCTCTGCCAAGCTTTAAAAAATCCCTTTGCTATCAATATTTTTTTTTTTCTTCCAGCTCACAAGACGGGATTTTTTAAGGAATCCCTAAATTATATCCAAATAAAATATTTGATAGTATACTGTTTATTTTTTGATAAAGAGCCAGGTGAAAAGGTACATAGATCTCTGAATATTTCTTTCTCACAGTTCATTTCTATCTATTTAAATATGATGTAAATGTTTCCATTTATTGTCATTGAAACGTTTTCTCTGTTTCCTTTAAATATGTGAACATTTTAGTTAACATATTCATTAAATTTAGGTGTTGATTGCCAAGGCATTACATGGCAATTATGTATGTTTACTCTGTGTTGAGTTTTAATCCAGAGAAATGTGATTTTAAAAGATTAAGAGGAAATAATCAACACAGAGACAGGGTTTTGTGACGTCAGCGTCTGCAGAGTGGAGAGAAGCTGCTGGCTCGGAAAACCAGCACCTTCTCACACAGATCCCTTCATAGCAAAGCCTTTTATTAACAGTTTACAACATCATAGGGTGTGCCTTAAACAGAAGACCCAGTAATGATTATCTGGGGGGATGCAGGTAACAAGATAGTGTGAATTGATCATCTGGCTGGATGGAAGTCACACAACCGTGTGATTCTGACTGGAGGTCATAAAAGTTTATGACCCTTCTGGTTGATACACAGGATAGACATGTAGCATCCTCTTTCTTTCAATGTTTCATATGTCCACACAATAATTTTATAATTATCACTCTAACACTCTGTATTTTTTTTATATCAGAACCCTGTGAATTTAAATCTACTTTGAAACCTGAGAAACAGTAACCTAGGGTTAAATTCTTAGAAATAAAGCCAAAATTGTTTTGTTCTTTGCTTTTTGGAGTAATGAAGATTTTATTGATCTGTGTATAATACACAAATCATAGTAGATCAGGAAGTGTTTGCTTTGGGATGGAATCCTTGGATGTCTAAAACTATTCCTTTATTGGACATTTTGTTAGCTTGTCTGTCTGCTATATTAACCAACATGATGTGCTAAACTAGATCTGCTATTTTCACAACTTTTGTGAAACACTTTTGTATAAAGTAGGACATTCATTCATAAAAAATTTTTATTTGAATTCTATAAATCATAGTTTTTTTGCCCCAAAGCAATGATGCATTCTATACCCAGCTATTCTAGCATCTAGGCTAGAGCTGTCAGTCTGGGAAAGAATCTGGTTGTTATTCCAAATTGTAAAGGGTTAACTTTTTTTGCACCATAAAACTGACTAAAACTAGACTAAAACCTTTTTAAGATTTGGTCAACAAAAAGTATCACAAATCATAATGACTAAAATGCGACTCGAACTAATAATACTTTTCGACCTGAAGACTAAGACTAAATCTAAGATGCCTGTCAAAAACCACACTGGTGTTCAATAATAAACTGGACTAAACTCATAACAGCAACGCCCTGAATACGAAGGACCAGAGCCGCCTCCCTCCACCTCCTGAGGTCCTTTGCAGTGAGCAGGCCCCTGCTTCAAACCTTCTCTGACTCTGTGGCGGCATCAGCCCTCCTCTACACTGTCGTCTGCTGGGCCCCTGGCAGCGCAGAGCGGGACAGAAAGAGACTGAACAAACTGGTGAGAAAGGCTGTTTCTGTCCTAGGCTGCACTCTGGACTCAGTGGCTGAGAGGAGGGAGCTGTCCAAGCTTCCATCCATCATGGACACCACCTTCCACCCTCTGCACCAGACTGTAGAGGGGCTGAGCAGCTCCTTTAGTCAAAGAGTTTTACACCTGATTGTAAAAAGGAGCGCTACCGCAGGTCATTCATCCCTGCTTCAACCAGACTCTACAATGTTACACTACAATGGCAATAACTGCTGCAATGTATAATGTGCAATTTACTATTTGACACCCAGGGCAATAATTATATATATAAATATCCATCTATATATATACCCATGTTAACACCCTGTGCAATAACCCTGTATAATAATTCTGCTATTAAAAAGAAAAACAAACTGTCATACAGTGGGGCAAAAAAGTATTTAGTCAGCCACCAATAGTGCAAGTTCTCCCACTTAAAAAGATGAGAGAGGCCGGTAATTTTCATCATAGATATACCTCAACTATGAGAGACAAAATGAGAAAAAAAAATCCAGAAAATCACATTGTCTGATTTTTAAAGAATTTATTTGCAAAATATGGTGGAAAATAAGTATTTGGTCAATAACAAAAGTTCATCTCAATACTTTGTTATATACCCTTTGTTGGCAATGACAGAGATCAAACGTTTTCTTTAAGTCTTCACAAGGTTTTCACACACTGTTGCTGGTATTTTGGCCCATTCCTCCATGCAGATCTCTAGAGCAGTGATGTTCTGGGGCTGTCGCTGGGCAACACGGACTTTCAACTCCCTCCAAAGATTTTCTATGGGGTTGAGATCTGGAGACTGGCTAGGCCACTCCAGGACCTTGAAATGCTTCTTACGAAGCCACTCCTTCGTTACCCAGGCGGTGTGTTTGGGATCATTGTCATGCTGAAAGACCCAGCCACGTTTCATCTTCAATGCCCTTGCTGATGGAAGGAGGTTTTCACTCAAAATTTGACGATACATGGCCCCATTCATTCTTTCCTTCACACGGATCAGTCGTCCTGGTCCCTTAGCAGAAAAGCAGCCCCAAAGCATGATGTTTCCACCGCCATGCTTCACTGTAGGTATGGTGTTCTTTGGATGCAACTCAGCATTCTCTCTCCTCCAAACACGACGAGTAGAGTTTTTACCAAAAAGTTCTATTTTGGTTTCATCTGACCATATGATATTCTCCCAGTCATCGTCTGGATCATCCAAATGCTCTCTAGCAAACTTGAGACGGGCCTTGACATGTACTGGCTTAAGCAGGGGGACACGTCTGGCACTGCAGGATTTGAGTCCCTGGCGGCGTAGTGTGTTACTGATGGTAGCCTTTGTTACTTTGGTCCCAGCTCTCTGCAGGTCATTCACTAGGTCCCCCCGTGTGGTTCTGGGATTTTTACTCACCGTTCTTGTGATCATTTTGACCCCACGGGGTGAGATCTTGCGTGGAGCCCCAGATCGAGGAGGATTATCAGTGGTCTTGTATGTTTTCCATTTTCTAATAATTGATCCCACAGTTGATTTCTTCACACCAAGCTGTTTACCTATTGCAGATTCAGACTTCCCAGCCTGGTGCAGGTCTATAATTTTGTTTCGGGTGTCCTTAGACAGCTCTCTAGTTTTGGCCATGGTGGAGTTTAAAGTGTGACTGTTTGAGGTTGTGGACAGGTGTCTTTTATACTGATAACGGGTTCAAACAGGTGCCATTAATGAAGGTAACGAGTGGAGGACAGAGGAGCCTCTTACAGAAGAAGTTACAGATCTGTGAGAGCCAGAAATCTTGCTTGTTTGTAACTGACCAAATACTTATTTTCCACCATATTTTGTAAATAAAATCTTTAAAAATCAGACAATGAGATTTTCTGGATTTTTTTTTCTCATTTTGTCTCTCATAGTTGAGGTATATCTATGATGAAAATTACCGGCCTCTCTCATCTTTTTAAGTGGGAGAACTTGCACTATTGGTGGCTGACTAAATACTTTTTTACCCCACTGTATGTGGACGCACTGCATATACTGTGTAATATCCTATGCAGCTGCAGCCTCATCTTCCTTTGGCATCCTGCTTCTTCTTCTTTGACTATCTGACCTGATGTAACGAGTACATTTCTCCACTGTGAGATCATTAAAGTCGATCAATCAATCAACCATGAAATATTTGTTACGTAATACCACTTTCCCACCGGATAAAAACCTGTTTAACATGGCTCTGAAAATAATCATTCTCAGTCTATTCTGATTAGATTTGGGCTCATTAGTGAAGTTTAGGATCATGCTGGAAATACCAGTAAAGCTCTGGTGGATAACCTGCTAATTGTTTCACTGGAACTCTTTAATAAAACAGTAATCAAATAAGAAAAAAAATGGTAATGTTAACACAACATGACATCAATTGATAATAATTCCTTATGTTTAACACCTCCAAGATATATATATTTTTGCACTGCTCAGAAGTTCCACATCAATATTTAGGTGAAATCTTCTGACAGCAGTTGAAAATGAAGTCTAAAAACATTGTTCTAATATATAGAGCCTGTGCATCATCTTATGTGTCCCTCCTCATTTTTATTCAGTGTTTTTTATTTAGTCTTCTTTTTATGTGTAATCTGAAAATAATTTTAGTAGTTTTTAATCTTTTGTAAATATAAAGAAAATTGTAGTTGTAGAATCCTCTCCCTATAAATATTTAATTCTCTGTGAAAAAGTGCTAATTCTTTAAAGTTGTAGGGAAGTCATTTAAATGTCAAATCATTCTGGCTTCAACATGTACAGATGATATTGTCCAAAAAGTTAGAAAATGTCTTTTTTTTTATTTTTTTTTTATTCAGTCTTAAAAGCTGCGGGGGCGGTTATTATCTTATCCTCTTGCATGTTTCCGCTGTCCATAGCGTTTCTTGACAGTGTCGTTTCTAAGCTACTTGGTCCTATTGGAATTTCCCATTAGGAACCTACTAGCACTAAGTTGCTAACTGGCTAGCAAGATGCTTGCTTGTGATACTTGCTTGTGGCCGGTTTATTTTTTTTTACGTATTTTCTGATTTGGCCCTATTTTTATTTTTTTTTTGTGTGTGGTTTTACATAAAAAAAAATAAATATATATATATATATATATATATATATATATATATATTAGTGCTGTCAATCGATGAAATTTTTTTAATCGCGATTAATCGCATTAATGCCTAAGTTAACTCGCGATTAATCGCATTTTAATCGCACATTTTTTTTCTGATTGAAAATCATTTAAATACTCTCAATGACATACAAAAAATACATACAGGCTAGGTTTGTGCCAATGTTCTTTTTTGTTTAAATGAAAACAGGTCACAGACACTGATTTATGCCATAGAAACATGGCAAGAAGAAAGGGAGGCATGTAGCAAAAAATAACAAATATGTAGCCAAAAAAAAGGCCCTGAAAACAGGCTGATGTAAAAGACAGTCTTTACAGTCAATACAGTCTTTTGAACAAAGACAAGCATTTTACCCTACTGCTATAAAATGTAGTAGAGTTAACATTAGATGTTAATTAACCAAGATAATAATGAACAATTTTCAATCAATACATCAAAATCAATAGACCGACATCACTAGATGGAGGTAGTCTATGCTCTAGAAAGTTACTTTTCAGCCTCTTAACAAAAATGAGAACACACACACACACACACACACACACGATACTGACCTGTGGCGTACACAGACAGCAAGCGTGCCGTAGCAGATTCCATTTTACCTCAGTAATCTGTTTTCTCAGCATATTTCAGGTTGCTACTAGGCACCAGACACTGAACTTGTTTGTTGGTGGTGGGGCTTAAAGAAAAGGCACTAGCGCCACCCAGTGTATGAGCGTCTTTTTCCCTTGAGGAGCTCCGCTCTCGAAGCCTATGGAAAATGCATAGACTGGGGGAAAATAGCCCCGCCTTCCCGCAGGCTGCAGCGGGATGTACTTGGAAAATTGTACCATAAAAGCACATAGCGTTAATCTCACGTTAAAAAAATTATCGCCGTTAAAATGGCCTCGCGTTAACGCAATAATAACGCGATAATTTTGACAGCACTAATATATATATATATATATATATATATATATATATATATATATATATATATATATATATATAATTTTTTTTTATGTGAAAAGCTACACCAAAAAAAAAGATCCGACCAAATCAGAAAATAAAAAACTTGATTTTCTGTAATGAGAGTGAATACACAGGACACTCTGAGTTTACTGAAGAACACCTGCTCTCCACCAGGTTAGCTCTAGGAGAATGTTACAACCACGACTCAAACAGAGGTTGAAGAAACTCTCTTTGTGAAACGGAAATCTCAGAGTTTTCCGTATTTCTTGTTTAGAAAACTTACGTTTTCTGTAAACCTGCTTCATGAAACGGAGGTGGGGGAGAGCTGGTTATGATGCTTGCCAGGTTGGCAAGTTTTTGGAACTTGGGATGTCTCTACACTATACATTGAAAAGGTGTCTGGTGATCAGATAAATCATTTTGCCTTTTGTAATCTCAGATTTTTAAATCATCAGTAATAATCATTCCATATCATCAAGATAAAATGGGAAAGCAAACTCTGACGTATGTCACAGATACATAAAGAATCCTAACAACATGCCCTATATTTTCTCAAAGGGGTTTTACCAACAGCCATCTGAGACCTTTAACAGCTAAATATGGGTTTATGGAAAGCTTTTAGAGAACTACCAGGGAAGTTCTGTTTAAGAGCACTTCTAAAAAGCCAACGTTCCAGTGGCTGAGACTCTGCTCTCTGTAATAATGACACAGAGGTGTTATTAGTAATCACAGCATTGCTCTGTAACAAACATGGAATCATATGAAGCGGAGGATGCACACCTGTAAGTCACTGTTGTACGTTGCTGTTTGTTGTGTGGATATGTTCCGTAGCTACAACAGGGTAACTGTGTCACGGCACAATGGAGACTGTAAGGAGACTATAAAGTTTTCAGTTAAGCAGTTTGGTTTGCCAGCCTTATTTAAAATGGTCCTACAGTATGCACATTAGAGGGTGAGGGGAACTATAATCAAGTAAGCTGACTTTTTTAAAAATTTAGCTAAGACCAACATTTCTTTAAAAGTATATACTTTGCTCCTAACTGGTCTCATTTCTGTGCAACATGAATAAACCTTCAAGATATTTTACCAAGCTACACATTTTAACATCCCAAAGCAGCTCGGCTGGTTGGCGTTGGCCTGTCAGCCATGGCTGCAGCTGGTTTGTCTAAACTTTTTTTCAAACTCTATAAACAGAGCTGTAAATAAAATCCCATTTCGACCTCACTTCTTTCCCCTACCAACAAGACAAATCACAAGCTGTTCAGGTCTTTATGAAAGGAGAATCACAGGGTAAACCCAGAAGGAATTACTACAGTCCCTCCACCTGATAATGGGGGCCCCATAAAAAATTGGGTCAGTCCATTTTCTGCACATGTTCAGAAAGGTCCAAACAGGCAGCAGCAAACCATTTGAAAACAAACAATGCGAAGAGCAGTCACCTAGCGCCAAATCTAGCGACTTTTTCCTGCTGCTGGAGACTTTGGCGACAACATATAAAAGCAGAGAACTCTGCTCTCCTGAGCAAGTAGATCAGTAACTCCTCTTCCATTCTATTAACATTTCTCTATCTGTAGAATGGGTCTGTTTTATGTGTTGTCTTCTCAATTCAAAGGGCCCCCTGCCCGTCTTTGCCTAGGGTCCCATATTTCCTAAATCCGCCTCTGTTTGGGATCCCTATACCCCTCCCATATTGGCACATCTCTTAATTAGATCCTTAATCAGAAATCTAGAAAATATGTCTCATCAGGTAAGGGTCATATCTTTGTTGCTTAACAAAAACATTTAGCTTAGTTAATAATAATTTAACTTTACTGATCTCACACCTCAGAAATTCACTCTCTGCATTTTAACCCCTCCCCCTGGGGAGCAGTGGGCTGCCATTGTGCGGCGTCCAGGGAGCAGTGTGGGGTTAAGGGTCTTGCTCAGGGACCCAGGTACGGGCTGGTACTTCTAGCTTTAGCTCTGGTTTTAAAATGTTGCTCAGACTGTCATGAAGCGACGCTCTGGGTTACATCATTCAGAGAAGTATCTCACCTTCTCAGGTTACATAGGTGAGTTTTTGAGAAGGGCCTGCAGGGCCATGTGCTCTATATTAACCTAAAAAAATAATCTAATAACTCAAATTAAGCTAATCTTTGTCAAAGGTTATGCAGCATGGCTTTGAACATCCTCATTCTTCTTTGCTAAAACATGCCATCAGAAGCAAAAACAGATTCCTTTATCCGAGCACTTCTTCTGGGTCCCTTTCATTGTTGACACATAAAAAAACATCATTGGGAACATTCTTTTTTTTTAAGCTGAAGCTGCATAGAGGTTACCTGGTCACTGTCTGGTCAACACAATGTTAATTAGTCAAGTGCTTGTGATTGCTTGCAAAAATATGCATGCTCTTTTTTGTGCTTAATGTGAGCTTCAGGGCTCATTTTGTTTAAAGAGAACAGCAGCATTTCTTGCTACATTAATACAAATCTTATAAGCACTACATGCACTAGATGCTGTTTATCAATATTTAAAGCATAACTGGCTCTGATGAATGTGGAATTAGGACTTTTTCCACTTTGAAAAGGATTGCATTTAAATTTACCTGCGACTAAGACAGTGTCTGTTTAACCAAATATAGTCTATAATATGTGGATTTATCCTGTGTTTTCTTCTGAAGATAGAGAATTGTGCAGAGGTAAACAGAGGTAAACCCCACTCTTATTTTTTTTTTATCTAATATGCTCTCTCTGGATCATGCAAAATAATACATTCAAGGGACAGCAAATAAATGTATTGTATTTACATGTGCACTGGAACTAGAAGAGGAACTGACACTGAGCATTTAAAATATTAATATTAGAAGTTGAACATCTGGGCTGTAGTTACTCTGTGTAGCTAATTTCATGTATTTTATCTATGGCTGAAACAATTAATCATATTAACAAATTATTTAAATAATCGTGAACTAATTTAGTAATTGATTAATCGTAAACTGGAGTATAGGGCCACTAAAATGTGCCTTTAGCCAACAGAGCGACCCACTTAGAGCAGGAATTATACCAAGATTTTAAAAAAATATGTAAACATTTAGCATTTAAGAAGTAAAAAAAAACAGTTTTGGTCTGTCAATATTCTCCATCCAGAACTCCTCCAAAGGAAACGTTTAAACGTTTCTGTTTCACCTGGTTTCATTTCATAAAAGATCTTCTTTAAGGAGCCTTTGGCTATCTGATTAAAAGATAAAATAAAAGAAATCATAACGTTGTTAACTTACATTTATCAAGTTCCACAAATCAAAAAACTCTCTCCTGCTTCTTTACAGAACTCCAATCAGAAGCGTTCGCCTGTTTTAGCGTAGATAATAAGTTTTTTAATTTGGACTAGTTTCGTAGCCCAATATTAATTTATTTTAGCGTCTTTTTTATTCGCGCTCCAAGCACCCGCGTGCGCGCACATACAGACTAGAAAAAACGCAATCAGAAAGAGAGAAGGCGGAACTTAAGGCAGAATAATCAGAGAGTTAAACCGCGCAGCACAGTTGATGCCCTGCTATGTGAAAGGGACAGGAAAGAGCAGGCAGCTGCAGCTACCAGGCAGAGAAGCTGCGAGAGGAAAAGAAGCGGCTGCTATATAGTAAATTATAAATATGTTGTTCACATCCAATTATTGGTGAGGACAAATAGGTCCAAAATTTTGGTAGGGACATGTCCCTATGGTCCCTATGCAAACCTACGCCCATGTAATGTGGCCATTATCAAGATATTGAGATATTAATATTTGAGCCTCTTTACCATGGAAATAAGTAGATTAATGCGTGTTTTTCAAACATAGGCCGACGTGCTAACAATCAGCATTTGGTTCCCTTCCCACTGACATAAAAAGCTGGACTAGCCCCCCCGCCGCTCTGCGTCTGGTGACACCATCGTGCTAGGTTAGCTTTGATGTCACCAGTGTGACAGAAATCAGGAAAGTAAACAATGGAGAACAACATGTGAGGAAGCCAGGGTGTGCTTTATTGTTTCGCTCTATTTTCTGTCTGAATCCCACCAGAGCTGTTCCATGTTTATTGAATGAAAACAGAGTTGTTTCTTCTTGTTAGATCAGAAGCGACTGGTGCGGTGTGTTGACATCTGTACAATGCGTTCAATGAAGTTACGTAATTTAGCGGGTCGACCCAGCTCTGTTGTTCCCACAACATGCTGATAAGAGCCGAGCCTTTAACGCGGGTTGATTGCTGAGTTGTTTGAACCAGGCAGAAATGCGTTGGTGAGCTGTTTCCAATGCCACTTAAAGAAGATTATTCTAGGTTTAAATAAATGGTCTAAACTAGGCAGGCTGTATTTTTTGATCGATGTTGTTGATGAAATTCAATTCAATTTTTTTATATAGCCCCAATTCACAACACATGTCATCTCAAGGCACTTTACAGTTCTCCAGATCATCCAGTAAAATTGATTCAAAGTTTTCTATCTAAGGAAAACCAGTTAATTGCATCGACTCATTGCAGTCCGTTACACTAAGCATGCTTGAAGCGACAGGGAGAGGAAAAAGTCCCTTTTATTGTCAGGAATCCAGTTTTTGGGGGTTGTTTTTTGTGTTTCCTTTTCTCCTCCACCAGATGGTGCCCCGTTCTCATTGGGCCTCCCTGCACACCTGCAGCTCATTGGACCTTTTTTTGGAGGAGTACTTAAGCCATGGACTGTCACTACCTTGAGGCCAGAGTGTTTGCCAGTTTTGGGTACTCTAGCCAAGCTGAGTTTTGCTGAGTCAAACTGAGTTTTTGTCATCCTGAGTCTTAACCTTGTTGTTTTTGTCTTTGCCTCTCAGCAGGAAGTCATCACGCTGTTGGGATCTGGAGCTGTACCAACCTTCCTCCAGCAGAGTGCGCCGTGGGTCTCCTGGAGCTGGAGTCTTCCAGCACATCTGAGACGCATCTACTCATCAGGAGACCTGCCCTTTATAACCAGCTGCCAGACCTTGCTTCGACGCCGCAGTGTTGACCTTAGTTTGGTTAGCGACTTGAGCCTTCGAAACTGATAAGAATCTTAGTTGTCTCTAGAGAGAGATCTGATTCTAACTCTCTTCTGTTTTTTGTCTCTCAGGAAACCTGTCTCTAGCCTGAAGCTCTGGATGAGCTTAACCTGCCAATCTGCCCTGGTGAGCCAAACCTGAAGATTCCTATGTGGATTCTCCTGCTGCTCTTAGTGAAGAGCTGAAACTCTAATCAAGGTCTGCCATTCAAAGTGAGAAGCTAGACGCTGCAGCTGCTCGTGTACTCTGCTGAACAAACAGTCTTTGGACCCAACGGTTCCTCCTCTCTCAAAGAGAAGCCCGGATTCAGTCAAGGTAGAATTCTGAATTATCTAAGGACTCATGCTCATCTGACTGCCTTCTAATCAAACTATCATCTCTGCAGACTTCAGTGAACCAGCCCGGACCAGTTCAAGACCCTGTACTTAACTTGTATTATTGCACATTCAATAAACTCTGTTAAACCTTTTACCCAGCCTCCGTTGTGTTCTGCATGTGGGCTAAGCAACTAAAACCCATCATGACAGAACACTGCGGCCAAACAAAGCCCAGCAGATCACCTCCGTAGGAGGCTTGAGGAACAGGACGCTCAAATCCTTGGACATGCGCATACCCTCCGTGAGTTGCATACTAAAGTTGAACACCAAAATCTGACGCTACAAACATATGCCAGTTACATGGGTAATGCTAACGCCACGCCAGCGGTACGTCCAGTTCCGGATCCACTTCTGCCTCCAAGGTCACCGGCAGTGACGTCATTTCCTGAGTTCCGTCCCAGCCTGCCTGAAAGATTCTCAGGTAACCCAAGAGATTGTAAGGGATTTTTTGTTCCAATGTCGATTACTTTTTGAACATTCTCCTGGCAGTTTTCCGAATGATAGAAACTCACTGGACGAGCCCTTGAATGGGCGGAGGCAAGGTTCTCCTCTGAATCCACTTTCACTTGTACTTTTTCCGAGTTTATTTCAGAGTTTTCCCAAGTTTTTAACCACGACTCTGATAAAACTATTGACTCCCGAGCCCTGCTGAATTTAAGACAGGGAAATTCCACAGTGGCTGAGTTTTCCATCAACTTCCGGGTCAAGGCCGCAGCCTCTGGATGGAACGAATGTTCACTTAAGAGTGCCTATTTTAAGGCCTTAAATGATAACACCAAGGATGAACTAGTTTGG
Source organism: Cyprinodon diabolis (assembly GCA_030533445.1). Taxonomy (NCBI): domain Eukaryota; kingdom Metazoa; phylum Chordata; class Actinopteri; order Cyprinodontiformes; family Cyprinodontidae; genus Cyprinodon; species Cyprinodon diabolis. The sequence continues at coordinate 46,979,663 of CM060079.1, read as the reverse complement.
AGGATTTAATTCGTTTAACCATCAGATTGGATAACAGGCTCCGAACTAGAAACAACACTAGACAAAGAACTCTGAATTTTTCTGTGTCAACCCCTGCATTAAATAATGCTTCTGTTTTTTCTGGATCCACAGAACCCGTTTCCAAGCCAAAGGTTAAAAACCAGACTTTTTCTGTTCCAGTCCAAGTCTCTCACTCAGATGGAGCAGAAGTTGAACCCATGCAGATTGGACACACAAGGCTAACCCCTGAGGAAAGACAACGACGATTCAGGGGCAATCTGTGTCTATACTGTGGTGAGACTGGCCATTTCATTGCTTCATGTCCGGCTAAGTCAAAAGCCAGGGCCCGTCAGAGGAACTGAGGAGTCTGACGGGCCATTTGAAAACTGAAAAAGCTCCTCATCTGATGTTACCAGCTACACTTTTTTTTTCTAACCAGAATCTCACCCTGTCTGCTTTCATTGACTCCGGATGTGAGAGTAACCTCATTGATTCTAACCTGGTCCAGCAATTACAGATTGAAACTGTTCCGTTATCCAAGCCTCTCAGAGTATCCGCTATTGATGGAAAGAAACTCCATCAAGTCACTCATCAAACACAACCTCTAGAACTTTTGATCTCCGGAAATCATCGTGAGACATTAACCTTTTTTGTTTTTCCTTCTGCATGCTCCCCCTTGGTGCTTGGATTCGAGTGGCTGGAACGGCATAATCCCCATATCAACTGGGCTGAACGCCACATTGAGTCTTGGTCCACCTCCTGTCACAAGACATGTCTTCGTTCTGCAGCTCCCGCTGTTCAGTTTCCTAGAGGTAGGGGGGAGATGGACTCTCCTGACCTTACTTCTGTTCCTTCCGAGTATCATGATCTGGCACCAATCTTCAGTAAGGTCAGTGCTACGTCTCTTCCACCTCACAGACCATATGATTGTGCCATTGAATTATTACCAGGAGCTCCTATGCCCAGCAGTAGACTTTATAACATCTCTAAGCCTGAACGTGAGACCATGGAGAAATATATTAATGAGTCTCTGGCTGCTGGGATAATCCGCCCATCTTCCTCTCCTCTTGGTGCTGGTTTCTTTTTTGTGGGCAAAAAGGATGGTTCCCTATGACCCTGTATAGATTACAGAGGTCTTAACCAGATAACCGTCAAAAATAAGTACCCACTACCATTACTGGCATCAGCATTTGAACCTGTTCAGGGTGCAACAGTCTTCACCAAGCTCGATTTGAGAAATGTTTATCACCTTCTTAGGATAAGAGGAGGAGACGAATGGAAGAAAGCCTTTAAGACCCCCTTTGACCAAAGGCATGACCAATTTGAGTACTTGGTCATGCCTTTTGGTCTCACAAACGCTCCAGCCTGTTTTCAAGCTCTAGTCAATGATGTCCTCAGAGATTTTTTGAATATATTCGTGTTTGTGTACATTGACGATATTTTGATCTACTCCAAGAACCTATCTGAGCATAAGAAACATGTCCGTCTGGTCCTTCAGAGACTTTTGGAAAACAAGGTCTTTGTGAAGGCAGAAAAATGTGAATTTCACCAACCATCTGTCACTTTTTTAGGGTTTGTGCTCGAGGGCGGGCAGGTTAAGCCATCCGAAGACAAGATAAAGGCAGTTCTTGACTGGCCGACACCTGAAAACCGCAAACAGCTTCAGAGGTTCCTTGGTTTTGCAAACTTTTACAGACGCTTCATAAGGAATTACAGTCAAACAGCTCTACCTCTCACAAGGACACCTGAAGCTCAAAAAGCTTTTGAAAAATTGAAAAACCCTGTTTTCTAGAGCTCCCATTCTGATCCAGCCACATCCCTCTAAACAATTTATCTTAGAGGTGGATGCCTCAGACTCCGGTGTTGGAGCTGTTTTATCTCAGCAACTTGACTCAGAGCAAAAGATTCACCCCTGTGCCTTTTTTTCTCGTAGACTCTCCCCTGCGGAGCAAAACTATGATGTCGGAGATCGTGACCTTCTAGCCATCAAACTCGCCTTGGAGGAGTGGAGACACTGGCTCGAGGGGGCCGAACATCCAGTTTTGGTCTGGACAGACCATAAAAACCTGGCCTATCTCCAATCCGCCAAATAAGATAACCCACGTCATTCTAGATGGTCATTGTTCTTCTCCCGATTCAATCTCATAATCTCTTACAGACCTGGTTCCAAGAACGTCAAGCCTGATTCTCTCTCTCGTCTTTACTCTGCTGGTCAACCTGAGACGCCCGAGCCAGTTCTTCCTGCCTCCTGTACTGTAGGAGTGGTTTCCTGGGAGATCACTGATCTCATCAACTCTGCCCTTGCCTCTGAACCTGACTCAGGTAACGGCCCTCCAAATAAAACCTATGTTCCTTCTTCTGTCAGATCCCGCCTGATCCAGTGGATGCATGCAGCTAAATTTTCCACCCATCCTGGAGTGAGCAGAACAATAGCCCTGATTACAAGACGTTTCTGGTGGCCATCCTTACACAAGGACGTAAAAGAGTATGTTTTGGCATGTCCCATCTGCGCCAGAAACAAAACCTCTCACCAACCACCTTCAGGCCTGCTGCATCCTCTACCTGTTCCTACCCGTCCCTGGTCTCATATTGCCGTAGATTTTGTCACTGGTCTCCCGATTTCCAGAGGTATGTCCACCATTTTAACCATAGTCGACCGTTTCTCCAAGTCTTGTCATTTAATTCCCCTCAGAAAACTTCCCACGGCTTTCCACACGGCACAGCTTCTGGTGAAGCATGTTTTCCGGCTCCATGGCATCCCACAGGAAATTCTCTCTGACCGCGGCCCACAGTTCATTTCTCAAGTCTAGAAAGCCTTCTGTTCAGCTTTAAACTGTAAGTCCTCTCTAACCTCTGGTTATCATCCATAGTCTAACGGGCAGACGGAGAGAATGAATCAGCAACTAGAGTCCACTCAGCTGCCTGACCTCAAACAACCCCACCGACTGGAGTCAGTACCTTACCTGGATCGAATACGCCCACAACTCACTCAAGTCAGCTTCCACTGGTTTATCCCTGTTTCAGGTATCTCTCGGTTATCAGCCTCCACTTTTCCCTGCAGACGAGAGAGAGATTTCAGTCCGTTCAGTCCATCAGCACATCCGTCGTTGTCAGAGGGTCTGGAAGGACACCATCGTTCTTCTGTCTCAACTAAACGCTTCGCTGACTCCAAGAGACGTCCGGCCCCTGACTACTCCATTGGCCAAGAGGTATGGCTCTCTACACGAGACATTCCCCTCAAGGGTATGTCTCGAAAGCTGTCCCCCCGGTTCATTGGTCCTTACAAGGTTGCCCAGATCATCAACCCCTCTGCTGTACGTTTACACCTTCCTCCGAGTCTCCGCATCCATCCCACGTTCCATGTCTCCCAGATTAAACCAGTTGTTTCTAGCCCCCTGTGCCCTCCATCCGACTCCCCTCCACCTGCCCGGGACATCGATGGACATCCTGCTTTCACCGTCCGCCGGATCGTGGACTCCCGTCGGCGAGGTCGCGGTTGGCAGTACCTTGTCGATTGGGAGGGCTACGGTCCGGAGGACCGCACATGGGTTCCTGGCTCTTATATCCTCGATCCATCCCTGATCGAGGAATATGAGACCTCCCTCCCGTCGACATCTTCTGCACCGCCAAGAGGCGGTCGTTGAGAGGGGGGTACTGTTGGGATCTGGAGCTGTACCACCTTCCTCCAGCAGAGTGCGCCGTGGGTCTCCTGGAGCTGGAGTCTTCCAGCACACCTGAGACGCATCTACTCATCAGGAGACCTGCCCTTTATAACCAGCTGCCAGACCTTCCTTCGACGCCGCAGTGTTGACCTTAGTTTGGTTAGCGACCTGAGCCTTCAATTCAATTTCAATTCAGTTTATTTATATAGCGCCAAATTCACAACACATGTCATCTCAAGGCACTTTACAGTTCAACCAGATCATACAGTCAAATTGATACAAAGTTTTCTATCTAAGGAAAACCAGTTGATTGCATTGACTCATTGACTCAAATACAATCCCTCACACTAAGCATGCTTGTAGCGACAGTGGAGAGGAAAAACTCCCTTTTAACAGGAAGAAACCTCCAGCAGAACCAGGCTCAGTGTGAGCGGCCATCTGCCGCGGCCGACTGGGGTTCAAGGAGACAGAAGCAGAGATACAAAAAGCAGCTGTAAAAGGCGGCCCCGTCCAGGAAACACACAGCCAGGCAGACGAGCTCCAAGGCAGCTCCCATGCCAGAGGATGAAGAGAGCACATCCACTCAGTCACGGCCAGAGAAACAGGACCACACTGGAAAACAGGCTGAGCTCCAACATCTACAAAGAAGGGTGTTGATGGAAGCAGCACAGCTGATGTTTCTTTCCTGGGTGACATTACAGCCAAACAGGAACAGACGAGGCAAAGCTACTCTGAGGAAAAGCAGAGAGAGAGGAAGGTTAGAGATTGAACAAACAGATTCTGCAGAATAGGAGAACAGAGAGAGAATGAAGCAGAATGATGAAATGGGGGTCCCTATGTCCTCCAGCAGTCTAAGCCTATAGCAGCATAACTTTAAAGACAGCTCCGGATAACCTGAGCCACTCTAACTATAAGCTTTATCAAAAAGGAAAGTTTTAAGCCTAGTCTTAAAAGTAGACAGAGTGTCTGCCTCACAGACTAAAACTGGTAGTTGGTTCCACAGGAGAGGAGCCTGATAACTAAAAGATCTGCCTCCCATTCTACTTTTAGAAATTCTAGGAACCACTAGTAAACCTGCAGATTGAGAGCGAAGTGCTCTGTTAGGAACATAAGGAACAATCAGATCTCTATTATAAGATGGAGCTTGGCCATTTAAGGCTTTATATGTGAGAAGGAGGATTTTAAATTCTATTCTTGATTTAACAGGAAGCCAATGAAGAGAAGCCAGGATAGGAGAGATATGATCTCTTTTTAATTTTCATCAGAACTCTGGCTGCAGCATTTTGGATCAGCTGAAGGCTTTTAACTACAGTTTGTGGACTTCCTGATAGTAAAGAATTACAATAGTCCAGCCTTGAAGTAACAAATGCATGGACTAGTTTCTCAGCATCACCCCTGGACAGGAGATTTCTAATTTTTGCAATGTTCCTCAGATGAAAGAAGGAAATTCTAGAAACCTCTTTGATATGGGATTTAAATGACAGGTCCTGATCAAAAATAACACCAAGATTTTTTACTTTATTATCTGAAATCAGTTTAATCCCATCCAAATGAAGTGACTGGCTAATCAGCTTCTTTTTCAGAGACTCTGGTCCAAAGACTATAACTTCTGTTTTGTCTGCATTCAGAAGCAGAAAGTTAAGAGTCATCCAGGTTTTTATGTCTTCAAGACATGCCTGTAATCTATGTAATGGGTTAGCTTCATCTGGATTTATAGACAGATATAGCTGGGTATCATCAGCATAACAGTGGAAATTAATCCCATGCTGTCTAATAACTCTACCAATTGGGAGCATGTATAAAGTAAAGAGAATTGGTCCTAGCAATGATCCCTGTGGTACTCCACAGGTAACCTTTGAGCGTGTTGAAGATCTATCATTAACATAAACAAACTGAATTCGATCAGATAGATAAGATTTAAACCAGTCTGTTGCTGTTCCTTTAATTCCAACAAAATATTCAAGTCTTTCTAAAAGAATATTATGGTCAACTGTATCAAATGCAGCACTAAGATCCAACAGGACGAGCACAGATACAAGTCCATTATCTGAGGCCATGAGAATATCATTAGTGACTTTCACCAGAGCTGTTTCAGTGCTATGATGAGCTCTAAAGCCAGACTGAAACTCTTCAAAAAGTTCATTATGGTGGAAGTGGTCGCAAACCTGTTTGGCAACTACTTTCTCAAGAATTTTGGATAAGAAAGGAAGATTGGATATAGGTCTATAATTAACCAAGTCATCTTAGTCAAGAGACGGTTTCTTAAGCAGAGGTTTAATTACAGCAACCTTAAAAGCTTTAGGTACATATCCCTGTAACAGAGATAGATCGAAACTGATAAGAATCTTAGTTGTCTCTAGAGAGAGATCTGATTCTAACTCTCTTCTGTTTTTTGTCTCTCAGGAAACCTGTCTCTAGCCTGAAGCTCTGGATGAGCTTATCCTGCCAATCTGCCCTGGTGAGCCAAACCTGAAGATTCCTATGTGGATTCTCCTGCTGCTCTTAGTGAAGAGCTGAAACTCTAATCTAACTCTAAGGTGTGCAGAATTCTGAATTATCTAAGGACTCATGCTCATCTGCCTGCCTTTCTAATCAAACTATCATCTCTGCAGACTTCAGTGAACCAGCCAGGACCAGTTCAAGACCCTGTACTTAACTTGAATTATTGCACATTCAATAAACTCTGTTAAACCTTTTACCCAGCCTCCGTTGTGTTCTGCATGTGGGCTAAGCAACTAAAACCCATCATGACACATGCAAACTGGACGTTTTGGACCTTTTCTCCCTGGAAGGATCATCTGAGCTTCAAACTGAGCTGAGGATTCAAACTTGAGGTTTGGATCTACCTTTCCCCAAGGGATTGTTTGAGCTTCACACTGAGCAGGGGATTCCCCTCCACAACAAACCATTCAAGTGCCATAGGAAATCTAAGTGGCAGTCAGCTCCTCCGTATCTCAAGGAAACACCTCAACCTGGGTAAACCCTGTCTGCTCTCCAACGAACAAGTCAATTACTGGAACAACCCTCACCGACTGGATTTTGAGAAAGACACCTTTTCTGGAAACGTGAGTCCTCTTGCCTTTATTCCCTTTTGCAAATCGAAGCTCAAATTTCCCACTGAGCCTGAACACACCACAGGAACTTCCCTTCATTTTTCAGTCCCGGTTCACCAGTGTTCAGAGCAACACTGGACCCATCTCTACCAGTTCACAACAAACTTGTTAAACCTTCCCCTGGTCTCTCTGTTTGGTTTTCTGCATGTGGGTCAGATCTTTGAATAAAATCATTGCATTTATTAGGAAAAAAGTATTTTTCATTGGCACTTTTTATTTAAATGTTATAAAATTCCAAATTATAACTTTAATAAATCTACATTACCTTTTACTGTAACTTTATTTGCTGGAGGTTTCTTTATGAACCTCCAGCAGAGGTCTGGATGATTGGCTGTGTGAACCACCCTCTGCTGGGGCTGACAGGGGCTTCAAGTAGAGAGAAGAAGCCATACAAAAGGTCGTACTGTAGAAGCATTGATCTGGAAATATGTTCTATGTAAGAAAAGTTCATGTTCAACTAGCGCCACAGGTGGCTCTGTCTAGGAAAGATATGGTGAAGCAGATGAGCTCTGAGAGAGTTTGAATACTAAAGTGATGAGAACACATTCACTTAGTAGACGTTGAGCCCAAACCTACGCTGGCAGAGAAAGAGGACTTTACACTGAAAAACAGGCCTATCACCTATAAAGTACACTGTTGCTGGTAACAACCTACCTGATATTTCTCTCCAGGTTGGAATCACAGCAGTAGAAGACCAGATTGTCATGATTTAATTTAAGATCTGACCCAAAAATGCAGAAGACCAACAGAGAGACCAGGGAAAAGTTTAACAGGTTTATTAAGAATACGAGATGAGTCCACCGCTGCTTAGAGTAGAATGAAATGAGTCCAGTGATGCTCAGAACACTGCTCAACCAGGACTGAAAGGTGAGGGGAAGACATTGCGGTTAGTTCAGGCTCAGTGGGAAATTTGAATCTTTGGTTTTGAATTGGATGAAAAGGTTGCAGACTCACTTCTCCAGGAAAAGGTGTCCTTTATGGAATCCAGTCTGTGAGGAATGTACCAGAGATTGTCTTGCTTGACGATGGGCGGACTGGGTTACTCAGACTGTGGTTGTTCCTTGGTGAATGAAGAGGCTTACTGCCACTCAGATTTCCTGCGGTACTTGAACGGGCTGTGGTGCAGATGAAACCTTTGCTCGGAGTGAAGCTCAAACGACCTCTTGGGGAAAGTTTATCCAAACTTCCTGTTTGGAGTGAACGGAGAAGCTGAATGCCACTCTGACTTCCTGCGGTACTTGAACGGGCTGCAGTGCAGATGAAAACTTTGCTCAGTGTGAAACTCAAACGATCTCTTGGGGAAAATGGATCCAAACTTCCTGTTTGGAACCCCAGCTCAGTTAGAAGCTCAGTTGAACCTTCCAGAGAGAGAAGGTCCGAACAAATCCAGTTTGCAGGATGACTTCCTGCCGAGAGGCAAAGACAAAAACAAAGTTAAGACTTGACAAAAACTCAGTTTGACTCAGCAAAACTCAGCTTGGCTAGAGTATCCAAAACTGGCAAACAAAAACTCAGGTTAGACTCTGCTAAACTAAGCATGGCTAGAGTACCCTGTATTGGCAAACACTCTGGCAACGAGGTAGTGGCAGTCAGCAGCTTAAGAGCATTTCACAAGTAATGAGGCAATGAGCTGCAGGTGTGCAGGGAGACCCAATGAGGACGGGGCACCACCTAGTGGAGGAGGAAAGGAAATACAAAAACAGACCACACAAACTGGATTCCTGACACAGATGAAGCTATGTTGATGAGAAAAAGCAGAGAGAAAGTTGGGAGTTGAACTCAGAAATACTACAGATTGGAAGAAGGGAGATATAAGGAAGAAGAATGTTGAAAAAAGGGGTCCCTATGTCCTCCAGCAGTCTAAGCCTATAGCAGCATAACTATAGAGATAGCTCAGGATAACCTGAGTCACTAACTATAAGCTTTATCAAAAAGGAAAGTTTTAAGCCTAGCCTTAAAAGTAGACAGAGTGTCTGCCTCAAGGACTAAAACTGGTAGATGGTTCCACAGGAGAGGAGCCTGATAACTAAAAGATCTGCCTCCCATTCTACTTTTAGAAATTCTAGGAACCACTAGTAAACCTGCAGATTGAGAGCAATGTGCTCTGTTAGGAACATAAGGAACAATTAGATCTCTGATATCAGATGGAGCTTATGTATTTAGTGCTGTATACATAACAAGGAAGATTTTAAATTGTATTGTGGATTTAACGGGACGCTGATCAAGAGAAGCTAAAACAGGAGAAATATGATCTTTTTGATGATCAGAAATCAGAAATTTTGGATCAGCTAAAGGCTTTTAACTACAGTTTGCAGACTTCCTGATAGTAAACAATTACAATAGTCCAGCCTTGAAGTTACAAATGCATGGACTAGTTATAATAATAAAAATGCTGCCTCTTGTTCAGCAAGCAGCTCTACATAGAAATTTAGCAGGAACAAGATATTATTGAAGTGTGTGGAGGGGAAACATGATTGCATTTTGACCAATTTTGGTTGGCATAAAGCAGCTCTATTGTTTAAAAAATATTGTTTCCGTGCTTTTGCTCTTCATTTGTGTTCTATTTAATAAACACAAGGAAGTTAAGATCAGTAGGGAAAGGTGATGTTTTATAAAGGCTTTGATTGAAGGTGGATTCAGAAAATCCTGCAAACCTCTGTGTGAGAACGTTGGGAACATTTTTATTTAATAACAATGTTTTGGATCATTGTGAAAAGGTTTGACCACTTTTCCCCTTTGTTGGTGCTTTCATGTGATGGAAGATGTCCAGTAATTCCCATGTGGATTTTTTCCACTTTTAAACCACCTACATACGCTTTGAATCAAACAGAATGTTTTGGAGGAAGCATAACTAAGGATGACATTCTAACAGCTGGATCTGATCAGCCCCAAAAGTCTAGATCAGAGTTAAATCACTTATTTTAATACTATGTAATAGATTTCTAACTCGGCTCATTTGTTTAGAAGTCTTGTTGAGCTGGAGGCCTGGAAAGGTTTCTTCTTCACAAAGGGGGTGTTGCCTGTATGTCTGAGAACCACAGCAGTGAATCATTACATTAAACTCCTTTAAACCCAGAATTCTTGTTCTTAGCTGATTAATGCAGCGTTCAAGAAAGTTCATGTTACCCAAGAAATGACTTATGTTCATATCAGCCAAGACTGTAAGCTTTACCACAGGATACCTTCTTGATGACAGCATATTTCTCCATCTTTGCTCAGCGTGGTACAGTACAGTTGAACAGCTTCCACATATATAAAGTCCTGACTGTGCACTAATAGAGACAAACACATTCAAAGAAATGTTAAAAGATAGCAAGCCAACTTTTGTTTTGCTTGGTGTTTGGCTTTAATTTGATTAGCAAACTTCTGAGGTTTTGCAGGTGATCGGGGTTCTGGTTCTGTCTGAAGTGAGCCCTTCTTTGCCTTTTCTTTCCTCACTGCAGCCAACATGTTCTGGAATATGAGAATGATAAATGAGCTGGAGACTGTGAGATAGTCGGACACGCCCACGCCTCCTAATCTCAGCTCCTCTCACTCCTCCATTCTGTCTGTCATCTGCTAAACCAGGGCAGCTGTTAGAGGAAGATTAAACTCCTTTCACAAACTTGTAGCCAAACATGGCATCTACTCAGCAAAGGTAAAACTCCCATTGTGCATCACTAACGTTACTCAGAGCAGCCAGGGAGAATTGCAGAGGTCCTGAAGAAGAGGGGTCAACACTGCAAATATTGACTTGCTGCATTAACTTATTCTGTCATTAAAAGCTTTTGTTACTCATAATCAGAGTGCGAAATACGGGAGGGTCCGGGGGGGCTCGACCCCCCCATCAACCCATGAGACCCCCTGAAAGCCTCAAAAGCAAAATTTAAGGGGGGTCTTAAATTGTGTCAAAAAAAATTGAAATAAAATGTTCTGGCTGCTTAGGAAGCCATTGCTCATATTTGCGTATTGTTTCTAAGTTATATACTATAAGCTTTCTTATATATAATATTTGATATAGTCTTATTTTGCAAACACCGGAAGTTGAGCAGTTGGTGTCTTCCTGTTTAACGAGTAAACACTGCATAGCTGAATCTGTTCTCACTGTGCTGCGTTTATGGCCAGTACAGCATGTAAGTTGATGTGAAGGGTGTATTTTGTTTATGTACACATAGTTCTATGTTTCATGTTGTGTTTGGAGGTTTATTGCAAGAAAGGTCACCGAGAAGAGAAGTTTAAAAAGACATTAGCATACGCGCTAACTAGCCGCTAGCATACGCGCTAACTAGCCGTTAGCTAGCGACTAATGTTAACATGTTGTTTGTGTCATTATGTGTTTCTGTACATATTCAGGGAATATGTTGAGTTTATTATTTAGGAGAATTGTGCCTGTTTATTTGGAATTGTGCCTGTTTACACAAAGACTTATGCATATTATTTCTTTGTTGCAGTTTTACCATCCATTCATTCATCCATCCATACCAGCCAATAAATCCAAAGAAAAGGCTTATGGTGTGGTAATTGGAAATGATGGTTATCTACCTGCTAAGCTAAGAATGATGGCAGGACATAAAATATTTTTTTGTTGCTAATGGTCACTAAAATGTTTTTAAGCTCAACATGTCCAATATTAAAATTCAAAACCTTTATTCACAAACATGCTTCTTTTTGCGAAGTGGAACCAGCCAATCCTGCTCGCGTATGCAAATTAGCCATGTGCTTTTCCGCAGTTAATAACACGGCCAACACGGAACAGATTGCATGAAGACAGCAGGTCTTCACTCCTGTTTGTGGACCTCAACGGACCTCTGGACAAATTCGACCCAGTTCCATTCGTCAGAAACTGGATTAAAGCAGGACATGTGCGTGCATGAAAGAGACAGAGAGACAGACAGAGACAGTCTTTGTCCATGTGTGTGTTTTCATAGTCTATTCAGGCTCTTGCCCGCTCCACCAGATTCACAGAAAGCTTCATCCACCAAGCTGTCAGGAAGCTGACCTCCCTCAAAAAAAAATCACTCCGGACAAACTGTCTCCTGCACTACTATTAATACTATATTTATTTACTGTTCTTTTGCACTGTTACTGTTACAAATGTAGGATATATCTTACATTATTGGTAATAATAATAATAATTTTTCTGCTGCCATTACCATCTGCCTTTTTGCACTAGCATAAGTATTGCATATTTTTTATTATTGTACATTTTATATTTTATTGTGAAATTGAATGTTTAAATTTTAGTATTAGGAACTGATCTTATCTGTTGTGCCTGTGCACTTTATCTGTTTCACTGTTGGTGAATGAAAAACGAACCTCCTCTCGAGTCCTTGTATGTCTGGTGAATCTGAAGAATTGACATTAAAGCTGACTTTGACTTTGAAATGTTATAGGCCTAAATTTAGATCGGTATTGCGCAACAATCGGTAGATGGGGACCCCCCCAAATATTGACAGGTATTTCGCACACTGCCTAAAGCAATATGCATAATATGGTTGTTCCATGTCAGGTACGCTGTTCATTGACCTTGACCTTACAGTCATGGCCAAAAGTTTTCAGAATAATTTAAATGTTAATATTTACAAATTCTACTGCTTCAGTTTTTATAATGGCAATATGCATATCCTCCAGAATGTTATAAAGAGTGATCAGCGTAACAGCAATTAACCACAAAGTCAATATTTGCCTAGAAAATTAACTTTATCCCCCAAAACACATTTCAACATCATTGCAGCCCTGCCTTAAAAGGAGCAGCTGACATGGTTTCAGTGATTGCTCCATTAACACAGGTGTGGGTGGTGATGAGGACAGGGCTGGAGATCAATCTGTCAGAATGACACTACTGGACACTTTAAAAAGAGGCTGCTGCTCGGCATCATTGTTTCTCTTCTGTGAACCATGGTTATCTCTAAAGAAACACGTGCAGTCATCATTGCACTGCACAAAAATGGCCTAACAGGAAAGAGAATCACAGCTAGAAATATTGCACCTGAGTCAACAATCTATTGCATCATCAAGAACTTCAAGGAGAGAGGTTCCATTGTTGCCAAAAAGGCTCCAGGGCGCCCAAGAAAGACCAGCAAGCGCCAGGACCGTCTCTTAAAAGTGTTTCAGCTGCGGGATCGGGCTACCAGCAGTGCAGAGCTTGCTGAATGGCAGCAGGCAGGTGTGAGTGCATCTAAACATTGATTGTGAAAGAATAGACTGCTATCAGTCAGGATTTGGTCCAGAAGCTGGTTGAGAGCAGCCAGAGAGAATTGCAGAGGTCCTGAAGAAGAGGGGTCAACACTGCAAATATTGACTTGCTGCATTAACTCATTCTTTCATTAAAAGCTTTTGTTACTCATAATATTGTTGCAATTGTATTTCTGTATGTGATGACAACATCTGACATACACAAAAGAAACCAAGAGGGCAGCAGATCATGTGAAAATATAATATTTGTGTCATTCTTAATACTTTTGGCCATGATTGTGCAGTAGAACTCCAGTCAGTCCCTGGACTGGCATGGCTATCACTGCCCCTACATGGTTGGGGATAAATTTGCCACTGGGATCAGCTTCATAGTCATTGTAGGCCAATTCTTTGATTTTACTTTGGAAAATCTTTTGGCAATGAATCCATTAAGATTTAAAACAAAAACCCCACAAAACTTTGCAAATGAATATCTGAATCATTTCAAATCGAGTATTTTTATTCAAATTCAATTGATTATTTAAATAGAAACAATTTTCAAATCTGAAAAAACTGCTAACAAATTAAAATAAATTCAAATTAGCCTGAAAATAAATAACCCTATATAACATCTAATAATTTTACTCACCTTTCAAATATTCATTTAGAGTATTTATTTAATATGTGACAATCAGTATTGCTCCTATTGGGTAATTTAAAGTAAGCTAGGCTACATGCTGGCAATGAATGAGTTAGAATTATTCTAACAGGTCCAAGGAAAAATATTTACCATTGATCGGACAACAGGCATTCTGCAAGTCCCACGAGGGACTTTGCAGCCAGATGTCACCATTCAATACATTTATGACCATTGGCCAGACATTTACATGACATTTGGCAGTTCTTTCAAGATGATAATCCCAACAGGTGTCTTAAATTGCTTAATTAAAATGCATTTTTCAATTCTTCGATTCTCTCCTCCAGGTTTCCTCCACTGCTCTCGGCCACAGCTCCACTTTTCTCACCATCATCTTCTAGATTCTGGCTTTCATGTAGCAAAACAGCAGCGGTCTGCAGATTCATTTGTTCGATTCACAACCAAATTGCAAGTTTTGAATGTCCAGCCGTGCCTGTACACTCTAGACTAATTCTCCTGTGTCATGACAACTTCAAAGACAAAAAATGTTTGCTCTTCAAACTAGTTTACTTAGTTGTGCATGCGATCGCTATGTCCAGAGATTCTGATTTCTACATATTTGGTGACACAATAGTAAGCTTATAAAAGGTAATGTCTTCTGACTCTTGACTTGGATGGTGCAGCTCTTCTTTCTAGGAATCTGGCCACATTTATTAGTCCTCCAAAACCCTGACCACCCAGGGTGCAGACCAGGAAGCAGAGTTGTAGTTTAACACACATCTCTGCAGCTTCTCTACTGTTACCCACTCTTTACTCCATCCAGACAGTGTCTTGCCCACGACCAAAATCTAATAAATTAGCAAAGATTCCCAAAGGAGTAAATCATGATAATCTAATTAAAATCAAAATAACTCCAATTGGGGAAAAAGTTAAAACAATTAAATGCTGTCTGTTTAACATAAGATCGCTTTCCTCTAAAAGTCTGCTAGTTAATGACTTGATTTGTGATAATCACATTAACTTGTTTTGCCTTACAGAAACCTGGCTGCAGCAAGACGATTATGTGAGCATAAATGAGGCAACTCCTTCAAGCTATTTAAATTTTCACATACCCAGAAGTTCTGGGCGAGGAGGAGGAGTAGCAACAATCTTCCAGTCTGACTTACTGATTACTCCCAAAACAGTTAATACCTACAACTCTTTTGAACATTTAACCCTTAATTTCCCTCATCCAAATTTCAAGGCAAGAAAATCTCTTCTTTTTGTAACTTTGTATCGTCCACCAGGTCCTTACTCTGAATTTTTAGATGAGTTTTCAGAGTTCCTTTCTGATTTGGTATTAAATACTGACAGGGTCATCATAGTGGGAGATTTTAACATCCATGCTGACATTGAAGGCGATAGCTTAAGAGCAGCCTTTAATGCTATCTTAGACACTATTGGCTTTGTTCAAAATGTGAATAGTCCCACACATTCTCATCTTCATACTTTGGATCTTGTGCTGACATACGGCATAGAATGTGAAGAAATAACAGTATTTCCTCACAACCCTGTCCTCTCTGACCACTTTCTAATAACCTTCAGGATTACTTTAACAGAGTTCTCCTCCCCCAAAAGAAGGTTCCATTTTAGTAGATCTTTATCAGATAGTGCAGTTATAAATTTTAAAGAATCTGCTTCACTTTCTCTCTCCTCTGTGTCACTGAGCAGTGCTGCAGAGTGGAAAAGCTTAGCTTATTCCCCTTCACAGGTTGATGATTTTGTTGATGGGGTTGCTAGTTCTCTGCGTACTGCCTTAGATAACGCAGCTCCCTTGAAAATGAAAACAGTTAAAAATAGAAAGCTTGCTCCTTGGTTTAATGCAGAGCTGCGTACTTTGAAGCAAAATGCTAGGAAACTGGAGAGAAAATATCGCTCCACAGGCCTGCGGGAGTCCTTCCTAGTCTGGAAAAATGGTTTACTGCTGTAAAAGAGGACCCTTTGTAAAGCAAGAGCAGCATACTTCTCCTCATTAATAGAGGAGAATAAGAATAATCCTAGATTTCTTTTTAATACAGTTGCCAAACTCACCCAGAGCCATAGCTCTGTTGAACCGTCCATCCCACCTGCTCTTAGCAGCAATGATTTTATGGGATTCTTTATAAATAAGATTGATCTTATTAAAAATAAGATCATAAGCACTCCTCTATCCGCGATTGTACCTGAGGTAGTCATGGAATCTGAACCGGGTTTAGACTGCTTTGATCCAGTTGAACTTTCTGAATTAGCAAAATTATTGTCTTCATCTAAGCCTTCAACTTGTATGTTAGATCCAGTTCCAACCAGGTTATTTAAGGAGGTATTCCCTTTGATCTCCTCCTCCATTTTAGATGTGATTAATCTATCTCTGTTACAGGGATATGTACCTAAAGCTTTTAAGGTTGCTGTAATTAAACCTCTGCTTAAGAAACCGTCTCTTGACCCAGATGACTTGGTTAATTATAGACCTATATCCAATCTTCCTTTCTTATCCAAAATTCTTGAGAAAGTAGTTGCCAAACAAGTTTGCGATCACTTACACCATAATGAACTTTTTGAAGAGTTTCAGTCTGGCTTTAGAGCTCATCATAGCACTGAAACAGCTCTGGTGAAAGTCACTAATGATATTCTCATGGCCTCAGATAATGGACTTGTATCTGTGCTCGTCCTGTTGGATCTTAGTGCTGCATTTGATACAGTTGACCATAATATTCTTTTAGAAAGACTTGAATATTTTGTTGGAATTAAAGGAACAGCACTAGACTGGTTTAAATCTTATTTGATCAAATTCAGTTTGTTTATGTTAATGATAGATCTTCAACATGCTCAAAGGTTACCTGTGGAGTACCACAGGGATCAGTGCTAGGACCAATTCTCTTTACTTTATACATGCTACCAATCGGTAGAATTATTAGACAGCATGGGATTAATTTCCACTGTTATGCTGATGATACCCAGCTATATCTGTCTATAAATCCAGATGAAGCTAACCCATTACATAGATTACAGGCATGTCTTGAAGACATAAAAACCTGGATGACTCTTAACTTTCTGCTTCTGAATGCAGACAAAACAGAAGTTATAGTCTTTGGACCAGAGTCTCTGAAAGAGAAGCTGATTAGCCAGTCACTTCATTTGGATGGGATTAAACTGATTTCAGATAATAAAGTAAAAAATCTTGGTGTTATTTTTGATCAGGACCTGTCATTTAAATCCCAGATCAAAGAGGTTTCTAGAATTTCCTTCTTTCATCTGAGGAACATTGCAAAAATTAGAAATCTCCTGTCCAGGGGTGATGCTGAGAAACTAGTCCATGCATTTGTTACTTCAAGGCTGGACTATTGTAATTCTTTACTATCAGGAAGTCCACAAACTGTAGTTAAAAGCCTTCAGCTGATCCAAAATGCTGCAGCCAGTGTTCTGATGAAAATTAAAAAGAGAGATCATATCTCTCCTATCCTGGCTTCTCTTCATTGGCTTCCTGTTAAATCAAGAATAGAATTTAAAATCCTCCTTCTCACATATAAAGCCTTAAATGGCCAAGCTCCATCTTATATCAGAGATCTGATTGTTCCTTATGTTCCTAACAGAGCACTTCGCTCTCAATCTGCAGGTTTACTAGTGGTTCCTAGAATTTCTAAAAGTAGAATGGGAGGCAGATCTTTTAGTTATCAGGCTCCTCTCCTGTGGAACCAACTACCAGTTTTAGTCCGTGAGGCAGACACCCTGTCTACTTTTAAGGCTAGGCCTAAAACTTTCCTTTTTGATAAAGCTTATAGTTAGGGTGGCTCAGGTTATCCTGAGCTATCTCTATAGTTATGCTGCTATAGGCTTAGACTTCTGGAGGACATAGGGACCCCCATTTCATCATTCTGCTTAATTCTCTCTCTGTTCTCCTATTCTGCAGAATCTGTTAGTTCAATCTCTAACCTTCTGCTCTCTCTGCTTTTCCTCAGAGTAGCTTTGCCTCGTCTGTTCCTGTTTGGCTGTGACGTCATCCTGGAAAGAAACATCAGCTGTGCTGCTGCCATCAACACCCTTGTTTATAGATGTTGGAGATCGGCCTGTTTTCCAGTGTGGTTCTGTTTCTCTGACCGTGACTGAGTGGATGTGCTCTCTTCGTCCTCTGGCATGGGAGCTGCCTTGGAGCTCGTCTGCCTGGCTGTGTGTTTCCTGGACGGGGCCGCCTTTTACAGCTGCTTTTTGTATCTCTGCTTCTGTCTCCTTGAACCCCAGTCGGCCTCAGCAGATGGCCGCTCACACTGAGCCTGGTTCTGCTGGAGGTTTCTTCCTGTTAAAAGGGAGTTTTTCCTCTCCACTGTCGCTACAAGCATGCTTAGTGTGAGGGATTGTATTTGAGTCAATGAGTCAATGCAATCAACTGGTTTTCCTTAGATAGAAAACTTTGTATCAATTTGACTGTATGATCTGGTTGAACTGTAAAGTGCCTTGAGATGACATGTGTTGTGAATTTGGCGCTATATAAATAAACTGAATTGAATTGAATTGAACTTATCTGAAGTGTTTTTGCCTTCTTAAAAATGAAATCCCTCAAATCGCGTTGTCTTTGCTGCTTGGCCGTGATGCTGTTCAGAACACCGTCACCTGCTCCGCTGGTTGCGCCACTGAGGTCAAAAATGAAATCACGTGTGCCCTCTGGGCCACTGTAATTGCTAAATGTTGAAAGGGCAATATTATTGCAATTATTGTTAATATATAATAGAATTTGAAACATTCAGTGATAAAATGTCACAGGGGATGGTCATTTAAGAAGGGGGATGATTTTTAAGATTTTCTTAAGAGGGGGATGGTGAGTCCACAGACTATGAACACCATCTCACTGGTCAAAAGGGCACAGAATGCCATGGTCCTGGCACTGGTGGCAGACTTGATTGCTCATTCCATCCATCTGTTTAACTCTGCCTGTTTTCTCATTATTTCTTATCTGATTCACATGTTTCCAGCTCCTATATATACTGTTTGTTTTCAAGCTATGAGTGCCAGATTATTCAAGCTGTTTGATGAGAGTAATTCTAGCGTTTTCCTTATTGTTTAGATTATCTGATTGTGACATACACTCACCGGCCACTTTATTAGGAACCCCATGCTAGTAACGGGTTGGACCCCTTTTGCCTTCAGAACTGCCTCAATTCTTCGTAGCATAGATTCAACAAGGTGCTGGAAGCATTCCTCAGGGAGTTTGGTCCATATTGACATGATGGCATCACACAGTTGCCGCAGATTTGTCGGCTGCACATCCATGATGCGAATCTCCCGTTCCACCACATCCCAAAGATGCTCTATTGGATTGAGATCTGGTGACTGTGGAGGCCATTTGAGTACAGTGAACTCATTGTCATGTTCAAGAAACCAGTCTGAGGTGATTCCAGCTTTATGACATGGCGCATTATCCTGCTGAAAGTAGCCATCAGAAGTTGGGTACATTGTGGTCATAAAGGGATGGACATGGTCAGCAACAATACTCAGGTAGGCTGTGGCGTTGCAACGATGTTCAATTGGTACCAAGGGGCCCAAAGAGTGCCAAGAAAATATTCCCAATACCATGACACCACCACCTGCAGCCTGAACCGTTGATACAAGGCAGGATGGATCCATGCTTTCATGTTGTAGACGCCAAATTCTGACCCTACCATCCGAATGTCGCAGCAGAAATCGAGACTCATCAGACCAGGCAACGTTTTTCCAATCTTCTATTGTCCAATTTCGATGAGCTTGTGCAAATTGTAGCCTCAGTTTCCTGTTCTTAGCTGAAAGGAGTGGCACCCGGTGTGGTCTTCTGCTGCTGTAGCCCATCTGCCTCAAAGTTCGACGTACTGTGCGTTCAGAGATGCTCTTCTGCCCACCTTGGTTGTAACTGGTGGTTATTTGAGTCACTGTTGCCCTTCTATCAGCTCGAACCAGTCTGGCCATTCTCCTCTGACCTCTGGCATCAACAAGGCATTTCCGCCCACAGAACTGCCGCTCACTGGATGTTTTTTCTTTTTCGGACCATTCTCTGTAAACCCTAGAGATGGTTGTGCGTGAAAATCCCAGTAGATCAGCAGTTTCTGAAATACTCAGACCAGCCCTTCTGGCACCAACAATCATGCCACGTTCAAAGTCACTCAAATCACCTTTCTTCCCCATACTGATGCTCGGTTTGAACTGCAGGACATTGTCTTGACCATGTCTACATGCCTAAGTGCACTGAGTTGCCGCCATGTGATTGGCTGCTTAGAAATTAAGTGTTAACAAGCAGTTGGACAGGTGTACCTAATAAAGTGTCCGGTGAGTGTATTTCTCCCCAAGTTTTGCTTTTCCCCTGTCTGCTCTATTAGTCTGATCTGTTTAAGACTGATTCCTGGATTCTAATGGCTTACCGAACCTGGACTGTTTTTCTGATCACGGCTTGGATTCCCTCATCTGTAACCTCATCGGCTCTCTGATCATCTAGTTCAGGGGTCACCAAACTTTTTAAGGCTGAGGGCTACTTCATGGCTACCGAGTCATAGGAAGGGCTACCAATACTTACCTATGAACTGGAGGGATCAGTGTTCACCTACAGTAAATCTCATCCATAAAAACTCATTTTTATTTGTATTTTATTCTTTAATTCATTTCTAATTTTCTTTTTAATATTGTCATTTTGAAACCACTGAAATATGATGAAATAGTTAACATGATGAAATAATACATAAATGAAACTTAACCCACTGAGTGAGTTCTTCTGTTTTCAGAAGACGAAGAGGGCACCCCATGTGGTCCCTGAGGGCCCCTTGGTGCCCGTGGGCACTGCGTTGATGACCCCTGATCTAGTTTATGAACTTGGTTCTTTTACGACTTCGGCTCCGATATTCCCTTCTGGACACAGCTGCTTCTCGGCGTTGGTTGGTATCAGCTCCGCTCATCACCCAGAGCTGGGGGCGATTGTCCTCTGCCTCAAGCGGAGGAGAATCTCCTTCTCGGATTCATCACATCCCTTTGTGGTCGGACTGAGCTCTGAACCAGGTCAGTGACAATCAGTCTTAGTCGTTCTCAGCCCTTATTCTATTCAGTGACCCGAGTTTCTGTTTCTACAGAGGATCTGGTTTATCCGCTCCAGCTGACGAGCCTCTGCAAACCATTTACAAATAAAGACTGTTTGAACTCATTCGGATCTGTCTTTTTGAATATTCTGTCCAAGGTTTCGAGCCTGACACAGAAGCACTTTTACTTCCTGCGGAGGATGAGGAGAGCCCACCTGCCCCCACCCATTCTCCCCACCTTCTACAGAAGCACCATAGAGAGCGTTCTGACCAGCTGTCTCACTGTGTGGTGTGGAGGCTGCAGCGCCTCAGACTGGAACAAAGTGAGGAGGGTGGTGAGAACAGAGAAAATATCATCCTCCTCTTCCCTCCATAAAAAAAATGTCATCCTAGCACTGTGTCACCCGAACCCTTAACATCATCAATGACCTCTCACACCCCCATCATGGACTGTTCTCCCTGCTGCCATCTGGGAAGAGGACCAGCAAGACTGTCAAAAACTCAAATTAAGTCACAAATTGAGACTCTGCATCACACTTTGTGTAAACACGCAAATGTATGCCCTACCCAGTAATGCAACCAGGTGAGTTTTACCGCTTTTTGCTTTTTTATGCATAGCCCTGACCCAAAAAATTACCTTTAAATTATTGGGTAAGGTTCAGTGGTGTCCAAAGTACCCACATTTGTTACTTAAGAAGAAGTATAGATACTGCAGTTTAAAAACACTCTGGTAAAAGTTGAAGTATCAACTTGACCTCTTTACTTAAGTAAAAGTGAAAAAGTATGTGCTCCAAAAACTACTTAAAGTATAAAAGTATAAAGTAACCTTTAAAAGAAGAGCCAGATGCCACTATATGACTTGAAAGCTCACTTTTACAACTATTTAAAAAAATTCTCTGAGATAGGGCCAAGGATGAGGGAGGTCTTGTTGGTCTCCGTCTCCCGATACGCTCTCGCCTGTGTCCGACCTTTCAGACATTTCAACATCTTTTTCTGAATCCCACATTGTAGCATGGCATAGACAATTCACGTTAGCAGTTTGAAGAACACCTGCTTGCTTCAGATGATTTCCTTTAGCTAACCAATGAGTGTTTGCGTTCTATGACTCATCCAATCACACTAGTTTTCACTAGATGTGGATGGAGCCAATGACCTGCATTGGATGGAGCACATGACGTGAAATAAATATTTATAAACATTAAACTAGGGGTAGCCAATTAAAAATCAGTGGGGTCCGAATAAAGAAAATCATCAACCAGTAAAGTTCCGGTGACATTTTTTATTATAATCTGTTACTTTAAACAGGATTTAACACTGAATTAAAATGAGGTGTTTATGCATCCATGTTATACATTGAATTCTTAAATAAATAAAAAAAATAGAAATTGCCAAAAATTGCATCCCGTGTTTTCTCAGAGGAGTTGACCCTTGTATGACTGTATTCCTGTATTAGAGACTGAAATTTTTTCGGGAATCCCACGGGTCATGGGATTCCCGTGAGATTCCCGTGGGATGGGAGTCAGTATTAGTAACGATCACGTGATTGGTACAGGATTAAACATTAACCGGAGCAGACGGGAGCGGGAGCAAACCAATGGTAACTAAAAAAAAACTAGGATCGATGCCAAAAAATAAAATAAAATAGAAAGAAAAAAAATCCAGTACTGGCACCGCCATTTTGTAGTTTTTTTCCTTGAAGCCTACACTATAATGCAAGTCAAAAAAAACTACACGACCCAAAAACCAACAGTGCTTCCGCTCTGAGTTTTTCACCTGCGCTCAAAAACAACAATGGAGGGACCAACAATTAGTGGTGAACTCGACTTCGAAAAGTTTGATTGTTTTGATTGTTTATTCACCTATGATAAGCATGGTCTGTGTCCTTGAATGGGAGTGGTGCAGGAGTGGGAGTCATTCTGAATGGGAGCGGGAGTAATTTCACCAGGAGTGGAACGGGACAGGATTTAGATTTCTACTCTGGCCCTGGATCGGGACGGGACACAATTTTTTTCTGTGGGAGTGGGACGGGACAGGAGTGAAAATCCACTCCCGTGTCAGTCTCTATCCTGTATATCCATCAGTAGTTAAAGGTCAAGGGTCAGCAAATGCTAACCCTGCCTGTAAAACAATGACAGTGCAATTGTCGCTGTATGATCTTAAGCCTCATTTGGAGCTTTTAAACAGGCATTTGAAAAACTTTGATAATTTGCTGCTGTAATATTATAGATTTTTTAGAATAAAAAGCTAGCAGATGTGCATAATCAAAAACTTTGTCATTTATGTTTCTTTACTTCTAAGTAGGAAATGTCCCATGCTCCTGAATCCACCATTGCTATTTGACGCTCGCAAATGTATCACACTGGTCTGTGAACGCTGTTCTGTGTATATGTGCTTTTGATTTTCCGCTTAAGACAAAGCTTTGTAGTTTCAAAACTCATGTCGGCATCACTGTTTATTGTTCTGTGTGAATAACAAGAGACTAGAACAAATAAATCAGCCGTACCTCGGACAAAATCTTTGGATTTAATGTTGTAAATGGCATGTACTTATATAGCACCTTTATTCAAGTTAGGAGACTTGACCAAAGCGCTTTACACTACATTCATTCACCCATTCACGCAGACTGATGGTGGCAAGCTACATTGTAGCCACAGCTGCCCTGGGGCTCACTGACAGAAACGGGGCTGCCGTACACTGGCGCCACCGGGCCCTCTGACCACCATCAGTAGACAATGCAGGTGAAGTGTCTTGCCCAAGGACACAACAACACTGAAAGTCGGAGTCGGGGCTTGAACCGTCAACCCTTCGATTTCAGGGCAAACTCCTACATCCAACGCCACAGTCGCCCCATGTTCATAACACCCGTACTTTTGTAAATGAATCTGCCAAATAACCACAATTGTTTCAAACGAGAGGCATATTTAAACATTATTATATCATTAATATAACAACAAGTAGCTCCATTGGTCATATTTTAATCAGTTTTCCTCGTCAATAGTCGCAGTTGTACAGAGTGAGGCACGCACCCGCGACTGGGAATGCATATCTTGGCAGGCATGCATTTTTCAGCATAACACCAGACCGCAGTCTGCTAATTCGTGACCTTTGCATTAAATCAAAGCCAAGGCTAACGAGTAACGTTTGCTTTAAAAATGTAAGGAATAGAAAGTAGAGATACTTTTGTGAAAATGTAATGAGTAGAAGTCAGAAGTAGGACGAAAAATAAGTAATGGAGTAAAGTATAGATACCTAAAAAGTGTACTTAAGTACTAACCTGACTCCGCCAGATGGATTTGCTGGATTTGCTCCGCATATCCATCTGGAAACCTTCCGTTGAAGTAATTTTAGGAAGGGGCGAAAATACTGGTTAGCCGATTGGCCTATGTTGGTGATAGACGGGCCATATAAACCAATCAGATCAACGAAGCATATGACGTACTAACAGAGCGACGACGAAAACACAACCACAAGCCAGGCACAAGCCAATTGATAGATCAAACTATTGCCGAAACCAGTCGGGAGAAGAGCAAAAACATCTATTCCTCTGAGAAAAGCCTCCAGAGCAGTGTTTTGCTCTTCTTTTAGTGAAGAAGTACTCTGTAATTCCGAACTTGCTCGATAGCCACGCTAATGCTAGTTTCATGGGCTGAAGCCGCCATGTTCTTTACACTTCTCGTTGCGTCACACCTCAACCCGCCTCAAAGCCAATGCTGATTGAATGTTCGTTTGGTGAACGGCTCCAAATTTTCTTTAACGGAGAGTAGCCAGACTGATCTGCGAGTGAAACCTTGAAAGCTCGCGAGATCAGGATGGTCTCACGAGGCTACTTAAGTACAGCCACAAAGTATTTGTACTAAGTTTCTTGACACCTTGGTAAGATTGTTAGTGTGAAATCTATATTTGCAGAAAAAGGAGCCAAAAAATCTGATTGAGCTTAGTGCCCAATAAAACCTTAGACCGATCATATAATTAACACAACAGGACATGTGTTTTCTCTTACATTTCTGATTAAAAAAATAATTAATACTGAACTGTGTATCTATCTATTCAATGCTATATTTGTTTGTTTTATATTCCTTTGCAGTCCTGCTAGCCCACTGCTAACAAAAGGAGGGAACTGACTTTGATGGATGTGTGACATAAATCGTTCATTCTGTGCTTCAGAGCTGGAGCATGAAATATTTTTTTTTTTTTTTTTTTAGAATTAACTCAGGTTCATATAATTCCTATTTTTTATTTTCAGTTTTCATAAATTAATGACACATTCAAATAACATAAATTATTCATTTCTTTTATTGCAGTCATCTCGTCATCCCCCCACACTTTAACCATTTATATTTTAAAATATGCTCAACTACTTCCAATAAAAAACTTAAACTTCGACTTTCATTTTAGAAGTAAAAATGAAAAAAAAAAAAAAAGAAGAAGTAAAAATGAAAGATTATCCATATGGAATGTTTACTTTTAGCTCCTCCCATTTGACAGTTGAAATGGAATGTTCAGCAGAAACAAACTGACATCAGAACTGATGATATCACAAGGAAGTCTGTTCCAAACATTCTCCAGCCTTTGTTCGAGACAGACCTATTTTGAGAGAGCTTGTTCGTTTTAGCTGATATCAGCGAGATATTTATCCCACATTTTACTACTTTTCCAGTTAGAAAAGACAATTTGTTGTAAGTTAGACATGGAGCAACAAAAGATTGTTAGTGAACAGAAAGCCTTTGAAGCCGAACTTTCATGGTTAGAAATTGTTGACCTGAACAGACAAGTCGACTACAATGCAATTATTTTCCCCATGGGTCATGAAGAGGAAACTTTATCCGAACCTGCAACCAAGGGGCAAGAAAATACCTCAACCGGCCTTGATATTTCCCCCTCAATGGAAGCCCAGCAGGAAACATCTTTACCTGGTAAAATTGAGATTTCTTCTTCAGTAGAAGCCCAGCAGGAAACATCTCTACCTGCTAAAGTTGAGAATTTTCCTTCGGTTGAAGCCAAGCCAGGACCATCTCAGATTGTTAAATTTGATTATTCTGGTTTTCTCAAAACAATTTCTGAATTATCTGTAACAAGCCTGTTACCAAAATCAAATCCTGCGAACCCCAAAACATCTCTACCTGGTAAAATTGAAATTTCTTCTTCAGTAGAAGCCCAGCAGGAAACATCTCTACCTGCTAAAGTTGAAATGTCTTCTTCAGTAGAAGCCCAGCAGGAAACATCTCTACCTGCTAAAGTTGAAATGTCTTCTTCAGTAAAAGCCCAGCAGGAAACATCTCTACCTGCTAAAGTTGAGAATTTTCCTTCAGTTGAAGCCAAGCCAGGACCATCTCAGATTGTTAAATTTGATTATTCTGGTTTTCTCAAAACTATTTCTGAATTATCTGTAACAAGCCGTTTACCAAAATCAAATCCTGCGAACCCCAAAACTTTCAACTCAACAGTAAACAAACAACCATGTAACCCTCATCCATCTTACTATCCCCTGCCTTTGACCACACTGGCTCCAATGTCCCATCACTCATACCACCAGCCAATGCCTCTCCAACCCCAAAACCAAAGCACACAAGGCTCCTCTGAGCCTGAAACCCCTCGATCTCAACGCACTTTCAGGAGGTGTAGAAGGAACCAAAATGCCTCAGCTCTTACGGCACACAACCCAGTGTACATCGAGCAGGCTACAAATCATATCAACAATCTCATGGAGCAGGTGGATGACCTAAAAAAGCAGCTTAAAGATAAAACAGATGTTCTTGATGAGGAGAGAAAACAAAGGATCACAATTCAAGTTCAATGCACAGCCTACCTGCAGAAGATCAATGAACTTGAAGAAATGTTAGAAAATGAACGTAGCATGAAAGTGAAGTGTGAACAGGAGAAAGCAATAGATTTGGAGGTCCTTAATGAGATGAATTTCTTGAAGAAGCAAGCTGAAAAAAATTTCTTGAATGGTGAAAAACTGTCAGAAGCTTTGATAGAGGAACGGCAGCTTAGACTGAAATGTGAAGACCAGCTTAAAACTTACCAAGACCTTGATACTAAATTCAAGGAACAGCGGGAATTAGTAAAGAAACTGCAGGATCACATTGTAAATCTGACTTTGGAGTTGAACCTTGCTTCAAAAGTGGATTATTACAAAGTTTCGACCAAGAAAGACTCCTCTAAGCAAGCAGAAGTCAACAAGCCATCACAGATCCCAACACCATCAGAGGTCTCCAAGTCATCACAGACCTCAACACCAACAGTGATCTCCGAGCCGCCAGAGACCTCAACACCATCAGAGGTCTCAAGGCCATCACAGACCTCAACATCAGAGGTCTCCAAGTCATCACAGACCTCAACATCAGAGGTCCCCAAGCCATCAGAGACCTCAACACCATCAGAGGTCTCAAGGACATCACAGACCTCAACATCAGAGGTTTCCAAGTTGTCACAGTCCTCAACATCAGAGGTCTCCAGGCCGTCACAGACCTCAACACCAACAGTGGTCTCCAAGCCATCACAGACCTCAACATCAGAGGTCTCCAAGTCGTCACAGACCTCAACACCATCAGAGGTCTTAAAGCCATCACAGATGTCAACCAATTCAACAATCCCCATGAAAACAGAGGGATCTCCACAAAGAGGCCACCACGGAATCAGTCATCCTCATGCAGATGGAGGCTCACAGAGATACAGAAAACTGTATAATAATAGAGGCTTCCATGCAAACACAGGTACTCAGCCAAATGAAGGGAATTCAAATAGATTTCCCCCATATGGAAGTTACCAAGGAAACCAAGGCTTTTATGAAAATCTGGGACAATACCCAAACCAGGGCCAACATGCAAACCCGGGCCCACACCCAAACGCTGGTCGTTATACAAACTCAGGCCAGTACGCAAACTCAGGCCACTACCCACGTCCAACCCAGTATGGAAACCCAGGTTCATACCAGAACCCAAAGCCTTATATGAACCCCGGCCCCTACCCACGTCCAACCCAGTATGGAAACCCAGGTCATCACCGAAATACGAACTACCATGCAAACAGAAGATTTTAAACTCACAGAGGCCCCTAAAGACTCAAGCAGGCCTCATTACAAGAAGAAGCAACAAGAAAATATATAGAAACATTAAGATGCCTTAAAATGAAAAAAAAAACTAAAAAAAAATATATATATATATCAATATATATATATATATATATATATATATATATATATATATATATATATATATATATATATATATATATATATATCAATATATATATATATATATATATAATGTATAAATAAAAAGCAGCCTAGCGTGGGTTCTCTCCGGGTGCTCCGGCTTGCCCCACTGTCCATAAACCTGACGATTAGGTTAATTGGTTTCTATAGAGTGCATTTTGGTTTTAATGCATTGCTGTTTCTCTATGTTGCTCAGTAATGGACTACGGACCTGTCCAAGGTGTACTCTGCTTCCTGCCCAGCAACTAATATTACAAAGCAAAAATAATTAACAAAAAGCAACTAACACTAAAAATAAAACACCTAAAGGATAACTGGAAAGAAACAAAACAACAGCGACAAGGGTAAGAGAGAAAGAGGAAAATAAAAATGGGCACAAATAAAGAAAAAGTGAAGCGTCCAATCAAGGTAAAAAAAGCAGAGGAGTTGTGGCCTGGTGGTTAGGGCATAGGGCTTTGAATCTTGAGATTGTGAGTTTGATCCTCCACAGACTGCCACTCTGGATCCCTAAATGCAGAGAAATAATTTCCCTCTGGGATTATTAGAGTATATAAAATCAAAAAAGAAAGGAATGTTTCAGCTCCATTTCAGAAATATTTCACTCTTGAATATACTATGATGATAAGATACTATGTAGAAAGACGAAGGAAAAACTTTTAGGGTCTTGGTTTGTGGGGATTGTTTTTGTTCTTTTTCAGTGTCTCCATGCATCCACCAGATGGTGCCATTGTTCCTCTGTTGGCCTGGAGGGCCTCTTCCTGCTCTCAACTACTCACACCTGCAGCTCGTTTGTCATCACCGTCTGAGGAGTATATGAGCAGCAGACTGTCACCATCTCCTCGCCAGAGTGTTTGCCTGTATTGGGTACTCTAGCCCCTCTGAGTTTTGCTGAGACAATACTTTGAGCTTTTGTTTTTTTCTGAGACCTAGTTATTCTCTGTGAATCTTTGGCAGGATTTCTACAGATCCACTGGAAAAAGCTGGTCCATCAAGCCCTGGAAGGAATCCTCTAGTCTCACTGAGAAAGAAACGTTTCACCATATCAGAATGCCACCCACTTCAGGAAAACTAGAGACAGTCCAAAACAGTTCAAATCTCCAGGAACAGGAACCCTGGAGCAACCTCAAATCCCCAACAGTGAGTTCGAGCCAGTCTATATTAAAGTCATCGGCCTGTTTTCCCACCGACCTTGAACTCATCCTTTGTGATCTCTTCCTAGAGCTTCCGCTTACGGTTTACCAGACTGCTGGATTCCCCCAAGCTGAGAAACCACTTGTTTTGTCACTTTGTTCACCTTTGTTCAAATAAACTGTTGAAATTCTTTCTGACTCTGTGAGTGCTTTTACATATGGGCAAAACATATAAGACCCATCATGACAAAAACATGGCTGAAAACCAAAATCAATGAGATGATGCAATGATATCACAGTTTAGCATGGATTTTATGTTTGAGAATCTAAATTAATCTAAATTAATCTTCAATCTAGTTTACTTAGTTTTGCATGCTATCGCTATGTCCAGAGATTCTGATTTCTACATATTTGGTGACACAATGGTAAGATGATAAAATGTAATGTCTTCTGACTCTTGACTTATCTGAAGTGTTAGTTTTTGCCTTCTTAAAAATGAAATCCCTCAGATCTCATTGTCTTTGCTGCTTGGCCGTGATACATATATATATATATATATATATATATATATATATAGATAGATAGATAGATAGATAGATAGATAGATAGATAGATATATACTCCCAGTAGGTCGAATTATTAGACAGCATGGGATTAATTTCCACTGTCACGCTGATGATACCCAGCTATATCTGTCTATAAATCCTGATGAAGCTAACCCATTACATAGATTACAGGCATGTCTGAAGACATTAAAACCTGGATTACTCTTATCTCTCTGCTTCTGAACGCAGACAAAACAGAAGTTATAGTCTAGACTCTAACTAGTCTGGTTACAGTCTTTGAAAAAGAAGCTGATTAATCACTTCATTTGGATGGGATTAAATTGATTTCAGATAATAAAGTAAAAAATCTTGGTGTTGTTTTTGATCAGGACCTGTCATTTAAATACCATATCAAAGAGGTTTCTAAAATTTCCTTCTTTCATCTGCGGAGTATTGCAAAAATTAGAAATCTCTGTCCAGGGGTGATGCTGAGAAACTAGTTTATGCATTTGTTCCTTTAAGGCTGGACTATTGTAATTCTTTACTATCAGGAAGTCCACAAACTGTAGTTAAAAGCCTTCAGCTGATCCAAAATGCTGCAGCCACAGTTCTGATGAAAATTAAAAAGAGAGATCATATCTCTCCTATCCTGGCTTCTCTTCAATGGCTTCCTGTTAAATCCAGAATAGAATTTAAAATCCTCCTTCTCACAGAGGCAGATCTTTTGGTTATCAGACTCCTATCATGCAGCCAGTCTGCCGGGAACTGCTGCGTGTCTTTTTTTTCCCCAAGAGAATTAAACCAGAATTCATCCAGAATTTGTAACAAGCCTATCATGTGTCTGTAATTAAGACAGATGACAAAGCAACTAAGCCAGAAAACTCAAAGAGTTTGAGAAGTTACATTTACACAAACAGACCAAGCAATAGGAAAACTTTGGTTAAAATGTGTTCCAGTAGTTTCCAAGTTAAAATTCCCAGCTGTGAAACCATGAGCAACATCCCCTCACAGACTTTGGATTGCCTGATAGAGAAGCTTCTCTACCAGCGCTTTGGCTATATTTTCATAGTACTCTCTCTCAGGATAAGCACTAATCTTAGACACAGTGTCTGCAATTGTGTCAAGGACATCAGTCCTGAACCCTAGAAATGACCATTGATGGTTAAAAAAGAGATCTTAGGAGTGTTGGATCATAAACCATGATAATTATTCTGGACATCAGGGACCAGTGTCAATGCTGATATTGACTTGGAGTAGAAATAACTTTAAATTTTCTTGTGTTTGGATGTTTTTGCATCACAGCATAGTTTTAATTGGTTACGGTTTATAGGTTCATTTGTTCATGTCAAATCACTGTAAAACGGTTCGAACTATGTCTGTAGCATGAGGTTCAGCAATACCTCCCTTCTTTTCTTCTTCAGCCATTTTGCTTTTCTGATCCTGTGTTTGAGATCACTGCTCTGCTGAGTGTCTGTTTCACAAAGCAGGTTTACTAAACCTGAAATCCGGTAAACTCTTAGTTTGCTGTTTCACAAAGAGAATTTACTCAACTGATGTTTCAGTTACCATAGTAACATGGTCTCCAACGCTAACCTGGGCCGTTTCTCAATTCACAAGAACGCAAGTACAGACTTGTGTCCTCGCCAAGTGTGTTCTTGAGAAGAACACAGGAAAGTATGGACTTGGGGAGAATGGGAGCACACAGCATAAATCTGGGTCAATTGGAACAGAAGCGTAGTGACGATCTTCTGCCCTCAGTTAGTGTATCTAACGTTACTTACACAGCAAGCTAAACACATATGGTTCCAGCAATAAAGAGACACGATTCCTTTTCTCTGTCTTTTCTGTCTTTACTGAAGACCATGTTAATTTGTGAAACTGTAAACATACAAAAAAGGAAAATACATAAATGGTCTCGCATAACTTAAAATAATATGTCACACACATAACATGTCAGGTGTACAGCCTCAGCTTTAGTACTGAGCTAGCATTCAATGCTGACAATATTAGCTCATTCCACACAGCAAATATAATGAAAAAAAAGAAAAAAGTTCCTGAAATACTGAGAAAGATAAAATTACACTTTACTGTGATGACAAAACGTACAGCTTATGATCTGCCAAGAGTCCAAACAAAGAAATGAGTGGAGAGGTGGATGAACACCTTTACGCCTCTGGAGCTGAACCATAGAAAAAACTGCGGGTCGCTTAGCTTCTGACTAACACCATTGGCCACCAGAGGGCAATGTTTTATACAAACTTCACACACAAAAAAAACATCATGCAAATGACAAAAGCGACCTCTGAGGAAGAATAATAGAACAAGTTTGACCAAAAACTAACTTTAAGCAAGAATTGTACTTCACTTATAATAAGGGACAGAATAGATGACGTCACCGCATGCTCGGCTCATCTGGAGCTGCATTTCACCTCCAGTTATTAATAGTCTCTGGAAGAAAATAAATTATAACTTTTTTCATTTAGTGGGGGAATAATAATTAACACAAATAAACACAAATCAAATGAACATTTTGCCGAATAAAACAAAAAACTCGCCATCAGAGCCAGTGGTACTTCCAACATGGCTATGCAGTGAGAGGTCTAACGGAAGCCCATCTGCAGCAGCCAGAGCATAAAATGACTTGTCTTTGGTTTGTTTAATAGACCGAGACGCGGATAATTTTATCAGTATTTATTCATTTATTTATATTTACAGTACATAAAGAACTACTGCAATTATTTTTAATAATTTGCATAAATAGATTAAGTAATTCCATGGGGGGAAAGGAATTACTTTAGGGTTAGGATTCACTCGATAATAACCAGTGATGGGAGTAACGGCATTGAAAGTAATTACTAACGCCGTTACCTTTTTTTAGTAACGAGTAATCTAAATTATTACTTACTTTAACTATAACACAGTTACCATTGCAGAAACCACGTTACTGCGCGTTACTCAGGTCGCACAATTAACCTTTTTTTCTTGATAGGACTCATGCGTGCCTTGTCATGAGAGAGGGTAGGATGAGATTGGTTGATGTATAGTGAGATTCCGTCTGTCAGTTGGGTAGGTGGGTGTTTCTGCTGGTGGCTGTTAACGTACAGCACACACAGAGAGATGGAGAGTCAGGAGGACTCCAGCAGCAAAACAGCTTTTTCCAGATGGAAATACCGCTGTTATGTCGAGCTGCGTTTCCCCATCAGATACGGTTTCCAATGCATTTCCGCACAGCACGGTGGCACGATTCACCGCGTAAGCGACAGGAAACACGCATGCTCACTAAAGGCGCATAACAGCTTTTAGCGAGCATAACTGACAGGCTTTAGAAGACCATCAGATTCCCCCTGCTTAACATGGGGGGAACGCTATCTGACGAGGTTTAGGCCCTTCAGATAGTGTTGCCCGCTGATGTCAAGGTTCTTGTCTTTGTCGTCCGCTCTATTCAGCTGGGAGAAGGTGGGTGCCAGGTGGTGAGGGTTACGTGGGCAAGAAACGCAAAAGTAACGCAATACTTACTTTTACTAGTAACCAGTTACCTTTATTGTGGAGTAACTCAGTAGTAACTGAGTTACTTTTTGGGAGAAGTAACTAGTAACTATAACTAATTACTTTTTCAAAGTAACATGCCCAACACCGATGATAACAACCTAATGAGTCTACTGGCACAATCTTAAGGCTTTCTATGAGCCTGATAGCCGCTAATAACAGCCATTTATTGGGATTAAAACCTCCAAACTGTGGCTGCAAACAGGCACTTAGTTTTTACTGTGTAAAAAAAGACTGAATGAACATGAGGAGGAACCCATGAGATGATGCACGGGTACTATCTATTAGAACAATATTTTTATTCTCCATCTTCACCTGCTGCCAGATGATTTCACCTAAATTGATACGTTGATCCTCTACCATTCAAGAAAAAAATCTGCAATACTATCTCTGACACAATACCTTACGGCAAGCCATTTGATATGTATTAGTTTTACTGAAAATGCATTCCTGATATCTGAATGACCATTTAAAAAAAATGACATTCTCCACATCTAGAATAAACATTCTGGATAATACTGTTAAGAATTTATATTATTTTAATATGAAGATATGTATTTCAGATATCATAAATACATATTCAGTCAAGCTGATAAAATATAAAATTCAATTGCTGCTACAGAAATGTAATTTAGAAGTCTAGGAGTGTGATTTTGATCAGGAAGAATTTTATTTTAGTGATCTACAAATGGGACAAAGAGTAGAATGATTTTGATAAAAGTAAAAACGGCCCACTTTATATAAACATACGCTTTATATAATTCGAGCAACAGTCTTCTCCTTCGCCATCTTCCTCTCCTTTGCAGCTGCAGCTCAGTTTCTCAGTCTTTTAAAGAAATTCTCCTTTTTTCCACAAAAATCTCCAGTTCCAGTGGGGTGATAAAGACACTTCCTTTTGCCTGTTGTCATGGTGACTCGTTGAATCGGGCCTCCACTGATAATGGTTTTTCATACTTGTTACACACATGCTAAACTCTGAGTGGTTCTTCTTGGAGTTGATTGAACTCATTCATTGCAGCTGTTGAGAAACCGAAAACTTAGAGTTCCCGACTTTGGATCAATTTAGAGTTGAGGATTTCAATCTGAGTTTGTTAAACCTGCTTCCTGAAACCTAGCCCTGGTTTAGTTGAATTAAAAGCAGCACTGTGGAAGTCTTACCTCTATCTAGTGGTGAACTAAATAAATTACAAACCATTTAAAAGCACGCTCTGGTGTCCCTCCGACCTCCGTCAAGCCAGTAAGAACTACTAGGGAAGCATCAGAGTGACAGTAAACCTTTTGAAATCAGCTAAATGGAGAAATACTCAGAATGTTTCTCTGAAAACAGGACTGAAGAAAGCCACAGTCTTAAGCTAGTATGACCTCTGTAAAGAACAACAGCAGCTTTCTTTGGACTTTGTCCAACCTAGGTTCAAACTAGCCATCTCTGCCGGGGAGATTAGTTGTCCATCAGAAAGCCTAAAATCTCCTTGTCTGTTTTTAAGTTCCGCTCCGTCATGGATTGTCTCCACTTGATCTACGTAGACCCTTGTTTTTTCTGGTTATTAGGTCTTTTTTTTCTCTTGCCTTCCATTGGACAAAGAGTTCAGATGGTCCTGCACTGCACAGAGAGGGGATGGTGGAATGATCAATGGGGTTTTTACTGGTTTAAAAACTCTTCCTTCACAAAGTAATACGTCTAAGCAATGAGGAAGCTTTCATTTTTCATGTGATGTAATAAAGATTTGAGACACTGTCCCTTTAAAGGTAAAGTGGAGGATTTTTGTGGATGTTTGAAAAGATCCTGCACATGCACAACCCTGTACCCGCTCCTGAGAGGTAACGTCTATTAAACATATGTGAAAGCGTTCACAAGGAGAAATCAGCTCGTGCACGCTCTGTTTAAAAGATGCTGTCTGCATCGCTCTTACAAGCTTATTTTCCAAAAGAAGATTTGCAATTTTTTCACTATGTCAGACTCACCACCGGTAAGTGGAAATGGCGACGAGCACGTAGGACGGCCTACTTACCTGCTTAGGTAAGCATATCACCAGAATGATTGACAGCCGCTTATTTTGATGATCCACCCAGAAAAAGAACATCCTCTACTATACCTTTAACTGAAGCATAAACTCTTCTGTCTAACATTTAGAGCCAAGTACTAGAAATCATGCCCGCAACACCGGTCTTGGAAGAATGAGATGTTAGTGATTATATGCTGGATCATTAGTTAACATGACACTCTTTATTATGGCCAAACATCCCCAGTTTGGTCTTGTCAGTCAATCAGAGATGTTCCAGGAGCCTTATGAGTCATTCAGATGAAGCTTTGCAGTCATGCTGTCATAATCCTTTTAGAGAAAATTATATTTTCCCTTTCAATCATTTCAAATAAGCCATACTTAAAGGGGTAGGCCGTTTTTTTTTTTGTTTTTTTCAATGGGCCCTTGATTTTATGTTATTACATCATGTTCTACTCACCCATATGAGTTTTGCGTCATCTGGAGCTGTTCCAAAGATATACCGTTAGGGTATATCCAAGTAACGTCTTCCTATGGGCAACAACTTGAAGGCACAAAGTAAACTGTTCATAATTTATTCTTTATGGTACGCCAGCATTCATTTTGGCTGTGACTCCATCCAGGAGAGAAATATCAGCTGTTCTGCTGCCATCAACACCCTTGTTTCTAGATGTTGGAGCTTGGCCTGTTTTCCAGTGTAGTCCTGTTTCTCTGACTGTGACTAACTGGATGTGCTCTCTTCATCCTCTGACATAGGAGCTGGCTCGGGGCTCGTCTGCCTGGCTGTGTGTTTCCTGGCCGGGGCCGCCTGTGGAGCTGGTTGACAGTTGCCTTTTGTATCTATGTTTCTTTTTCTATGTCTGCTTCTGTCTCGTTGAACCCCAGTCGGCCTCAGCAGATGGCCGCTCACACTGAGCCTGGTTCTGCTGGAGGTTTCTACCTGTTAAAAGGGAGTTTTTCCTCTCCACTTTCGCTACAAGCATGCTTAGTGTGAGGGATTGCTGAAGAGTCAATGAGTCGATGCAATCAGCTGGTTTTCCTGAGATAGAAAACTGAATCAATTTGACTAGATGATCTGGTTAAACTGTAAAGTGCCTTGAGATGACTTGTGTTTTTTTATTTATTTATTTGTTTATTTGACAGGGACAGTACAATTAAACATTGCAACCAAACAGGTGGCCGATGTCCAAGTACATAAGGCTTGTAGCCATGGGCTAATTTGCAGCCTTTGTCCCTGGTTAGGCTTTTAAAAGGTGTTAGCATTAAGGGGGAGGGAGGTTAGTAACGACACACAGGTGCATAAAAAAACAAGAGAAGTTAAAAAAAAAAAGTACAGTACAAGCCAGTTTAGTGCTCACACTCTTGATTGTCTTTGAGCCATTTTTTCAATCTTGTGGAGAAAAGTCGAATATCATTCTGTGACTTAAGCTCCAGAGGCAAAGAGTGACAGAGATGTGACGCTTTCACTGAGAAGGCGGACTGACCCATAGATGTCTGACATCTTTTAATCCTGCAGGTCCCACTACCTCCAGCTCTTGTCCTGATTCCTTCATTTGCATACTTTGTGAATTGGCGCTATTGAAATAAACTGAATTGAATTGAATTACATTTAGACAAATCACTGTCCTCCGGACCTCTGAGGTTACATTATCTTAAAACAAAGCGGAGTGTGTATGACATCAGCAGAGATACAAAGGGCAACTGTCAACCAGCTCCACAGGCGCTCCCTTCCAGTGTAGTGAATTAATCTGCACCAATGATTAGAATAAAATGGAATTAAATGTTTTACAATGCATATAGAGTTGTTTCACAATAAATACATTTATGTTATTAAGGCCAAAGAGAGAGAAAGAGAGCAGTGTGTGTAAGGCTCTCTGCAGCTGGACCTTTGAAGTTTTGGGATCCAAGTAAGATGCAGGTATTAGAAAGGGGACAGAAATATTGGATTGAATCCAAGGTGTTGGTACTGCAGAGCTACAGAGATAAGGCCTTTTGATGATGAAGTCACACTCATTAAAAATGAATTATTTGGACATATCAAGATTGCACAGGCCAGCTGCACTAATTGTGATATATGAGATGTCATATCCAAAGTGATACTGTGCGGTACTGAGCAGGTACTGAGCGACATACGAGTGATGTGTTACTGAAATTTTGAGCATCAAGGTTATGCCAACTTTTTTAATGAGATGTTATGAAAACATAAGTCACACTGGATGAAAGCGTTTTTTGACATATTGAGTTTTGATTTAACTGCAATAAATGTCACCATGAAAGTGTAAAGAAAAGGCTTTTATAGATCAAAAGAAAGGCTTTAGAATAATGCTCCTCGAGTGTATATAAGTGGGACTGTTTCTGCATGTAAGTCAGATGTTTACCGGTGTGCATCTCGGGTGGTTCACCCTGGACGGGTTGTCAGTCCATTGCAGGGTAGATTATGTACATGAAAAACGCTAACATCTACTTCCAGCTGCCACCAACAGTAGGAGAAAACCTCCCAATAGGCGAGCGGGCCTGAGGCAGCTGCTGCCGGGGGTTCCCGTGAAAGTCCACCGCTGGTATGTGGGGGTCTGAGCGGTTCAGACATATAATAATATATAATATTTGAAGGCAGGATGGTAATCTGGATGAACTGACAACACAGATGATGTTTTCAGGTGGACTTTCTAACTTAAAAATATATTAAAACTACTTTTTACTCACTGATCACAGCTAATATAGCAAAGCTGCTCTCTGCCATCAAACACAGAAGCAGCAGAAGCATCTGGACACACTTTACTGGACATCTGACCTTAATGTGGACGAGCACGAAAAAGGAATCATGTCCGGTGTGAACGTAGCATTATATTTTGACAAACATGTACTAGCTTTGCGTTTGTTCAATAAATCACAACAATGTGGAATCTGGTGTTTATTTAGATAATCATATTAGGCCCAGTCTAATTTTTACTATTTTTTTTTCTCTTAAGCTTCCTGTATGTACACAGAGAGCTGGTGCAGAAGAACACCAACAATAACAGACATGGATTGAGGGAAGAAAGAGCCTTGCTAATTCTGCTGCTCTGTCCTGTCAAATCCAATGACATCAATGTTTTGTCAGTTTCACCATGTGAATGAGCTCCACGGTGGTTTTTGCGGTGCACAGTCAGCTGTTGGCATTCTTCAGCTTCATGACTGATGGGTAGTAAGAGCCACTGGCACAGACATCCACAGCTGCAGTAGAGGATTCCTTCCCGCTGCCAAGAAAAGGCCTCTAAAATCCCTCCTTAAATGGGTAAAAACAGTAATATTTCTACAGTGCTGCACAAACATTTACTGCACATAACCACACTTTTTGTTCTAATTCATTACTGCAAATATTAATATTCAAAAACAGCTCTGTTTATTGCCAGTACTTATATGTAATACCAGTTTTATTCTGTTGCTAAGGATCAGTGAAATAAATGTTAACTCCTAAATGTATGGTCAAAAGAAGAACATGCCCTCAAGAAAATAGACTATTTACTTGTGTGTTCTCAAAGCTAAAGAGAGGATTTCCATTACAACAGTTCCTAATATAATCTGCTGCCAGAACATTGGCTCAGAGCAGCAGTCATCTGAACGTCTGTAACTAGCGTTTGGATTTTATACCCACCAGGAACGTTTTGTCATCCTGTAAAATATCAGCTGCCAACACTGACTGACTGACACACTGTACATTAAACAGAATAAGCTCGGCCTGTGTTGGTGTTATGGAATATTTGCTTCTTATTCATGTTCATTACTCCAGTAATGGTAACAGCATCAAATTTATCTTCACATCATGTGGTGTCATGATCTTGACACTGATGGCTGTCTTAAATAATCACTCCATTCACCTGTCTAACTCTGCCTGGTCGTTCATTACTGCTTTTCATGGTTTTATCTAAAGCTCTGAACCCACATGCAGTGAAACCAATTCAGAGAGACACAGATGAAAAGTTTAACAGGTTTTATTGAAGAAGGTTAAGCACGGTGCTGTGTTGCTCTGAGCTCTGCTCAGCCTGAACTGGAAGGTTAGGAGAAGACAGACTATTAGTTCAGGCTCAGTGGTAAATTTCCTTCGTTGATTTGAAGAAGAGGATCTAGTTGTTGACTCACGTTTCCAGAGAAGTGAAGGATCTTTGACTCCAATCTGTGTGTTGTTTTCCAGAGTTTGTCTGATTCGGTGGATGGTGGAACAGGTTTTACCCAGAACTCGGATGGTGTACAGTAGGTGAACGGAGATGCTGATTGCCACTCAGATTTCCTGCTGTACTTGAACGGGTCCCTTGCTCTGAGAGTAATTTCAACGTCCTCTCAAGGAGACTGGATCCAAACCTCCTGTTTGAATCCCTGGCTCAGTTTAAGGCTCAGTTGATCCCTCCTGGGAGAGGAGGTCAGAAAAGGTCCAGTTTGCAGGATGACTTCCTGCCGAGAGGCAAAGACAAAAACAAAGTTAAAACTCAGGTTGACAAGAACTCAGTCTTACTCAGCAAAAACTCAGCTTGGCTAGAGTACAAAAAACTGGCAAACACTCTGGCGTCGAGGTAGTGGCAATCAGCAGCTTAAGAGCACTCCCTTAATGAGGTAACCCCCAGCAGGTGTGTGAGGAGGTGGACCGGAACCAGACGCCTCCTGCTGGTTGAAGGGAGAACAACACAAAAACAAACACACAGACTGGAGTCCTGACACTGCTCATCTAATCCACCTGCCACTGCTTCTATTTATAAGGTGCAATCCCAGTCATCTGGGCCAAATTATTGCTCTTGTTCTAGTGCTTGTTCTCGGGGACCAGTGGAGAGACCTGTTTCTGATTTCCTGACCCTGATCTGCCTCTCATCCACTGAGCCTGCCCGTTCCCGTCGTTCCAATGTTCTGAACTGTCTGTGGACTCCTGGAACCCTGAAACCAGCCTGTTCCTGGTCTGATCTATTTTCCCTGACCTGGCTCGGACTCATACAAGTTCTTTGGGGCTGCACTATCTTGGACACTCCGGGCGGTGCCCGCCGCATCTCGTTGGCAGTCCACCTGCTGGATCCTACCTCATTCTTTAGCTATGGATCAAACTGTTACACCAGGTTATTGACTCACATAGATATTAATCCTCTGTCAGATTATCATGGTCATTAATCTGTGTTTTTCTCAGATGAGATTCCAGTTAAAGCCGCTGCTTCTGCTGATACTGCGGATCTGCAGCCCGCTCCGTTTATAAATAAATGCTTTGAATAATCCCACTGTCTGAATACTGGATCCTTCTGTCCTGCATTATGACAATGCGGTGAACAACAAGTTGGGGCAGCACCAAGTCCAACCATAAAGAAATAAATTTTTTGGATGAAACAAATTATTTTGATCTTTTTTATTTTCTAAATACCAACAGGCCATAAAGAAAATGAGCTTAAATTAAACAAAACTAATGAGTCTATTTTTAAAATGTAAGGAGTAGAAGAAAGAGGTTGACTAGAAACTATTACTCCACTAAATATAGATAGCAAACATTTCTGTAATTTTTTTTTCAGCCAACATTTCTTATTCAGTAAACAAATGAAGTATTTGTATTTTGTTACTTGACGCGTTTGACTACAGCAATGATGGAACTCTAATAGGCTGAAATTTACTGCAGTTATTTTTGTCTAACATTGTAATTTATAAATAAAAAAACAAACATATATTTAATGGCACTGTTAAAAATTGAAATAACTCATGGATTATCATTTAGACTTGTCACAATAAACAATAAAACAGTTAGAATTATTTGCATAATAAATTACCATTCTTTTTGTGTTAAGCTCTCTATCTCTTATCTAAAACTAGATAAGAAAAGTTTTCACTCAACCCTTCCTTCCCATTTCCTCAGAGTAGGGAGGAGTTACATTATGCATCAGGTACTTTTAGGCAAGGTTAGAAATAAAAAACTGAAATGCAGATCAAAACAAGACCTAAAAACCCAAAAACTCAAACTAACGGAAATTTTAATAAGAGTTTTTAAGACATATAAAAACTAACTGGATTATAAGTGAGAATGTGCTTGATTTTAATTTGTGTCTTTTTCATAATAATTAATTAATATTAAGCCTGGTTTCTGGTTACTGTTTTCGCTTTTAGGTGCAGCAGTCATGTGTGTTGTTTCAGAGGTCTGTCCTTATCTGGAATTTTATGTCTATTTTTTTGCTTTCCTTATGTAAGTTGTATTTCATAAAAGGCTAAAACTATAACTAAAACTTATCAAAGATAAACTGAAACTAAGCATTTTTAAAAATGATAAAGACAAAGTATATGATAAAGACAAAGTATATGTATATATATATATATATATCATTTTGTGCCTGAGCTGTTCCTAAACAGAATGGTAACAGGTCCAGTGCTTTTAATGCAAATAAAAATAAAGATGGAAGATAAAATAACAGGTCCCTCTAAAAACGAGTGTGTCCTAAACACACTAGACTAGAGCTCCCTCCTTAAAGGTACAATCTGATGTTTTGCAAAAAATTATGAATATTTGTTTGAATAGCTGAGGTTTTAAGTTACAAGTTAAAAAATACTTTCTTACCTTACGTAAGCAGAAATGTTGGCTATCTTTACTTAATTGTAGTAATTATTTTTTAGAGAACTTTTTATTTCTACTCCTTACATTTTAAAAATAGACTAATTTTATTTCATTTAAGCTCATTTTGATTATGGCCTGTTGGTATTTAAAACAAAAAGACATCAAAAATAATTAGTTTCATCCAGACAATTAATTTCTTTGTGGTTGGACTCAGTGCTGCCCCAACTTGTTGTTCAACACATACCAAAATAGATAGTTTTTCCAGATGATGCAAAGTTAAATGTGACTCTGTTACCATTAGTTATAAAACTAAGAAAATAAAGTCTAAGGAAGTTATCATCCAGAATTGTAGAAAAATGTTCCTATAATAGAGTAGAGCAGTAAAGCTTCCGGCCTTAACAGTTTTTACTGCATTACTTTAACTTTTATACTTTAAGTAGTTTTAAAAATGTGACACTTTTACACTTTTACTGGAGTAAAAAGCTGAAGTTGATCCTCTAACTTCTAGAAAAGTGTTTTTAAACAGCAGGATTTATAGTTCCACTAGAGTAAAAAACATTAATACTTTTGACACTTCTTTTAAAAAGAAGTCCATTAATGTTGCCTCATGGACTGAAGGACTTGTTCATGTTCATTTGGCGACAAACGTCCTTT
The DNA here is from genome assembly GCA_030533445.1 of Cyprinodon diabolis. Classification (NCBI taxonomy): domain Eukaryota; kingdom Metazoa; phylum Chordata; class Actinopteri; order Cyprinodontiformes; family Cyprinodontidae; genus Cyprinodon; species Cyprinodon diabolis. The sequence continues at coordinate 46,937,417 of CM060079.1, read as the reverse complement.
TTTGACTCAAACGTCTACAAAACATATGGCTCAAAAAAAGGAACATGTTTGTGCAAAATATAGCACCTCCAAGGGTCACTATAGTATGATAAAGTTCTGTGGACCAAGATCAGAAACCTAGACTCGATTAAGAGGAGTAGGATAAAACTTAAGATAAATAAGAGACACAGACCAGAGAGTAAAGTTTTAATGCCGGCTTGTTATTGAACATATGGACAAAAGACAATGACTTACATTTAACATTTATTGTGGAATAAATCCCTTTTTGTGTTAAACCTTCTTAGTTTAATGTTAGGATATTTAATTCCTTTTGGGTCCTATCAATATAGGTTGCAACCTTTAGCTATTTTAATCTTCAGTTCAAGGTAGTTCAAGGTATATCTCTATTTAAATCTTTTATGAATGAGTTTAGTTCTATTTATCTCAACTCTTTTCGTTTAGTATAGGTATCATTGAATTTAGACAAAATGTTGCTTTAGCATTTGGAACCAAACAATGAATAAAGAAAATAAAAATACAGTCAAACTGTTACAAAACTCAAAATATTCAGCAAAAGACTGAACAAGTCTGTATTCCACAGAATAAAGTCTCTTCCTTCCGATTCTGCTTGTTTTTTTCTTTCCTTTTATTCTCTGTATTATCAGTCCAATGTTATCCACCTGGATCCACTAGTTTGGTGGAAGGTGAAAAGTTCCTACCAGTTCAGATGTAAACCATGAAACATCCAGCAGGGGGTGCAATCCTGGCTCATGCACAGTTCACACTGTGTCCATAGGGTGGCTCGCCATCTTGAATCTTCCAATTTCCAAATCCAGTGTCTAATCAACAATCCTTCATCCCAACCTAAGTTGGCCTAACATAAACAAAAACTAGATGGGTCTAAAACTAAGGAAAAGCACATTTCTGCAGATTTCTGATCCTACATGCATGTTAAAACAGCACGGAAAAGAAAAAAACAGGACAAAGCATTTACTTCCAAAGACAATGCTCTAATTGGCTTACAATTCACTAAACATTTACTTAGTATAAACATAGTTAGTTTACAGAAAAGAAAATCCATGGTTTCCACTCACCAAGTCCCGTTTAATCCAGTACACAAACCATCAATACAGAGTCCAGTGGCTTTACAAAACACCAGTAGCTCAAAACCGGAAAACAAAAAAATATCTTCTCTGGAGTGAAAACAAAAATACCTTCTTTGGAGTACCAAAATGTACTTTTCAGGTTTAGACTCAATTTCTCCACTTGCTTCTCTGCTAATTTTAATGCAGCACTTTGCGTGTGTCTCACCAACGTGGGGAATGCCTGCAACGATCTGATTGGATGTAAGTTGCTGCAGAGGCTTTAGAACAAAATTCCCTTCCTAATAGAAATCTACATGGGTTTCAACCATTTAATAATGTAAATAATTGGTTTGGATGTTTGTTTGTTTTTTAATCAAATAATATACAGTAAAATGAAATAAAACTTTTTAGATATCTTTAGATATATTTTACCATATGAACTAATTTATTGACTTTTTATTTTAAGCATTTATTGTTGTTTTTATTAACACTTTGGTGGCTCTGTTAACATCTGGGTTACAAAAACATTTTCAGCATATGAAATTTTATCTTTTGACTAATGTTCTTGTACCAGAAAAGCTTCTGTTTCATCTCATATGCATGAAAATAATTGCGCAGAAGGTGAAGAATTTCATGGGGTGTTGCAAAAACTGACATTTGCCGTTTTAAACAAGCCATGCAGTCTATATTTGGAAGCGTTGAAAACTGGGAAAATATGTGCCGTTCGCCATCCTATTTCTACACTACATTTGCAGTTGTGTTTGTTTGACTCAGGGCGTTAATTCTGCTTCAGAGACTGAAGCCACTTTCACCATCATGACAGGCAGAGAGAGAAATGATTGTCATCAAAGAGGAGCGAAACATTTTTGGGCAAACAAATCAGTATTCTGGTATTAGGATAATCAGATAATTATTATATTTCAACAACATTCTCTTAACTAGTTACATTTTCTCACTTTACTGTAATTAACTACAATTTATAGCTAACTTGCACTTTTTAATTTGTTTATAATGCCGCTCTTTTACTTCTACTTAAATATGTTTTAAAGGAGAAGTCTGGTCAGTAAGAAGTAATCAGTGCATCATTATTTTTACCTAAAACTAATATGTTCACAGTGACTTAACCAATTTAGCGTTAATCAGTAAAAACATAAAAATAATAATTTTTGTTGTGATAACTGAGTCAGGGAGCGGCCATTTTCTGCCCAAATATAGTAGCCCCTCCCTCCTGCCATCTTCCAGCAGTGACGTCACGGTGCGGTAAGCCTAGCGCCATTCTCCCCGCTTTACAAGCTAAATCAATGGGAACTACTAGACACATCTGCAATCAACAACAATTATTGAAGATTTCCAGAGGACTTCACCATTGAAATTCACCAGAGCTATAGTGAAACTGACAATGCCCACGTGCATGGCAGCTGGATGCTGGAATACATCGGGTAAAAGTGAAAAATAAAAGAGTTATTCCACCTTTCTGATTCCTGATCCTCCACGGACGGGTTGGTCGTTGGATCGCCAACTTGAAGAGGGAGGATTTGCCATCGAACTTCTGGCCAGAGAAAAAACCCGTAATATGTAGCCAACATTTGGAAGAAGAATGTTTTCAAGATGACTTGGATAATAGCGCGTTGTGACAAACACCAGATACAGCACTGGGACTTGATCAACAGCCGATACCGCACCGTGACAATGTCACTAACCAGTAGGTGGCAGTAGTGTTCTTTGACAAACATGGATGCCTCCAGTAAAGCACATTCACATGAAAATTACTCTGAATTAAAAACACTGATCATTTATTGAACAGGATGGAATCATTTCAGATATAAAGAACTTTCAGAAGTTTGAATTCAGAATAGGACCGGACTTTTCCTTTAAATCAAGAGGTTGACTTAGTTACATTGTGCATTACATGTATTATTCACTAAAAATAAATTCTAAATGAAATTTAAAAAAGACAAAAAAGTTCTGGAAGTAGTTGGGTTATTATTTAAATTCCAACATGGAGGTAAATCAATCAACCTCTAGTGATGCTAGTTAAAACCGTAAAGACAGAAAGCATCTGGTCTGTTCCTGTTTGGCTGTGACTCCATCCTGGAGAGAAATATCAGCTGTGCTGCTTCCTTTGTTTCTAGATGTTGGAGCTTGGCCTGTTTTCCAGTGTAGTCCTGTTTCTCTGACTGTGACTAACTGGATGTGCTCTCTTCATCCTCTCACATGGAAGCTGGCTCGGAGCTCGTCTGCCTGGCTGTGTTTTCTGGACGGGGCCGCCTTTTTTTTAAATTTATTTTTATTTTTTTATTTTTTTTACTTTTATTTAATTTCTCCCAAACATACAAACTTTGTAGAAGACTGGTCAAAAACAATATCAGCACTACATCTCACATGTATATACAAGAGTCCGTCCACGAGTTCTATGTCCACATCGATTGTCCGTTAGAGTCCATTTTACATTCCACTCCCAGTGTTTCCAGTGGCTTCCTCCAGATATTTGTGAAGAATTGAAGACTTCCATCAATGTAATGTCCAAGGCTAATCAGAGTCATAACATCAGATATTAGTGATTTCCATAAAGAAATGGAGGGGGGTTCCCTGCCCACCCATTTCACCATAATGGCCTTCCTTGCTAACATTAAAAGTGACTGTATCACATGCTCATGTTTTACTAGTGGCTTAGAAATATGTCCCAACAAACACATCAGTGGGTTTTCTGACACATTTTGACCAATAGCTGTACTGATTCCGACACATACATCTTTCCAAAATGACTGAATAACACCACATTCCCACAAACAGTGAAACCTGGTGCCAACAGAAATTTTACATTTGGGGCAATCTGGAGAAGTTCCTACATTGTACTTGCTAAAAATATAAGGAGAAATATATACATCATGCAAAATGTTATACTGCATTTCTTTAAATCTGTTACAAACGGAGATTTTAGATGGCAGGACCAGGATTTTATCCCATTATGAGTGCTTATTTTACATTTGAGTAAAGTTTCCCAGGATTTCCTCAACCATGCCAGTTTGTCCAGATTTAGCTGATATATCTCAGAATAAAATTTTGATATAAAATGTTTGTGATCCTTACTTTCAAGAAGGAACTTCTCCAGTCTATACGAGTTTGTTGGGTGTACCAATGATTTTGCTTCCTTCATGACATAATGCCTAACTTGTAAATATTTATAAAATTCCTTATTTGATAACGCGTACTGTGTTTTTAAAGATTCAAACGATTTGAATGCCCCATGTTCAAAGAGATCAGAAAATCTAATTATGCCTGCTTTATGCCAACCCACAAAACTCAAACCTATGTCTTGAGGCAAGAGATCTGGGTTGTCTATAAGTGTTGATACCATATTAAGCAGATGAGTACTCTTAAACAGTTTTCTTAGCTTTCCCCATGCCCCCAAGACATTACATATCAACTGATTATCCTTCAATATTTGTGGCAAGTCATTCAAACGTCTTCCTAGCATGTTAACAGGTGAGGAAGGTTTACATAATGATGTTTCAATGTTGAGCCAAGGTGAGTCAGAGTGTCCATGTATCCAGGCGGAAATGATCCTGGCTTGTACAGATAGAACATAATTTTCTATGTTTGGTAATCCCCACCCCCCTAAATCTCTGGGAAGTTGTAATATCTCTAGTTTAATTTTGGGTTTTCTTCCTGCCCAAATGAAATCAACCATTGCCTTATTAATAGCCTTAATGTCTTCTGATTTCAAAATTACAAACAGCATAGCTGTGGGATATATTATTTTAGGAAGGATGACCATCTTAACAAGATTTATCCTCCCCAAAAATGATATTGGAAGAGCCTTCCATCTTGTCAGCATCTCGCACAACTCACCTGCCAGTCCATCGATATTTTGCTTATACACTTGGTTAATGGTTTGTGTAACTTTAATTCCTAAGTATACAAATCCTGACGGGGCCCATCGGAAAGGTTTAATAATTGCAGGTTCACTATACCCCACCAAGTTGTTCAAGGTCATTATGACAGATTTATCTAAATTCACTTTATATCCAGTTATAAGACCGAAATCCTTAATACATTTAATTAAAACAGGTAGTGAAACAGTTGGATTTGTCAATGTCAGAAGAACGTCATCTGCATAAAGCAGAATTTTGTGCTCTTTTTCCCCAATTTTCCCCCCATGAACATCTGGATTTTGTCTAATGGCCATAGCCAGAGGCTCAATTGCCAGAGCGAACAAGAGTGGTGAGAGTGGACTACCTTGAGCTGTGCCTCTACCCAGATGAAAGGTAGAAGACAACAGGCCATTTGTTAAGACAGAAGCTATTGGAGTGTTGTATATTATTCTAATCCATCTCATAAAATTTGGTCCAAACCCAAATCTTCTCATGTATTCCCACTCTATCCTATCAAACGCCTTTTCGGCGTCCATAGAAACAACCAACCCCGGAATTTGGTAAAAGTTAACATAATGGATAATTAAAAAGGCGTCTTGTATTATAATACGAATTCCTCCCCTTAATAAAACCCGTTTGGTCAGCATCTACAATCGAGCACAAAACTTTCTCTAGCCTAAGAGCTAAAACTTTTGAGAGTATTTTATAATCCATGCCTAGAAGGCTGATAGGCCTATAGGATGAACATAACTCAGGATTTTCATCTTTTTTGGCTATAAGTGTTATATTAGCTCTGTACAAAGTCTCTGGTAGTTTTAGTTCCTCAAACGATTTGTTGAACATTCTCAGCAGCAAACTGCTTAATTTTCTCTTCATTACCTTAAAAAACTCCACTGGAAAGCCGTCTGCTCCCGGACTTTTCCCGGACTGAAGCTCAGATATAGCTTTATCTACTTCCATCTGCGTTATGGGAGAATCCAACAAGATAACCTGCTCCTCAGAAAGTTGGGGAACATTTAAGAAAAATCCTGATAACAGGCTTGTCATGTCAATCTCAGAGCTATACAACGTAGCGTAAAACTCTTTGAAGCTATCATTTATCTTACGATTTTCCATTTGTCTCTGACCATTAGAATCGACAATCGCTGTAATAAAAAAATTTGCTGTGGTGTTTTTTGCAAGACGAGCCAGATATCGGTTAGGTTTATTAGCTGATTCAAAAAGTCTTTGTTTGGCAAAAAGAATATCTTTCTCAGCCTTTTGCATTATTAAATTTTGGAGAGCTGTCCTAGCGCTTTTAAGCTCTTTTAATGTTTCTGTAGATTTAGTACAGTAGAATTGATTTTCCAACTGTTTAATATTATTCTCAATCTCTAGCTGCCTTGCTATTCGTTCCTTTCTCTTATGACTTGTGTATGAGATAACAACACCTCTAAGATAAGCTTTATAACTATCCCATAAAATTCTCGAATCTATATTCTCTTTATCATTAGTTTCTAAATAAAATGTTGTTTGTTCATCTAAAATACGTACAAATTTGTCGTCCAACAAAGATACTGTGCTCATTCTCCAAGATGCTGATTGCTCAATATGTCTTAAAGGCCGGAGCATGGTCAGAAAGGCCTATAGGGCCTATATTCACCTGTCTGACTAGCTGACTAATAATTTTGGATACAAAAATGTAATCTATACGAGATGCCGACAAGTGAGGCTGAGAGTGAAACGTATATTGTTTAGATAATGGGTTATAGTATCGCCAAATATCCACAAGGTCGAGCTCTTTCAGAATTTGTAAAAGGAACCTTTGAATTTTTAGTAAAAATAGTTTGTGATGGTAATCTGTCCATTAGTGGGCACAAAACACAATTAAAGTCGCCTGCTAAAATAATATTGTCACAATCCAAGTCCAGTAACTGAGTGAATAATGCTGTATAAAAACCTTCATCTTGCACATTGGGGGCATATACATTAGCTAGCAGAATACTCTCTCCATGTAATACCCCTTTAACAAATATATATCTTCCTTCATTATCTTTAGCAGTAGCTGTAGCAGTGAAGGGAAGATTTTTATGTATGAGAATAATTACACCTCTCTTATTTGTAGAAAAGGACGAAAAAAATATTTGTCCCACCCAATCTCTGCAATATTTTTTGTGCTCATCATCGGTCAAGTGGGTTTCTTGTAAAAAAGCGATATGAATCAAGTCTTTCTTTAGATAATTCAATATGGCCTTTTTCTTTATCGCATTGTTGGACCCTTTAACATTCCATGTACTTAACTTAACTGACATATCTCAAAAATAAATATTTAAACTTGTGTGCCGTTTCCAAAATTAAGTTTTTAGTTGACAGGTCTGTAACAATAAACAGTGAGCTAATATATAAACCAAGAACAGTGATTCCAGGCAAAACCGGAACAAAAGGCTTGGAATCATTAACCCTCCCCCACCCCACCCAAAACAGAATGAAAATAAAAATAATCTACTGATCTAGATGTACTTTTAAGAAGTACAGCTGCAGGGAAAAAAAACAGAAACTTTACTCCCCGCACTGGAAATATCAGTCAAAATTGCGCAATGATACTTAGCCCGTTAAACAACAATATAACAAGCCCCAAGTTATTGATATCTTTAAGTAAGCCGTTGTAACTTTACAGTTTTATCTGCTGTCTTATGTAGATCCTTGCATCTTTTCCACATAGTTCTTAATCTCCTCTGAGAGAATGGTAGGTGCCGTCAGGGTTGAATATCTTGATAGTAGCTGGATACAGAAAGGCATATTTTACCCCGGCTTCACGCAGCGTTCTGCGCGCTGCCGCTGATTCCCTCCTCTTCTTCACCACCTCCGCGGAGAAATTCTGATAAAAGGAGACTTTGCCTGCCTGCGTGCTCACGTTGCCTTTGGTCCTCGCAGCCTGGAGAATCTTGCGCGTGTCAGTATAATAATGCATTTGCACCAGGACGGTGCGTGGACCTTCCTTCCCGGCGAACTTTACTGGCGGTCCTGTGCGGTGTGCCCTATCGATCACCATGGTCTGACTCTCCTCCAAGCCCAAAACCTCTGGAATCCACCTTTCAAAAAACTTTACCGGCGCGTCCCCCTCCGCCCCCTCGTTCAGTCCTACAATCCTCACATTTCGTCGACGGCTCTGGTTCTCAAAACTGTCCAAACGCTCCATTGCCTTTTTGAGCTGGGTCTCAAGAGCGCAAATGAGCGGATCATTTGCCGCGGTGACATCCTCCAAATCTGAGACCCGCTGCTCTACGGCCTCTATCCTTTCTATCAATGAGTCGAATTTCTCTGTGAGTTCGTTCATAGGTTTTATCACACCGGCCAGCTTGTCATCCAGCATTTTTGAAATGTTCTCTGTCACCCGGCCCACAATGTCAATATCGCGCTGCACACATGTTTCATCTTCGGCATCGCCCATGGGTTCCTTCTCCACGCCATGGCTAGCTACAGCGTCATTACTGCTTGCTTTAGCTTTGCCTCCTCTTTTACCCATTTCTCTCTTTTTGCTTTGACCAGGCTGTGCAAAAAAGTCATCCAACGACATTATAGTACTTCAACTAGCCACTCTAGGCAGTTTTTGTTTGGTGAGGGAGCTTAAGTATATATTTTAACAAAATCCAATGCGGAGCCATAAAACTCACGTCTGCTCAGCTCGGCGCATAACGTGATCCCCGACGGGGCCGCCTTTTACTGCTGCTTTTTGTATCTCTGCTTCTGTCTCCATACTGAGTCTGGTCCTGCTGGAGGTTTCTTCCTGTTCAAAGGGAGTTTTTCCTCTCCACTGTCGCTACAAGCATGCTTAGTGTGTAGGGTTGCCTTCTATCTTTTCTTTTGAGGAAGATGTTAAGCCTCGATCAAGAACCCTTAAGCTTGGCCGACCCGGTACCGGGCCCAACTGACACCTGCTCATGTTTATCTATTTATAGAAATGGCCAAAACACAGTCACATGGTGTTTCATCCAAATGCCTTTCAAATGTGGCTTTTTAAATGTTCTAAAACATGTTTCAAAATTATTATTTTGGTTTTACAGCTCTGTAAATGAATAAAATGAGATTTAAAATTCCACCTGATGTGTGACTCTGCAGGAGTAAAGCAACAGCAGGTATTCATTTTTAGCCCCGCCCCCTAATGGCTGCCATCATTGGAAACTAGAGGTTCAGACCTTTCCAAGGAGGGGTCGGAGGTTGTGCGTGACCATTTCAGGCGATGTCACCGGCATGCGTTACATAAGCTGCTCTGTTATTCTTATTTTCTATTCAGTTTGGTGATATTAATGGTAAATTTCAATCAAACAACAGCTAAATCTTAGGAACAGAGGCTGTGTTTTATGCAGAAAGTCTCTAATAATGTAAATCAGCATATTTTTCTGACCAGATTCCCTTTTATCAGTGGAAAAATGGATTTGGCACATTTTGGCCACTTTTGGCACCATTGTGCTAAAATCAGAGCGCTCACTAAAACAAACTTCAGCTTATTCAGTCCAGATGTGCTTGAGTTATAGTCGAGATGTGGATCTATAAAGTCTGAGGGTTCATCCGGAGTTTCAAAGGGGCCTTCATGGTGTTTTGCAGTGTTTATTTTGGTAAACGTTTTGGCTAAATATTTTTCATTTTTTTCTTTATATAATCACATATAAATTAAACATGGTAACATTTAAAATTGTGGTTCCACCTGAAAAATATTCCTCAATGCCTTTCTGTCACGCAAATACAGACAACTGTATTTACAATTTATAGTTTTGGAGCTTTACTTGTTTTAATTCACACATGTAATTTTAGGCGGAATTTGCTTTGAAGACTCTCTAGGCTTAAGGGGTTAAAAGCTTTTTTCTTTTTAAACCACTGTTCTGATCGGGAAGTCTCCAGTTTATAAATACCTTTCAAACATGTGACTAGTGCGTGTAAAATATGAGTGTAAAAATATATGCTTTATAAACCTCTGCAATAACGCATAGCAAAAACTCCAGAGCCAAAATTGTCAAAATATCTCTTTTGCTTTGAATAGTAAAGTGTGTAGTTTTTTTTTTTTGGCTTGTGTCTAATAAGTCAAATATGACATTTCTGCATTGAACACATCCCACCAATATCTACATTAGCCTCAGGACAGACAGTAGTTAATGATTGATGTTGTTTTGGCACAGAGACATGTTCTCTGAGTTATGTGCTTTGTCCTCATTGTGATTCCAAAGGCATGCAACACGGCAAACGGAAGAACATTTTTTGCCGATGATGCAAGCTTAGGGCTGTGTTTTTAGTTCTGTTAGCAAGCCAACCAAAAAAGCCCACCCCCACTAAATTACTACGCAGCCAGTTCAGAACAATGCCCTGATTTAGACCAAGAGTTCTCTAGCAAACAGTGTCTGCTCGAGGCAATGACTGTAAAACTTTAGTATTTCTGTTAGGGCAAGTTAAATCACCTGAATGTGCAACAGCTTAAGCATTTTATGACTTTAAACCTACTCCCTTCTCTATGTGCATGTAAAATCTTACAGTTCTGAATAATGTCATAATCAGCTGCACTGTTTAGGTATATACTAAAAAAGAAAAGAGCCCGGCTCTGAAACCTTAGAGAAAATCTATCTGATTTAATATTTAATCAAAACAGAGAGGAGTTCCATCTATTGGCACCGATAATTTCATATCTTCCTCTGGGTAGAAACCAAACACTGAAAAACCACCTGTAAAAAGAAAAACTCTTCATTTGTTCGTAGTGTTATGTGCAGAAAATTAATAGATGTCAGTGGCAGAAAGAAAAAGAGTGAGAAAAAAAGTCACCAGCTGCAGAATCAGCGTTTAGTTCTTATGCTCTACTAATCTGGAATAAACTCCCAAAAAGCTGCAAAAGGGCTGAAACTCTCAGTTGCTTGAAATGAAGATTAAAAACTAATTTTGCTTTGAGTGGCTTTTGACTCACAATCTCAACAATATTAGTTATGTTTCCAGTAAACCTCTGGTTCTATTTTTTTAATCATTTGATCTTTTTTGATTTATAATCCACTTATTTTGACATGTCACTTTTATTCTATTTGTGTTTCCTTTAAGCCACTGCAATGTACTTTTCTTTTTTCCGATGTACAGCTCATTGCCCATGAAATGTGCTATATAACTAAACTTGGCTTGCTGCCTGAACCTGATCGTTTAAGTCCTGATTCTGGCTCCTGACAGCTACAGAAGCATATTTGACAAACTAACACAATGGCAGTTTCCCTTACAGTCATATTATTTACTGTTCCAGTTAGTTTACTCACCCCCTACAGGCCTCGAATGCAGACACATATCAAAGCTAGGTCTACAAGTACACAGAACAAATAAATATATGTATTAAAAAACAACTTTTTAAGCAAAAAAAGCCTTAAGATCTGCTGTTTTCCTCTATACAATTTGATGTGAGGGCAAAAAAACCTAAACCTGCATAGATTAGCTAAACAATCAGTGTTTCATGTATTACAGCTCTCATCTTCCTCTTTCTAAGTATAGAGTATAAAATAAGCACAACATTTTTCTTTTAATCCTCTGTGGCAGTGATTCCAAACACAAACCAAGTGTATCACCTCTATATCTCTATCAACGATATATTGGATGATGTTGGAAGTGTTGGCGTCCGGCTCAAGGACTGTTGTGTGAAACAATCAACTATTTGGGTTTAAGTTGCCAGGGTACATATGATGATCTGGGTTGTTTAACTTTCAGACCCAATGAATCATGCGCTGAGCAGTGAACCTGACCTGGACTGAAAACGGCTGCGCTCATTTTACTCAAATTGGGCGTTAGAGAAGCAGAAGTCTCAAAGTACCAATATAATGACTTGTTTTGCACTTTGTATGTGAAAGCCTTGTATGTTAAACTTCGATTGCATAATTATCCTCTCCTAAAACCAACAGATCTAAACTTATTTAGGAGACAAAGAGGAAGAAGAAAGAAAAAGAAAACTGGGATGAGAACCTGTCATCCAAAGACAGGAGTAAAGCTTGTAAAGATGCTTTGTTTCCAGTAACCAGTTTCTGCTGTCTCCATTGCAATATTATAGATTTCCTCTCTCTGTTGGCCCAGAGGTAATCAGCTCAGCTTTGTCCAGCTGTATGTTGATGTTGGCTGTGTTTGATTTTATAGGAAAAGTCTGTTCCTATTCAAAATTCAAACTTCTAAAAGTCCTTTAAATATGAAATCATTCCATCCTGTTCAATAAATAAGTGTTTTTAATTCAGAGTAATTTTCATGTGAATGTGCTTTACTGGAGGCATCCATGTTTGTCAAAGAACACTACTGCCACCTACTGGTTAGTGACGTCACGGTGCGGTATCGGCTGTTGATCAAGTCCCAGTGCTGTATCTGGTGTTTGTCACAACGCGCTATTATCCAAGTCATCTTGAAAACATTCTTCTTCCAAATGTTGGCTACATATTACGTGTTTTTTCTCTGGCCAGAAGTTCGATGGCAAATCCTCCCTCTTCAAGTTGGCGATCCAACGACCAACCCGTCCGTGGAGGATCAGGAATCAGAAAGGTGGAATAACTCTTTTTTTTCCACTTTTACCCGATGTATTCCAGCATCCAGCTGCCATGCACGTGGGCATTGCCAGTTTTACTATAGCTCTGGTGAATTTCAATGGTGAAGTCCTCTGGAAATCTTCAATAATTGTTGTTGATTGCAGATGTGTCTAGTAGTTCCCATTGATTTAGCTATTAAAGCGGGGAGAATGGCGCTAGGCTTACCGCACCGTGACGTCACTGCTGGAAGATGGCAGGAGGGAGGGGTTACTAGGGGTTCACTTCCTGTTTGGATTAACTGAGTGTGCAGCTGCTGCAGCTGTCCAGAGGAACTCCATTTGAAATTATTTTCTCTGTGATATCTCTGTATCTAAGTAACTCTAACTGACTACTTTAAAACATAGCACCTTCTGCTGCACTTTTCTACTGAGCACTTGTCAGTTTCACACGGTTTTATTTCTGATAGCAAGGAGTAGCTAGCCTAGGCTAGCGCTAGCTTAGCATTGCTATGGCTTCTCTCTCTCCCTCCCTTGACTCTTTTCCAACTCTTCCTCTCCTCTCTCCTGCTCTCTGTGTCAGATGTTCAGTTATTCCTCTGCCTCCTTTAGTGATAATGGGATGTGTAATAAGTGTAGTATTTTTGTAGCTTTGGAGGCGAGGGTGTCAGAGTTAGAATCCAGGCTTCAGGCTGTTGAACATCCAGGAGTTAAAGTAGGCCCCCCACGTAGCTGTCCTCCAAAAGTGCCTGAGCAGCCAGGCGATTGGGTAACTGTACGCAGAAAGCGTAGTCGTGGATCTCTGCCCACTGGTCACCACCAACCCGTTCACGTTTCTAACCGGTTTTCCCCACTCAGTGACACACCCACTGAGAAGCCCACTCTGGTGATTGGCAGCTCCATAGTCAGAAACGTGGCATTAGAGACACCAGGGACCATAGTCAAATGTTTGCCGGGGGCCAGAACGGGCGACATCAAATCCTACCTGAAACTACTGGCTAAGGATAAGGTTAAATACAGTAAGATTGTTATTCACGCTGGTGGTAATGACACCCGGTTACGCCGATCGGAGGTCACTAAAATTAGTGTTGCTTCGATGTGTAAGTTTGCCAAAAAAATGTCGGACTCCGTAATTTTCTCTGGTCCCCTCCCTGATCTGACCAGTGATGACATGTTTAGCCGCATGTCGTCATTCAACCGCTGGTTGTCTAGGTGGTGTCCTGAAAACAACGTGGGCTACATTAATAATTGGCAATCCTTTTGGGGAAAGCCTGGTCTGATTCGGAGAGACGGCATCCATCCCACTTTGGATGGTGCAGCTCTTCTTTCTAGGAATCTGGCCACATTTATTAGTCCTCCAAAACCCTGACCACCCAGGGTGCAGACCAGGAAGCAGAGTTGTAGTTTAACACACATCTCTGCAGCTTCTCTACTGTTACCTACTCTTTACTCCATCCAGACAGTGTCTTGCCCACGACCAAAATCTAATAAATTAGCAAAGATTCCCAAAGGAGTAAATCATGATAATCTAATTAAAATCAAAATAACTCCAATTGGGGAAAAAGTTAAAACAATTAAATGCGGTCTGTTTAACATAAGATCGCTTTCCTCTAAAAGTCTGCTAGTTAATGACTTGATTTGTGATAATCACATTGACTTGTTTTGCCTTACAGAAACCTGGCTGCAGCAAGAGGATTATGTGAGCATAAACGAGGCAACTCCTTAAAGCTATTTAAATTTTCACATACCCAGAAGTTCTGGGCGAGGAGGAGGAGTAGCAACAATCTTCCAGTCTGACTTACTGATTACTCCCAAAACAGTTAATACCTACAACTCTTTTGAACATTTAACCCTTAATTTCCCTCATCCAAATTTCAAGGCAAGAAAACCTCTTCTTTTTGTAACTTTGTATCGTCCGCCAGGTCCTTACTCTGAATTTTTAGATGAGTTTTCAGAGTTCCTTTCTGATTTGGTATTAAATACTGACAGGGTCATCATAGTGGGAGATTTTAACATCCATGCTGACATTGAAGGCGATAGCTTAAGAGCAGCCTTTAATGCTATCTTAGACACTATTGGCTTTGTTCAAAATGTGAATAGTCCCACACATTCTCATCTTCATACTTTGGATCTTGTGCTGACATACGGCATAGAATGTGAAGAAATAACAGTATTTCCTCACAACCATGTCCTCTCTGACCACTTTCTAATAACCTTCAGGATTACTTTAACAGAGTTCTCCTCCCCCAAAAGAAGGTTCAATTTTAGTAGATCTTTATCAGATAGTGCAGTTATAAATGTTAAAGAATCTGCTTCACTTTCTCTCTCCTCTGTGTCGCTGAGCAGTGCTGCAGAGTGCAAAAGCATAGCTTATTCCCCTTCACAGGTTGATGATTTGTTGATGGGGTTGCTAGTTCTCTGCGTACTGCCTTAGACAACGCAGCTCCCTTGAAAATGAAAATCGTTGAAAATAGAAAGCTTGCTCCTTGGTTTAATGCAGAGCTGCGTACTTTGAAGCAAAATGCTAGGAAACTGGAGAGAAAATATCGCTCCACAGGCCTGCGGGAGTCCTTCCTAGTCTGGAAAAATGGTTTACTGCTGTATAAGAGGACCCTTTGTAAAGCAAGAGCAGCATACTTCTCCTCATTAATAGAGGAGAATAAGAATAATCCTAGATTTCTTTTTAATACAGTTGCAAACTCACCCAGAGCCATAGCTCTGTTGAACCGTCCATTCCACCTGCTCTTAGCAGCAATGATTTTATGGGATTCTTTATAAATAAGATTGATCTTATTAAAAATAAGATCATAAGCACTCCTCTATCTCCTCTGAACCGGGTTTAGACTGCTTTGATCCAGTTGAACTTTCTGAATTAGCAAAATTATTGTCTTCATCTAAGCCTTCAACTTTTATGTTAGATCCAGTTCCAACCAGGTTATTTAAGGAGGTATTCCCTTTGATCTCCTCCTCCATTTTAGATGTGATTAATCTATCTCTGTTACAAGGATATGTACCTAAAACTTTTAAGGTTGCTGTAATTAAACCTCTGCTTAAGAAACCGTCTCTTGACCCAGATGACTTGGTTAATTATAGACCTATATCCAATCTTCCTTTCTTATCCAAAATTATTGAGAAAGTAGTTGCCAAACAAGTTTGCGACCACTTACACCATAATGAACTTTTTGAAGAGTTTCAGTCTGGCTTTAGAGCTCATCATAGCACTGAAACAGCTCTGGTGAAAGTCACTAATGATATTCTCATGGCCTCAGATAATGGACTTGTATCTGTGCTCGTCCTGTTGGATCTTAGTGCTGCATTTGATACAGTTGACCATAATATTCTTTTAGAAAGACTTGAATATTTTGTTGGAATTAAAGGAACAGCACTAGACTGGTTTAAATCTTATCTATCTGATCGAATTCAGTTTGTTTAGATCTTCAACACACTCAAAGGTTACCTGTGGAGTACCACAGGGATCAGTGCTAGGACCAATTCTCTTTACTTTATACATGCTCCCAATTGGTAGAGTTATTAGACAGCATGGGATTAATTTCCACTGTTATGCTGATGATACCCAGCTATATCTGTCTATAGATCCAGATGAAGCTAACCCATTACATAGATTACAGGCATGTCTGAAGACATAAAAACCTGGATGACTCTTAACTTTCTGCTTCTGAATGCAGACAAAACAGAAGTTATAGTCTTTGGACCAGAGTCTCTGAAAAAGAAGCTGATTAGTCAGTCACTTCATTTGGATGGGATTAAACTGATTTCAGATAATACAGTAAAAAATCTTGGTGTTATTTTTGATCAGGACCTGTCATTTAAATCCCAGATAAAGGAGGTTTCTAGAATTTCCTTCTTTCATCTGAGGAACATTGCAAAAATGAGAAATCTCCTGTCCAGGGGTGATGCTGAGAAACTAGTCCATGCATTTGTTACTTCAAGGCTGGACTATTGTAATTCTTTACTATCAGGAAGTCCACAAACTGTAGTTAAAAGCCTTCAGCTGATCCAAAATGCTGCAGCCAGTGTTCTGATGAAAATTAAAAAGAGAGATCATATCTCTCCTATCCTGGCTTCTCTTCATTGGCTTCCTGTTAAATCAAGAATTGAATTTAAAATCCTCCTTCTCACATATAAAGCCTTAAATGGCCAAGCTCCATCTGATATCAGAGATCTGATTGTTCCTTATGTTCCTAACAGAGCACTTCGCTCTCAATCTGAAGGTTTACTAGTGGTTTCTAGAATTTCTAAAAGTAGAATGGGAGGCAGATCTTTTAGTTATCAGGCTCCTCTCCTGTGGAATCAACTACCAGTTTTGGTCCGTGAGGCAGACACCCTGTCTACTTTTAAGGCTAGGCTTAAAACTTTCCTTTTTGATAAAGCTTATAGTTAGGGTGGCTCAGGTTATCCTGAGTTATCTCTATAGTTATGCTGCTATAGGCTTAGACTTCTGGAGGACATAGGGACCCCCATCTCATCATTCTGCTTCATTCTCTCTCTGTTCTCCTATTCTGCAGAATCTGTTTGTTCAATCTCTAACCTTCTGCTCTCTCTGCTTTTCCTCAGAGTAGCTTTGCCTCGTCTGTTCCTGTTTGGCTGTGACGTCATCCAGGAAAGAAACATCAGCTGTGCTGCTTCCATCAACACCCTTGTTTGTAGATGTTGGAGATCGGCCTGTCTTCAGGTGTGGTCCTGTTTCTCTGGCCGTGGCTGGGTGGATGTGCTCTCTTCATCCTCTGGCATGGGAGCTGCCTTGGAGCTCGTCTGCCTGGCTGTGTGTTTCCTGGACGGGGCCGCCTTTTACAGCTGCTTTTTGTATCTCTGCTTCTGTCTCCTTGAACCCCAGTGGGCCTCAGCAGATGGCCGCTCACACTGAGCCTGGTTCTGCTGGAGGTTTCTTCCTGTTAAAAGGGAGTTTTTCCTCTCCACTGTCGCTACAAACATGCTTAGTGTGAGGGATTGTATTTGAGTCAATGAGTCAATGCAATCAACTGGTTTTCCTTAGATAGAAAACTTTGTATCAATTTGACTGAAGTGCCTTGAGATGACATGTGTTGTGAATTTGGCGCTATATAAACAAACTGAATTGAAATTGAACTATATTAGGGCAAAAATGGCCGCTCCCAGACTCAGTGATTCATTTCCCGTTACGCTTATCCCTGCTGGGTTCGCGAGGGGTGCTGGTGCATATCTTCAACTGTCAAGGGGCAAGAGGCAGAGCACACCCTGGACAGGCCACCAGTCTGTCACAGGGCAACTCAGAGATAGACAAAGACACACAGATAAAGAAACACAACCATGCACACACTCACACCTAAGCAGAATTTAGAGAAGCCAAATTAAGCTGACAGTCATGTTTTGGGACTGTGGGAGGAAGCCAAAGTACCCAGAGAGAACCCACGCATGCTCAGGGAGAACATGGAAACTCCATGCAGTAAAGAACCGGGGCAAGGAATCAAACCCAGAACCTTCTTGCTCCAAGCTGTGCAGCCCAATGCAGCGGACCCATCCATGAAAACTGTCTAACAGAAGGCTGCATTTGTCAACCGCATAATGAGAAGTCTTCCAATCTGAACAGGCCTCAGCTGCTCCATGACGTAATCAGACAACGAATGTGGCCTTCGGAAGACACAGTCGCTGAACTTGAACTCGGAGGTTGTCTCTGTGTTCATCTAACAGAAACCATGGCTTGCTTGATAAACACAGTGATTTTAAAGCGTTAGGGGATTTTGTTCCATGTTTGATCTGAAAGGAGTATTCCCACTTCCACAGACACATGAGGAGTGCAGTGATGCAGAAAGTCTTAAAACATTTTTCAACAAACAATCTGACCACCAACAGTGTCCCAAAACCATGACTTTGGTAATATCTGTGCATGCTCAAAACAGAGATGGAATTGAAGTAAACCTAGACAAGCTTTTACCAAAAGGGGTTTGGAAAGACTTTAAAGAAGTGCATTTAGTTTTCCTTCAAAGAACCGAGCCAGGAAGTTCCACACTCTCTATTTTATGTAATCAGAACTTCATAAATGGAGGATAAAACTTTTCCTAACATAGAATCCATGACATCATCCTTGTGAAAGGATTTTACTCCTTTTGGTCTGGGGACGGCGTTTGTCTGGACTTTGTCAAATAATTTTCCAAACTCCTAGGTTCAGCTGAATGAGGCAAATGAGTTTGAAAATCTCTAACCACTACTGTGGTATGACAATAGGAGGTGAACGAAAACCCTGCGTATGGACAGGATGGTTTTCTATCCAACTCACTTAGAAAAAAAACTATGGTTTGACAAAAACACTACTGTACTTTCACGCTAAACCTTTTAAAAGTAGAGCTTAGTGAGAACAAGATGTGTTTCTTTCCAGTGTTGACTCAGTTTACACCCTGTCCCTGACACAACGGTCTGTGCAGAATGTGCAAACATAATATGAAACGCTCTCTGGAAGGATGACTCCACTGTTTCTCTCCAGTGTATGTCAGTTCCATGGTAACCCACCATGGGGGTACCAATGACTGCACCCCTGGCAAAGAACAGGACTGTTTTTGATGACGGACAGGCGGGCTGGAGGCTGTGGGGAATTCAATACGTGCAGGATGTCAGCTCTTAGCACATATGCATGCACTCACCTGCCCGCTCAGTCACAGCCTCGAAGGGAAAACTATTCGAAGCCTGGCGATGTCATCCTGAGGAAAGCTATTTTCTCTGAGGTTGTTGGTGTTATTTGCTCATCTTTTCCCCCCCTTATTCATTCAGCCAAACTGTTGAAAATTAAGCACAGATCATTTTTAAGTGGGGAACTTCATGCATCACACTCTACGTCTTTAAAAGAAAAACATACAGATTTATTTGTAATGGCTTCATAAATCCACATCTCTCTCCCACCTTGAAAGCATAAGGTAATTGCCAGAAATAATACACTAGTCAACAAGGTTTTTTGTAAACTGAGCTAATGATCAATGGCTTTACTTTTCTATTGCAGAAGCCCACATCATATTTATTTATATATTATCATTCAATTTAATTCAGTTTATTTCTATAGTGCCAATTCACAACACATGTCATCTCAAGACAGTCAGATTCATTCAATGTTTTCTATCTAAGGAAAACTAGTTGATTGCATCGACTCATTGACTCGAAGGCAATACCTCATACACATAAGCGTCGTTAGACCTATTTAAGGGTGGCTTCAGTCATCCTTTCTTTGGCATTAGCCACCCTATAATTATTTTGCGATTTTAAAAAAAATATTTTTTTTTCTGTATTTATTTTTTCCTCATATTTTCCCAAAACAAATGCAGTAAAGCACCGAATAAAAGCCATAAAGAAGACAAGTTAATCTGAACAATAGTAGTTCCTGTTAGCTTATTGTTTAATACAATTATTAATATTGGGCTTAGTTATTCATATGCCTCATTGGCTCCGCGTCCGGCGTCACGTCACGTGGTAGGCTACGCAAGCACCAGCTGGACCTAGCAGGCGCGGTGCAGTGCAGCAGTCAGAGCCATCTAATAAGAGAGTTGCGCAATCTCCATAGACCTCATGGACCAATCTTTCCACAGCAATGGCGGCTCTCATGTAGCCTCACGGAGCGTTTTACATGTGAATCCCCATTGACTTTAGTTCCATTAGAAGTTCACTTAGTTCTAGGAGGTGGCCGTAGAACACATAAAATGCGGTAAAGGTAAATGTAATTCCTTTGTAGGCTACTTAACCTTTGTTTGGTATATAATGGTCCTGTGTTAGTCTTGAGCTAACAGAAAGTTGCTGTTTAGAGATATTTAACCTATGTGAATCACATCACCAACCGACTTCCTGGTCCTCCAATAACGCAACTCTGTTTTCTCTATGGCTCTGGCAGCAGTAACAGCGCGTCATTTGAAGCTCTTCATAGTCATCAAGCCTGATAAGCTGTAGGAAAGTTATGGTTTCGTGCAGATACACAAGGTGAGTTTGCTATTTGATGTCAGCGTTCACATTTGCTTAACTTTACCTGTGCCATATTGATCTACGGGAAGTGAGGAAATGTTGTAGCTTGTCTAATTCAACAGTAGAAATTACATTACTACCATGGTGAACAAACTCAGCGGTCTGGGAAAACACGATGTTGCAGCCTATTAACATTAGTTTTGTCAGTGTAGTATAAACTGTCTGTCTGTTCGTTGGCTAGATGGACATACGAAGATTTTTTATAAGAAAGTAGAAAGTCAGGAGCGAGAGGACACAGCGGAGGAGGAGAGAGGAGGAGGAGGAGAAGATGAGGTCAGTCTAAACAACAATGTATTTTGCCCACACAGCATTGTGCAACTCATTGCTCAAGTAAATACGTTGCAGCTGTTGCCTAGTTTAAGAACGTTGTGGTCGCTAAGTGAACATTTGCTTTTTTGTTTGTTTTAAGAGGCATAGTATTTTATTAAATCGATTTCAGGGTCTCAGTGCCGAAAGTCAGAACGTGTATAACATGCCCCTCTTTGAACGTCAAGTTAAAGGTCGAAATTCAAGTAATCCATAGGCCTATGCATTAGCAATCATCAGTCCCAACCAGTGAGAGTATCTCACTGGTCCCAACACATCAAACATAGCACAAGCACAACCCAACAGGCAAATGATGATGACCCATGTGCAATGTTTTGTACTCATCTCAGAAGTTTTCCTCTTAGAGAGTGTCCCTTATTTTGGCCAACTTTAAATGTGGAAATTGGCCTATGACAACAAAATATGAACTTAAACATTATATTAGAACATTATTTCATTGAACAGCCATATAACATAACCTACTTACTTTACTTCCCTATGCTGTAGTTTTGGAAAATGGCATACATTATGATATGATCAGATATAAAATTAACTTCAGTGTTTAACCAATGTTTTTGTTTTTGGACTCCATGAAGGGTGAGACAGAAAGACAGACTGTGGACGAGAGTGAGGAAGGGAGTGCAGGTGCAGAGGAGGGCGAACAAATAAATCTACAGGGAGACATGGAGGGATCTGCGAAAGAGGCAGAAAGTGAACAAGCAGGCCATAGTGAGGAAGAAAATGACCAAAAAGCTGCTGCTCCCCTTTCTGATTTAGGTGACAAAGATTCAGGTCCCAGACAGGTGAAGCTGAATAGCTATCCACAGGACAGCTTTGGTGCACAGAAAAGGGCATTTAACCACAGCTGGTTTGCTAAGTACCATTGGTTAGAGTATTCCGTTAGCCGGAATGCTGCTTTCTGCTTCCCATGTAGAGTGTTTGGCAAAAACATTAAACATGATGCTTTGGTTAGCAGTGGTTGCAGACATTGGAAAAAAGCTTTGGCTGTCTTCAACAAGCATGACTTGGCCCAGTCCCATAAGGACAGTGTTGTTGCATGGAGGGGGTACCAGGCAACTACCCGGCAGGGAGATGTGGTGCAGCTGATGATGTCTGGTGAGGCAACTGAGATAGCGGCGAGAAGGGACTACCTGAAGCGAGTTGTTGCTGTCACCTCAATGCTAGGGGCCCAGGGACTACCCTTTCGTGGTCATGATGAAAGTGTTGACAGCACAAACAGAGGCAACTTTGCAGCTTGTATGGAGCTTCTTAGGAAGTTTGATCCATTCTTGCAGAGCCATATTCCCCCATCAAATGCCACATACATCTCACCAGGCTCTCAGAATGAGATGGTTGAGTGCTGTGCTCAGGAAGTGACAAGTGTCATTGTGTCTGAGATCACACGCTCTAAAATGTATGCCATCATGGCGGATGAAGCAAGAGATGGACGGTCAGAGCAGCTGGCTATTTGTGTCAGATATGTGTCAGAGGGGCAGGTGAAGGAGCATTTCCTGGCACTTACAGAGCTCATGTCATTTGATGCAAAGTCTATTGCAGACAAGCTACAAGAGCAGCTCCAAGCCAATGGCATTGCAGATGTTAAGTGTGTGGCACAAACCTATGACGGTGCCGCTGTGATGAGCGGACCCACGGGAGGTGTGCAGGCCCGATTTAGAGTACTTCATCCTGAAGCCATCTATATACACTGCTATGCACATAAGCTTAATCTAGTGTTGTGCTATACCTGCAGGGCTGTTCCTGAGGCTCTGGAGCTGTTTGATTTGCTGGAGTCTCTGTACTCTTTTTTCACCACCTCCCTTGTACATCATCACACATTCAAACATGCTCAGCTGAAGCTGGGTTTGGCAGTGGAACTAGTCCAACTTTCCAACACTCGTTGGGCATGTCGGCTTCAGTCAATCAATGCTGTGCTTGAGACCTTACCTGCCATATTTGAGTGCCTGTCAGCCACCAGGTCGCCCATGGCCACCGGTATCAAATCAAAGCTAGCAAGGTTCTCGACTATCTATGCTTTGCTGATGTTTCAGACGTTTCTTTCCATCACTGAAGGTCTCCACAAACTCCTTCAGAAGGAGACATTAGACCTGGCTGAAGCACTGATGGGAAAAGATGCTGTGTGCGACACACTTAAAGGTAAACGCACTGATGCATTTGCGACAGAAATGTTCGAGAAAACCAAGGCTCTGTTTCTCACACATGACATTCCAGAATCACATGCCAAGAAAAGGCAGAAACAGAGGAATATGGCAGATTTTGTGTGTGACACAACTGTTGGTTTGCGCACTGAATTAGTGAACTCTGAGGTCTTAAAAAGAGAGATGCTTTTCCCCTGTTTGGATAGGACGGTTGGTGAACTTGAACAAAGGTTTGCCAGTGTAGATGCAGGACTCCTTAAAGGAATACAGGCATGCAGCCCTAAATCTGACAACTTCTTGAATGAAGTGAATTTGAAAGAGCTTGCTGGGCACTATAACATTGACTTGAAAGCAGAGGAGGTCCTTGTTGCCAAAAACTTTCTTGCTCGCTAAGCAGATGCTGGATATACACCCCAAGACATGCTGGCTGTACATAATCTTTTCAGCGCAGACATGTTCCCCTCGCTGAAAGAAGTCCTACAGGTAGCTCTGACTGTGCCTGTAAGTAGCTGCTCATGCGAAAGGTCATTTAGTGCTCTGCGTAGACTGCACACTTGGCTGCGAAAAACAATGGGGCAAAAAAGGCTTCATAACCTTGCAGTCATGGCCATTGAAAATGGCATTGTCAGTCACCTCAATGACGGCAAAGTAATTGACCGTTTTGCCACTATGAAGCAGAGAAGACACTTG
The DNA here is from genome assembly GCA_030533445.1 of Cyprinodon diabolis. Taxonomy (NCBI): domain Eukaryota; kingdom Metazoa; phylum Chordata; class Actinopteri; order Cyprinodontiformes; family Cyprinodontidae; genus Cyprinodon; species Cyprinodon diabolis. The sequence continues at coordinate 46,913,836 of CM060079.1, read as the reverse complement.
TTGATTCCTCCTCCTACAAAGTAAGAAGAAAGTTAAGCTTAAGTTGAAGAAGGTTTAGTTCAAGCTCAAGTGTACTTTATTGTCAAATCTATGTTACAAAGGTTAGTACAGAAGTTTGAAATTGTGTTTGACCAGTTTCCAATTTGTGCAGTTAAAGTAAACATATAGGACATTGGTAATAATCTCTCTCACACAAACACATGCTCACAGGGTTCAATAAAGAGACTAACATATAAATACACAAACACACACACACATGCACACGCACGCACATACAGAGCATATCAGTGGTCATATAGGTTATTGTCAGTATTGTAGATGCAATATGTAAGGTGCAAAAGGTAAAGTTCAAGAGGCATGGTGATTGAAATGTTCATGCAATGTTCATCAGTGTCTTTGAAATGGTCATGTAGCTTTCTCCAGTGTTTGAGTCTGATGGCTTGTAGAAAGAGGATGTTTCCCAGTCTGTTAGTGCGGCACTGTGTGCTATGGTATGCTTCCTTGGTTTGACTTTAGTTCTAATTTGTACGTTTAATATACTGTTGATTTGTGTTTTAATCAATACATTGCACTTAATGATACATCCTTTATTTGCATTAAAACTTTGTCAGACTAATGTGAAAAAGTCTCAAGGATATCCTTCTTTGCGATGCTGCTATTGTCTGTTGTCTACTGTCCATTTATGCAACTTGTATTTTGGATTTATCTATCTATAAGACAATGCTGGATTTATTGTTAAGTTCCTCACATAGGCCTATATGTGTTTCTCCCTGTGCCAGGTGTAGACAAAGACAAGCCAAAGTCCAGGGCACACACACAAACCATGCACACACACAGAAACAGGGTTATTGCAAAGCAGACATGGGGTGTGGAGGGGCCCCTGACAGGTTGTGGGTGGAGGGGGAAATGGGGAAAGGTGAAAGAGGGGCAGGGGAGTTCACCATCCTGATGGCCGGGTTGAGGGTTTATGAAGATGTTGGAGAGTCTGGTGGTTAGACTACTGTCTTCTGTAGAAGGTTTCCATGATAATGAAGTGTTTCCCAGGTATGATGCTCTTAAAATAATGAATTCTTAGACAACGCCTTAGCAGGTGCACTGAAAAAATTTCTCTTCTAGGGGCTGAGCCACCCTTGTCTCTTAAACCTAGAGACGCCCCTGCTCACACATGAACTGGAATTTCTCGGGATGAACAGCCGTTACCCCCCAAAGCGCAAAAGGGAGCCATTTCAAGGATGGGGCAGAACTTCGGCGCTGCCGGCGGGAGTGTTTATCTTCCAAAACAACAATGGCGCATCTGCAAGATATCACGGTCACAAAGATGGATCTAGAGATGCTAGACATCGAAGAGCAACAGGTTCCATACATACATACTGAGGGTTTTTTTGAGGTGTACGACGATGGTTGCAAAATTTCTGCGCGGGGGGCGTGGTCGTGCACAGAGACAGATTTTACGGTTGCAGAGGCTATGCGTGAGAAGCATTAATTAGCCTTAATCATGCTTGTACTAACAGTGGAAAGGCAAAACTCCCTTTTAACAAGAAGCAACCTCAAGCAGTACCAGGTTCAGTGTGAGCGGCCATCTGTTGAGGCCGACTGGGGTTCAAGGAGACAGAAGCAGAGATACAAAAAGCAGCTGTAAAAGGCGGCCCCGTCCAGGAAACACACAGCCAGGCAGACGAGCTCCGAGCCAGCTCCCATGTCAGAGAATGAAGAGAGCACATCCAGTTAGTCACAGTCAGAGAGACAGGACTACACTGAAAAACAGGCCAAGCTCCAACATCTAGAAACAAAGGTGTTGATGGCAGCAGCACAGCTGATATTTCTCTCCAGGATGGAGTCACAGCCAAACAGGAACAGACCAGATGAAGCTACTTTGAGGAAAAGCAGAGAGAGCAGAACGTTAGAGATTGATTGAACTAACAGATTCTGCAGAGTGGGAGAATAGAGATAGAATGAAGCAGAATGATGAAAAAGTGGGTCCCCATGTCTTCCAGTTACTAACGCCGTTACCTTGTTTTAGTAACGAGTAATCTAACTAATTACTTTGACTGTAACTATAACGCAGTTACCATTGCAGACACCCCGTTACTGCGCGTTACTCAGGTCGCACAATGAACCTTTTTTCACGATAGGACTCGTGCGCGCCTTGTCATGAGAGAGGGGAGGAGGAGAATGGCTGATGTATAGTGAGATTCCGTCTGTCAGTTGGGTAGGTGGGTGTTTCCGCTGGTGGGTGTTAACGTACAGCACTTAGAGAGATGGAGAGTGAGGAGGACTCCAGCAGCAAAATAGCGTTTTCCACATGGAAATACCGGTGTTACGTCCAGCTGCGTTTCCCCATCACATACGGTTTCCCCTACATCTCCGCACAGCGCAGGCGGCACGATTCACCGCGCAAGCGACAGGAAACGCGCATGCTCGCTAAAGGCGCGCAACAGTCGCCCTGTGCTCACGCCACAGGAGAACTATGGAGAGCGTGAACGATCAAATGAAAGGGAGAAATCTGGATGGATGGATGGATGGATGGATGGATGGATGGATGGATGGATGGATGGATACTCTGCCTTTTCAACCTACTGTATTTTTTATTTTAAACATTATTTGATGGCCTTTGTGGCAGGGATGGAGATCCACATTTTATGTCACACACAGAGTATAGATCTAGATAGATAGATGATACAGTATCTATAACAACCCAAACACACAGGATTTCAGAATTAGACATCCCCAGTTATTAATTTCATATACTCACCAGATCTGAATGCCCTGTTAAAAATCACATGGCGTTCCCCCTGATGTCATTTACGTTGAGTTGCAATAAATGCAAAACTCTCTGCAGGTTCTTGTCTTTGTCTTCCGCTCTATTCAGCTGGCTTTGGAAACGCACAGAGAGAAGGTGGGGGCTGGGTGGGGAGGGTTACACGGGCGGGAAATGCAAAAGTAACGCAATAGTTACTTTTACTAGTAACTAGTTACTTTTATTGTGGAGTAACTCAGTTAGTAACTCAGTTACTTTTTGGGAGAAGTAACTAGTAACTATAACTAATTACTTTTTCAAAGTAACGTGCCCAACTCTGCCTCCAGCAGTCTAAGCCTATAGCAGCATAACTATAGAGATAGCTCAGGATAACCTGAGCCACTCTAACTAGAAGCTTTATCAAAAAGGAAAGTTTTAAGCCTAGCCTTAAAAGTAGACAGGGTGTCTGCCTCACGGACTAAAACTGGTAGTTGGTTCCACAGGAGAGGAGCCTGATAACTAAAAGATCTGCCTCCCATTCTACTTTTAGAAATTCTAGGAGCCACTAGTAAACCTGCAGATTGAGAGCGAAGTGCTCTGTTAGGAACATAAGGAACAATCAGATCTGTGATATTAGATGGAGCTTGGCCATTTAAGGCTTGATATGTGAGAAGGAGGATTTTAAATTCTATTCTGGATTTAACAGGAAGCCAATGGAGAGAAGCCAGGATAGTTTAGTAGGATATCCTAGTATAGGATAGGATTTTATGGGCATCAAAAAATACTCCTCACATCTGCAACATACTGGAAGACAAAGGGCAAAGTTTTACCATTTCAACTTTGGTTCAGAAATGGTTCCTTGGTGTAGAATGTCCTCTGATTATGCAACATTGCTGTAACCGAGGCCAACGGATCCCCCCCAACTAGAAGAGTGAAGTCCAGCAAGTCATTAAGAACAGGGAAGTCAGACCAGAACAGCATACATCTTAAATTTCATGGCAGTTATTGTTAGAAAGCCGCAGGCTGTCGCTCCAAAGTGTGTGGAAATATACAAGTAGAATGGAGTTTCACTGAACTATGCCAATACTAACTTCCCCCCACAGCAGAGGGAAAGAGGCTGAGCTCTGATCGGAGTTACAATCAGCAATCTAAAGAAATAGTTTATGATAGTTTTATAGCATTTAATTCACTGCATTAAAATCACATAAAATTCCTTTGTTAGAGGAAATAATTAATAATCCAAAGATCTTTAACAGCTTAAGCCAGTGACATATGTCTTGTAGTACGTCACCAAACACACATACTGCAGTTGCAGGGGCATGTCTGCTACATTCAAGTATAAAATCTGCGGTTTATTAACAACCCTCTGCAGCTCTTATTACTTTACTCTGTATATCAGGACACAAATGCTAAAAAAATATTCAACCTTTAATTTAAAAAGTATTGAAAAGAGCTTTACCTTGAAAAAAACACATTTCCCATAAGGTTTGTCAATTTAATTGATAAAATGTTTTCATATTCAGCATGGGTAGCTGGGTCTAAAAGTTTTGTTTGCAATTAGAAATACTGAATTTTTGTCCTGTAATTTAAATTGAACAAAACACCTGTTGAGCAGGATGAAATAGGATATAGACCTAAACTACTTTCGACTGGAGAGATTTCCTTTACATCTATCCAGTATAAGCCTCCACCTTTAGCTAAGGATTTGTCAAAAAAAACATATTTCACCAGATTTCCAACCACTATTGTATGATTTTTGATTTCTTGAGTGGAAAAGCCGGAGGGAAGATTAGCCCAAAAAACTATCCTGTGTCGCTGGGATTTGAATTAAAAATGCCACTGAAATTTAAATGTTGTATGTTTGTACTTACTGTTTCAGTGTTAAAATATATTCAGAACACATTTTGACTTAAAAAAGAAATCATTGTCATTATTTCTACACAGTTGAAATTTCATTTGTTATTTTCTCTTCAAGCTAAAAATTCACATTACTATTTCAAAGTGATTACATTTTCAATACTTATTTTTCAGTTTAATTTTTCAATGTTAAAAAAATCTGCATATAAAAAAATTCAACCTTTCAAAATTCAAACTCAATATTTTCAGCCTCCTGAGATTCAGTCTTAAATTCTGCATCTAAATTCAGAGTAAAAAGGGAAGGGGTTACTGCTTGTGGCGCTCATACTGAAGGAAAACCAGCATGACGGAGCCGGTCATGCAAGCTAACGCTAACTCAACTACAGAAAAATGAAAGTAATAAACTCACCATTGAGTTAGCGTTAGCTAGCATGACCAGCTCCGTCATGCTGGTTTTCCTTCCGTATGAGCGCCACAAGCGTCACGTCACGTGACTAAGAAACCGTAATGGGATTGGCTGGGTGTTGGACGCCACAATCCATTGCTAATGTCTGTGACCTGAAGTAACCCTTCCCTCTTTACACTGAATTTTTTTTATGCAGATTTTTTCAACACTGAAAATTTTAACTGAAAAATAAGTATTGAAAATGTAATCACTTTGAAATAGTAATGTGAATTTTTAGCTTTTAGAGAAAATAACAAATGAAATTTCAACTGTGTAGAAATAATGACAATGAATTCTTTAGGCCAAAAATGAATATATTTTAACACTGAAACAGTAAGTACAAACATACAACATTTAAATTTCAGTGGCAATTTTTAATTCAAATCCTAGCGACACAGATTTACTTCCATACTACCCAGCTTCTGCCTTCCAGACAAGCACGTTCCGTCTCAATCTTACCCAACATCTATACCAACTTTCAAGGGTAACTTGGGTCAAGATTACCCATTTGTCTGTTTTGTAGTTCTACTTGCAGGTATTTTGATCCAATTTAAACCTGCACAGACTTTTTAGGGATGTAATGGTTTTATTAAGGATTCTGAACTCCTTGAAAAGAGAAAATTACCAGGAGAAAAAGAAGTCAGATAATTGTGTTTATTGAAGGGGTGATCAGGAACTGCAGGGATGTTAGGGGAGGCAGGTTCTCTAAAAACAGACCACAGCATTAGAACTGGGTGGAGTGAGGGAATGAATGCAGCAGGCAGCCAGCTTACGTGTGTGAGGGAATCCTTCTGCCAGGGAGAGACGAGTGAGACTCGGGGTTGTGGTTGTGTGTCGGTGGTGGTGAGTTTGGTTCTTTCAGGTAAATGTGATCTTGAAAAGACTAATGGAACTGCTGGGCGGGCAGGCTGTGAAGATTAAGCTTTTTCCAGTCAAGTAGATAAATCCAGTTTACTTCTTGGTAATTGGAGGTGACTCAGGAGAGTAGTTTTCAGAGTTGTTCTAAGAATGGGGAACTGAGATTAATAGGGACATTAAGTATTTCCAAGTGCTTTTAGAGGCTAAGAGTTAACACTCCTAAAAAGAGTGACCAAAGTTTTGCACCTCTTATAAAGCTCAGGTAATGAGTCTAACTGCACCTGCAGCTGATGATCCAGGCCAGCAGCAAATCCCAGGAGACGCCCTCTGGTGGAAGAACCTAAAGGATGAAGAAATAAGCCAGCCACAACCCCAATCCCTGACAATAGGTACAGTTCCTGTCTTGATCTCTGCTTATGTATTTTGGTACATGGTTGTGGTCCAAACACAGGTCCCTGGTTCTTGGTCGCTTTGGCCAAGCCTTAAATGAACCTGCGGCACCCTTGAATGTTTGGCACGAAAATGCAATACAGAACAGACAGGGTCCTCTACTTTGATCCAGCAACCTTTGGAGACTCTGGATCTGGACTCGGGGACTTTGGTCAAACAGCACCTCAGATGTTTATGGGTTCCATATGTCACAAAGACACTTGGCAACCATAACATACTTTGTGCACATTTGTTATATATTAATGCATGTATATTTATGAACATCTTAGGGATACATTAAAATGCAACCTGGAATTGAATTTGACAAGTCTTCCAAAATGTTTATTATTTATGTAACGGGAGAGCTGAACAGCAGTAATACACCGGGTCATAATGGTGTCAGCCCCAGAGTTCTGAAGGCCTATGCAGAGCACTTCGGAGGGATTCTACAGCACCTCTTCAACATCAAGCCGGGCATGCACTGTACAATATTTTCACTCGTTACTTTTGACACCGCATGTCAGACTCAGCACCTAGAGATGGTGCTGGTCAGACTCGGCAATCTGTAAGAAGAAGAATTACCTTGTGCCTGAGGTTCTTTTAAATTGGCTCGTAGACACTCGTAGCTCTGCTTCACGGCATGATTTGCTCAAAAACACCTCCTGACTGAATTTCAAACATGTTTAATGTTCTCTCCACCTTACGATTCCTGATCGGTAGGTGGTCATTGGAGGCCAATCACCCCTTGTTACCCCCTGTATACTACTCGACACAGGCCGCATGACGAGGCTGAAATGCGGCCTGATCAAAAAAATACTCAAACTACTGGAGAATCGGCCAGAAAAGGGCAAAAACTCATACAGTTTATGCACGGCTTTAGCCTAACCCAGTGGAGGGTTCCAGTGTTGAAGAATACCTCTATTCTTGACTTGACTATTCCCCTGACATCCCACATAATCAAGGTCCTAGAGGGACTTCTGTTGGTCCGTCTTAGGAAGCAAACAAGCAGCTATAGCCTATCGCTCCTTGGTTCCAAATTACTGATATATACTTGCTTATATGAAGTGAAAACCAGCATTTTATGGTTACTTTTGGCATCTTTATCATTAAGCTGAACCAACCAGTCAAGGTCATTGTTAACACTTTCACTTAGAAAAATCTGCCACATTATCTTTCTAGAAACCATGGACGCATAAAACTTTTCTTTTCAAGGTTTCCCTCGAAAAATATATTTTATCTCAAGGGACTACCTGGTAAAATAAAGGTTAAATAAAAAAATAAAAAACAAAAAATGAACCTCCTGTTTCTTATCTTGTCCTTTACAATACTGGCCATTCAGAATGGCCCATCCCAGTCAAACGCCAGCCAAATGGCAGCTCACTTCCCTCCAATTCCAAGCAAAATCACCTCCAGCTTCCAGCCACTCGAGTGACCCCCTCTTGCATAATTTTTTACTCTGACTCCACCCTTTCACTAAACAGGGTCTGACCAAGAGGTGACGCTTTTCTTTAGACCTTAATGTCTACAAATCATGACAGAAAGAATATTTTAGTACAAATATGATGATTATACTGTAAAGGAAATGCATGAGACCAGCCAAGGAGTAGTCAAGGATCCATCAAGGAAAGTGTGGAAATTTTGAATGGCTACAACTGTACTACAAAAAAAAAACAGCTGGAGCAGCTGAAAGGAGAGTATTGGACAATCTTTCATAGAAGGACAAGATTTTATAAACACTATCTAAACAAGTACAAAACAAGCTCTCTGGAGTGAACCTGTGTTATGTCTCATAATCTAAACACTGAAAAATGTAAATGGAAAAGAAGCATGAAATGATCTGGGAATCTCAAAATATTGGATTGCTTTATACACAGAACAATTCACTGTAAAAAAAAAAAAAAAAGGATCAGTGAAAAACGTATTACATCTTAGAAACATTGGCCGTTTCTCAATTCACAAGAAAGAAAGTATGTACTCATGTTCTTGGCAAGTCCGTTCTTTGGAAGAACACAGGAAGCATGTTCTCGGGGAGCACGGGAACAAGCACAACAAATAAATGTCAACTGGAACAAGCACACTTGTTTACTTGTGACCTAACCACACGCTTGTCTGGATCTGAATTTTAACTTCTGTTATTAATTAATAGTCTGTAGATAGCAATACGTTTTTTTGCCTTTTATTATAACATACACAGACCATTTTACCCACTACACCCTACTTTAATTGTAAACATATCAAAATAAGAAAATGTTAACATCTAATAAACAGCCTTATCTGGCTCTTAACTAGAAAAGCACCAGTGGCGGGAAATTCTTTGTTGGGAGTTGGCAGTGGTGGTTGTAATTGTAGTGGCAAATAGATCCTGGAATTAAGTCATGAAAAGACATTAAAATGAGCAACGTTGCTGTTGCTTTGGTCTCTGGTCACCTTTACTGAGAAACTGAACAGGAGGTGGTGCGATCCGAGCAAGGAGACGATCGATGCGGCAGTGAAGGAACAGAAGGCAGGCCTTGCTAGCCCATCTGTGCCAATTGGTTGCCATTTTTTAGAATACTTTCATTATTTCAAATAAGAATAACAAGGCTAGAATCATGACTATTAAATATTTATCTATATATCTATTGATATATAAATATATATCTATAGATATAGATATATATAGATATAGATATGTTCTTTTAAAATATATCACCAACAGTGTAGCAGTAGGGTTAAGCTACTTTGTTTCACTCATTATTAAGAAAAGAAAAGTCATATTCCTATGTTTGTACACCTATACATTGATCAATCTATAAATTACGTACCATTAGTTCAATTCATTTTTTAAGACAAATAGCAAAGGCAAAAATCTTTACATTGTAAAAATACAATATTTTTCACATTTTTTTTATTAAAAACCATATTAATCTGCATTGTAACAGAGAACAGTACGACGGAGTATTAGGGCCAGGCTAGAGATTTTTTTTCTTTTTCGAGAATAAAGTCATAAAATGACGAGAATAAAGTCGTAACATTGAGAATAAAGTTGCAACAAGAATAATCATAAAACGACGAGAATAAAGTGGTAACACTAGGAGAATAAATTCATAAAATTATGACAGTAAAGTCGTAACATTACGAAAATAAAGTCGAATATTACGAGAATTAAGTCGCAACAAGAATAGTCATAAAATTACGAGAATAAATGCGTAACATTCAATTCAATTCAGTTTATTTCTGTAGCACAGGCTCAGTGTGAGCGGCCATCTGCTGAGGCCGACTGGGGTTCAAGGATTACATTACAAGAATAAAGTCGTAATGTTACAACAATGAAGTCATAAAATTACGACAATAAAGTGGTAACATTATGAGAATAAAGTCATAGAATTAAAAGAATAAAGTCATAATATTACGAGAATAAAGTTGTCTTTTATGACAACTCTTTCAAGAAGCACTGTCTTCCCTAAAATGAGGAATGTCGAGCATAATGTGAAGTGCTACTTTCTTATACCTTATTTTTCGGTTTTACAAATAAGGAAATCTTTTAACACCAGCATCAGATTGGGCAGGATGTCAAAGTGGACTCAAGTCGCTGTTTGGTGGAGCTGGTCAGAACTCAAAGCTTTCTTTCTGAAACGGGTCGTAGTATGATGACTTCATTCTCATAATATTACAATTTTTATTCTCATAATGTTGCGACTTTATTCTGATAACATTATGACTTTATTCTCAAAATAATAAGAAAAAGCTTGAGCCTGGCCCTTATACTCCGTCAAAGTATAGTGACGATGCAGCTGTCATACATGGACGCACTGTATATACTGTATATATCCATGCACCTTTTTCTTCCTTTGGCACCTTCTTCTTCTTCTTTGACTATTTGAACTGTGAGATCAATAAAATCAATCAATGTGAAAAAGAGAACGGAAAACCCTTATATGGTAACATTCTGCTTTGTCTTTTATTAATAGGAGCAAACACCATCAGCTAAACATGCCCAGATACAGTAAATACATCTGTGCCAATCCTCTATATATTCCTTTCTGAGGACCTGAAACCAGCCTTCAGCCTAAACAGGGCAACCATTAGAATTAGACAAACTTTATTGTCAATAAAGTATATATATACAAGTATATATACAGCTGAGCTGTTGATGAGCAGTGGAGCGTGGTTAGGCCGGTTCTTCCTGAAGTCCACCATGATCTCCTTGGTCTTCTCCACCTTCAGGATCAGGCTGTTATCTCTGCACCACCAGCTGCTCCACCTCCTCTCTGTAGTCTAGGTCATTGTCGTCTCTGATGGAGGCCCACCACCGTGGTAGCTTGGGAACTTCACAATGTGATTGGTGGTGAACCTGGGGATGCAGTCATGTTTGTAGTGTTTGTGCCAGGCGGTGCACAGAGTTGTTAAATCCCTGATTGGGATCATTCGAAAAATGATCTTCTTCCCGAAAAATGAAGCTTTGGAGGGGAAAGAGGCCTTTCATGGGTGCCATGTGCGCATTGTTCCCCCTGCAAAGTCACACAAAATCTGTTACATAAACAGAAAACTGTTCACCTCAATCATCCTAATGGGTGAGTGTAACACACCATGAAGGTTTTTAGATGTCTACAACGGCAATGTCGGCTCTGTTCATGACTCGCTGGTACTGTGCTGCGCTCCACTGTACAAGAATTCCTTATACCCACCTGAGGGATTTGTTACTTCAGTAGAAGTATAGATACTGCAGTTTAAAAACACACTGGTAAAAGTTGAAGCATCAACTTGACCTCTTTACGCAAGTAAAAGTGAAAAAGTATGTGCTCCAAAAACTACTTAAAGTATAAAGTAACCTTTAAAAAAACAGCCAGATGCCACTATATGAACTGAAAGCTAAATTTTTCAACTATTTCTGAAAGATTCTCTGAGATAGGGCCAAGGATGAGGGAGGTCTGGTTGGTCTCCGTCTCCCGATACGCTCTCGCCTGTGTCCGAGCTTTCAGACATTTCTACATCTTTTTCTGAATCTCACATTGTAGCATGGCATAGACAATTCACGTTAGCAGTTTGAAGAACACCTGCTTGCTTCTGATGATTTCCTTTAGCTAACCAATGAGTGTTTGCGTTCTATGACTCATCCAATCACACTAGTTTTCACTAGATGTGGGTGGAGCCAATGATCTGCACTGGATGGAGCACATGACGGGAAATAAATATTTATGAACATTAAACCAGGGGTAACCAATTAAAAATCAGCGGGTCTGAAGAAAGAAAATCATCAAACCAGTAAAGGTCCGGAGACATTTTTAATGATCAGATATTTCACACAGAATTTAACACTGAAATAAAATGAGGTATTTATGCAGTATTTTAATCACATTATATTTGGGAGGAACAGCAGAGGCTGGAGGCTTTGCTTTGCGCAGGAGCGATTTTCTGGAGCGCTGCGGGGTGGAGTGGAGGATGTGGGATTTGAGGGTAACAGGAGAAGCGGCACAAGTGACGTTTATACACTGCCGTAAGACTACATGTGGTAATTTATAAATGTTTTAAATCAGGTTGGATCCGGACCGTGGTCCGCTAATCCGTGACCTCTGCATTAAACCGAAGCCAAGAGTAACGAGTAACGATTGTTTTAAAAATGTAAGGAACAGAAAGTACAGATACTTACGTGAAAATTTAATAGTAGTAGAATTAGGAGGAAAAATAAGTAATGGAGTAAAGTATAGATACCTAAAAAGTGTACTTAAGTACAGTGACAAAGTATTGGTACTTTGTTACTTGACACCTCTGGCCAGTTGACAGGAAGACCTCTTATCTTCTTGTCCTTAAAGGAAGCCTAAAATGAGACACAATTAATAGATACATTCTATTATTTGGATAGAAAAAGACATATCAGTATATTGCCCAAATTACAATTAAATTTTTTATTTGGTACAAATAAAAAGATGCAGGTTGACAGGTCGATGCAGAGGAGGAGGAAGAGGAGGATTAGGTAGAACCAGAAGATGGTGGACATCCGGCGGCTGTAAATCATCTGTATATAAATTATTTCCCGCTCCTATTATTCTGCACCAGCATGGTTATAGTTGTAGTCTATTTGTATAAGGAGTTTTGAAATTTTATTTATCTATTTGTTTAAAACATAGGTAAATAACTTAATTTGTGAATATGTTCTTCTTGTTCCAAAGATAAATCATTTATGTAACATAATAGTCTATGTTTGTATTACTATCTTTAAAAACTACAGGACAGTGGGACCCACAGAGCGTGGAGGCAGGTTCAGAGTTCTATGAGTCCAGCTCGTGCTCAGACAGACATGCGCAGATGAAGACAGGCAGGCTCAGTGGTAGAGAGGAGCATAGATAAGACTTGGTACCAGGATAAATGCCGAACTTTAAACTGGTCTCCACCTTGGAACCAGGCTTACAGAAATTAAAAAGAAGAGCCGGGACATGACCAGGAGACAAACACCAAACCCTACACTGACGTCTAAGACTCAAGACATGAACCAAGAACTTATCTCTCATGAAACAAACATAAATAACTGACAAAAAAAAAATAACTACAATAAACAAAGAATAGACGAATAAGGATCTGGCCCCGATAGCTGGGCTGAACCACATATTTAGCAGAGGAAGCAGGTGAATAAGATCAATGATAATTAGAGAGCGGGGAGGGAACGGCAGGTGAATCAAGTAAGTAATTAGATCAGCTACTGGGGCTGTGTTCCTGACAATATTGTTTTCTTTCAGTCTTTCTCTTAATTATTTGTGTTCTTACTCAGAAAAAACCCACTTAGTTAGGCAAAATATTTATACATTTTGTTTAGAAATGTTCAACAAGCTTTTCAAAAAGGGTAAATATTTGTTGAGCCTTTCAGTAGGCTTCCTCTCCCTTGCTTCCTCCCTGGCTAATGCTGTACATTCTCTCTGCTCCTCCCTCTCAGCCTGATCCTTCAGGAAGTCTAGCAGGTCCTAACTGGTCTCATCCTGTCCTGCCTGCCTGTTGGGGCAGGAGTCGAGGCTGAGGTCATGACCACTTCACAACCAGGGGCGGATTGATATTGTGCTGCTCCTGGAGTCCAGCATCAAGCAGCTCATACCACTACCAGGTGGCTACAGACACACCATCAGTCTCAATCCCCTTCTCAGTAGGTGGATCTCGGATCTCCTGGAAATAGGGTTTAGGTTTGTGATCGTTCTAGTTAATCAGAACAATATCCTTATACTCTTCCTTTTTTTTATTGCTAACAGCAGAAATATAACATAAATAAATCATAATCTCAGTTAATTTATGAGGGGGTTTTGTATTTTGGGAGCAAATTGTGCCATTTTTTTTGGCCTGCTTTGGGGTGACCTGCATGTCCGAAATTGTCACAAATTCACTAGTTGAAGAGAAAAATGCAGTAATGCCACAATCATAGCTATAAGATGAAAATTTAGGCAGATATAAATAAAATTGATTTAATCCCATCCAGATTTGGAGGCGTTCCTCCTTCCAGTTGATCAGAGCCTGGGTTTTTTTCTGTTATCCCTAAATATAATAATAATCATAATATAATTCTGCAATGTTTAGCTAAAATGACATATTTCACATTAGGCCTATTTTATTTATATATATATATATATATATATATATATATATATATATATATATATAAACTCTCTTCCTCATCCATCGAGGGTGGTCTTTACGCTTTTGTCCTCCAAGCTGGGGTCCTCTACCAGGGACCTCGGAGCTTTAGGAACTTGGAATTGCTATGGCAACCACGACGGCTTTCCTCTGCTTTTTGTCCACCACCACAATATCCGGTTGGTTTGCCATTACCACTCGGTCCGTCTGTATCTGGAAGTCCCACAGGATCTTGGATGGATCATTCTCTACCACCTTTGGAAGTGTTTCACTTCGGGGTTTCCAGCCAACACTCTGCACAGAAGTTGTTAAAAGGAGGTGTTAAAATGGAAAAAATAACTCTTTGTCTATCAACTCTGAACTCCTATAGCTGATTTAACACTCAAAGAGTACATTCACAGACTCTGCCTCCGATGCTACAGGTACCGAACGAAGCTGGAAAACTTTACTCTCCATTCTGCTGTCATATAAACCCGTTTACCCAGCCTGGTAAATCATTTCTCTCAGATGGTTTAAATTTTTTATTTGCTTTCTACCTCTATGGCGTTTTTTGAGTCAAGATAGAGCCATGTGATAGACATTAGCTGCATTGCTTTGGTGATAGCACAATCATGTTTAGCTAACTGGTAATATTTGTAACTGTAGTGTTGAAAAAAGGGTTTGTAGTCGAATATTTCAGGTATTTTTTGGCTAAACTCATCAATATCGATACACCTAAAAGAATGATTTGGGAAATGTTATCGTGAACACATGGAGCTGCGTGAATCCCCATCCATCAGAAAACTGTCTCAAATAAAAATACATGCAGCAAACGGCGGTTTAATTGGAGAAATGAACCTATTTGAAAATATTTTTAGTTTAAATTTTCTTCAGAATTTTATTACAAAGCAAAGCATTAAAGTGGAAATTGGCAAAGGTTCCACATTGCTACATGTTTTGAAAAAATATTTTCCAATTATGATGCACTTTTGAAATAAATACTTGCTGAAAAAAGGAAAACATTGCATGAAAGTTAAAATATTCCAATTCTAACACCTAGTTGGTGTAATTAAGTGTTGAATTATCAACTCCAGAAAGATTTATTATTTAACACTAAATAAGAGTTACAATGTCAACTCTCAACAAAGAGTCAAATTAACACTCGCTGGTGTGGACCCATAAAGACACTTCAAGGGTGTTAAAATCAAATCTGACAGTGTTGATTTGAGCATGTTGGATTTGCTGTGAATGACTACCGGACTTAAATTACACACGAAAACCGCAACAACAACAAAATAAATCCCAAAGCATTGGTGATCTCACATGACTCCGTCTAATTAAATTAAATGTTTTTTACAAATACATTTGGTTTTACAGCACTTTAAACATAAGATGCAATGGATGCAATTGGATTAAAACATTTCCACAAATAGGAGTGGACAGACACTTCTCTAGAGCAGTGTTGTCAGTAACACATTACAAAAGTGATGCTTTACTATAATAAATCATGTTCGGCAGTAACAGAGTGATAATACAGTAAGGTGGGTAACACCTTACAGTGTGAGCTGAACAATGCACAGTCAACAACCTACAGTAGGAGCCATTCAAAATATTCCCACTTTCCTTAATGGGCTCCTGGCTGGTCCCTGGTTGGTCCCCTACAGTTCCTTTTTAAACATCAATCTTTGTACTAAAATATTCTTCCTGTCATGATTTGTGGACATTAGGATCTAAAGAGACGTTGGAGGGAAGTGTGCTGCCATTCGACTGGTGTTTGACTGGGAAGGGCCATTTTGAATGGCTGCTACTGTAAATAACGAAGAGCAGAAAACTGTTTTTATTTGTTGATAAAAGCAGGTTTAAAAATATAGGAAAATGGTTTCAAAAACTTTTAAACCTGGAGAGACTCACACAGAGAAAAAACTACATTTACAAAATATTCAATTTATTTATACAGGTAACATTATCATATTCTTCAAAAATATTTCTATCTAAGGAAAACCAGCTGATTGCATCGACTCATTGACTCTTCAGCAATCCCTCACACTAAGCATGCTTGTAGCGACAGTGGAGAGGAAAAACTCCCTTTGAACAGGAAGACACCTCCAGCAGAACCAGGCTCTGTGTGAGCGGCCATCTGCTGAGGCCCACTGGGGTTCAAGGAGACAGAAGCAGACATAGAAAAACAATAAAGTCGTTTGGCACTCAGGCCTTGACAGAAAACGTCGATGCTGGATGATTAACCTAGAAAAGTATTAGAGTAGTCTTCTCCCAGGGAATAAACCAGAGGGTGAGTGGGACTGAGAATACGGGTGGAGATAGGTGGAGGTGGGTGAAAGTTTGCCAGCTTGCAGGAGAGAGAAGCTTGGCTAGGAGTTAAATAAAGGGCATCTTGAACAATGATTGGCTTTGGAGAAGGTGCCAGAGTTGACAGGCTGGACCTGAACGAGGGACATCGCAGGCGGTTCAGGTGAAGCTGACAAGAGTCTTCCAGATTTAATTTACGATTAAGCTTCATTAGATGAAGTAGATGGCAATATGGCTTCAAGAGCCTATACTCCTGTCATTTGAATATGTGACCAAAATGGACAAGAATATTACATCTATGTGCTGCAGGGCCAGCAAGGAAACTGCCTACTGCTAAAAATAACAGAAGTAACATCTGGGGAGAGTGCACAGCAAACTAAAGATAGAGGCTAAATTACCTGTTATTGGAAAAAAGTTGCAAGATGAAGATGCAACCAAATCTAAATAACAGAGGCTGGATTTTTTAAAACCAAAGATGTTTAAATCATGAGATCTGATACAGCTGGGAGCTGAGTATGTTGTGACGGATGCACTACCTTTTTTTGCATCCGAGACAGATGGCGGCTTGAAAATCTAGTCACCAATTGCTCCTCGAGCAAGTGAAGGTAAACACTAATCTATTGATGCAGTTCAGTTGTTTACACTATAAAAATGTTTCCACATACTGTTCATTAGCGTTAATAGTATAAACTACTGTCATGTTTTATTTTGTAGGAATGTGACTTTTTGTTCTTCTTATATTTTAAACTAAGAGCATGATAACATCTACAGATTTTTATCCAAAATGTAAGCTTTATGTTTTAATTGATATTCCAATATCAAGAAAATTTTCCAAATTCTTCTAAATTTTATAACATACAAAATAATGTTACTTTTGCTATTAGCGAATTACTTTCGCTGAGCATATTTACTAACTCACTAGTAACTTTAAAGGTCCGCTCATATTCAGAATTCAAACTTCTGGAAGTATTTAAGTCTGAAATTATTCCATACTGTTCATTAAATGGTAAGTGTTTTTTAATAAAGAGAAATTTTCATGTGAATGTGCTTTACTGGAGGCATCCATGTTTGTCAAAGAACACTACTGCCACCTACTGGTTAGTGACGTCACGGTGCGGTATCGGCTGTTGATCAAGTCCCAGTGCTGTATCTGGTGTTTGTCACAACGCGCTATTATCCAAGTCATCTTGAAAACATTCTTCTTCCAAATGTTGGCTACATATTACGGGTTTTTTCTCTGGCCAGAAGTTCGATGGCAAATCCTCCCTCTTCAAGTTGGCGATCCAACGACCAACCCGTCCGTGGAGGATCAGGAATCAGAAAGGTGGAATAACTCTTTTTTTTCACTTTTACCCGATGTATTCCTGCATCCAGCTGCCATGCACGTGGGCATTGTCAGTTTCACTATAGCTCTGGTGAATTTCAATGGTGAAGTCCTCTGGAAATCTTCAATAATTGTTGTTGATTGCAGATGTGTCTAGTAGTTCCCATTGATTTAGCTTGTAAAGCGGGGAGAATGGCGCTAGGCTTACCGCACCGTGACGTCACTGCTGGAAGATGGCAGGAGGGAGGGGTTACTATATTTGGGCAAAAATGGCCGCTCCCAGACTCAGTGATCGAGATAAAAATCATTATTATTTTTTTTTTACTGATTAACACTAATTTCATTAAATCACCACAAACGTATTAGTTTTAGGTATAGATAACGATCCATTGATTATTCCTTGCTGACTGGACTTTTTGTTTAACAAATAAGTAAATAAAAGACATTTATCTTAAACACTTGATGGCATTTATGGCTCTCGAGACTGGCACAACGAGGTAAATTTGGAAGACAATTTTATTTTGTCTATCGTTAAACTGCCTTTTGATCTTAATGAATAAAATCTTTATTTAGAAATTTTTTCTTTTCTCTCCGACTTCCTTTTTCATTCAGGCATTATAGTTAGTTGTTAGAAAATCTAAAACATATGAAGGAGGGAAATAATAGTTTACAGCACTGTACATCTCTGGAAAAGAATGAAACTTTGAAATAAAGAATGATTTGCAGCATTATAATATTTTCTAAGGATGCAACACATTTCACATTTTTATTGGCCTTTAGCTTTAGACAACCTTCCTCCTTTGAGTCAGTAATCAAAAAAGACAATTTGATGGATTAAAGACTCAAAGCAAGTTTGAATGAAGACAAAAGTGCATGAAGAATTTTCCATGACACAATGTTAGGTTGTTTAGGCAGGAACATGCCCCGCATGTCTGTAATGTTAAACAGGAGATCACATGGCATTACGAAGGGGGAACGAGAGTTGTGTTCAAATTTTGTCAGCTGTCTAAATACAAGTTAATGCCCTTCTCAAGCACATGGTTCTGAATGAGGAACACAAACCTTTCACACCACCCTCTATTGAAAACACATGACTGGTTACACACACACACAGGCTGTTTTTTCTATGTCTGAGTGTGCCTGAATATTGACCAAACCTCTTAAGAAAATCCACAAGATGACATCCAGTTAGCAGAGCATTCACTCCGGGGATGAGCCTCAGAGTGAAATATTTACATTACAATCAGCTCAAGTGATTTCTCTCCACTCATCCCGATCTTATAAACAACCAATTTCTATGTTGTAATTTAGTGAGAAGAGCATATGTTTAGGGGTTGCTTCAAAGAAAACAGGCCGTCCTAAAATATTTCAGAAGGGATTTTCTTGTTTGTGAACCACTAATGTGAATCACACATGTTCTTTATATGATGCTTTGTTTTAAGAATAGAATTATGACTTTTTCTGCATCCTTTTGATGCAACAGTCCCATAGACTCCGCAATTTAAACTTATCCTTGCTACTGAGTACGAGCTGCTGGAGACAGAGTCATGCCTGCTTTGTTATCTCAACAGTTCCAGTCTGAGTATTTGGATGTGGCAATGAGTCTCCTGGGGCCTGTGATGTAAAGCAGGTCATTATTACTCTGCCTGTGGCTCTGTCCCTGTACAGCTGCAAAAACCTGCGGTGGCCCCGAGTCTGGCAGTGTCAGTTACTCTCCTGGACTGAGCAACGTCAGCGGGTCTGAGGTCACCGCTGCCGTCACCAGAAGTGGTTCAGCACCTTGTTTATCTGTTTATCCACCTGTTTATCAAATAATTTTAGCCAGAAAGTGTTAGATCTCTCAGGCAGAGGATACACCAAACTATAGTAAGTTAAAACCAAGACTGTCTGAAAACAGCAGAATGGAGCGTTTGATGTAGAAATGAATAGAATTAGGTGTTTGATGCTATAAACTGTTTGGAGTATTTTTTGTCATTCAAGTGTGTGCTTGTAAACCCTAGTATTACTTGGCTGCTAATTGTTAAAGTAAAGTCCAGTCATATTTAGGATTCAAACTAATTATTTGAATTATTAGCTCTGGTGAATTTCAATGGTGAAGTCCTCTGGAAATCTTCAATAATTGTTGTTGATTACAGATGTGTCTAGTAGTTCCCATTGATTTAGCTTGTAAAGCGGGGAGAATGGCGCTAGGCTTACCGCACCGTGACGTCACTGCTGGAAGATGGCAGGAGGGAGGGGTTACTATATTTGGGCAAAAATGGCCGCTCCCAGACTCCATCCATTGATCATTCATTGCTGCCTGGCCTTTTCCTTTAAGGCTAATATTTTTTCAGCAGTTTATCTAATTAGGAGGCTTCTTCTCTCTGGATAAAGTAAATCATCCTAGTTATGTAAGTAACAAAGATTCTGATTTTAAATTGTCCTTGATCTAAAATCATTGCAATTTTCCTTAGATAGAAAACTATGAATCAATTCGACTGTATGAAGTGTCTTGAGATGACATGTTGTGAATTGGCACTATAGAAATAAACTGTATTTAATTTAATTGATATTGTTGGAGTCATTCATGTCCTTGGAGATGTATAAAATGCTTATTTAACAGTTATTCTGGGCCAACATCCTGACCAGGTGATCCCGATGGTAAGTGCTGCCATAGTATCTGTTAAACCAAGGCTAGCACCAGCTTAGTACTTCCATGTAGAGTCGTGCACGGGTCGAGTTTTACCAACCCGCACCCGCCCGAACCCGTTAGGATGACTACCGAACCCGACCCGTCACCCGCGGAAATCTTCAATTCAAATCCGAACCCGACCCGACCCGTTGATATTTAACCCGCAACCCGACCCGTTAACACACCAAGTAATAGGCTATACTACGCTGCGCTGCAGAACAGCGCCATTAACACTGCAGCAGACGTGTATGCACTGACTGTGGCCTTTTTGGAGGGAAGCCCACACGGACGGCAGGGCTTTAAGCTACAACAAGGGAGACCCCAGTCCCTGATTAATAGAACATTTCTGATGTCCATAACAACACACACGCATAAAAAAAATCACCAATTACCCGCCCGCACTAAAAAAATATCCACCCGACCCCCGACCCGTTTATTTTTATTTATGTATTTTTCACCCGCAAAAGAGCATTTTAGCGGGTGACCCGTCAGGGACCCGCGGGTACCCGACCCGTTGCAGGACTCTACTTCCCTGGCTTCACTCTCTCTCCCCCCTAACTCTTTTCTGACTCTTTCTAAATCTCTGTCTCCTCTCTCCTGCTCGCTGTGTAAGATATTTAGCTATTCCTCTGCCTCCTTTAGGGATAATGGTATGTGTAATAAATATAGTATTTTTGCAACTTTGGAGGCAAAGGTGTCATAGTTAGAGATCCGGCTTCTTGCTGTTGAACATCCAAGAGTTAGAGTAGGCTCTCTTCTTAAGTGCCCGCAGCCACAGAGACCAGGGACACATCCACGTAGTGGTCCTCCAACTGAGCAGTCAGGTGATTGGGTAACTGTACGCAGAAAGATCAGTCATAGATCTCTGCCACAGGTCACCACCAACCTGTCCATGTTTCAAACTGATTTTCCCCACTCAGTGACACACCCACTGAGAAGCCCACTCTGGTGATTGGCAGCTCCATAGTCAGAAACGTGGCATTAGAGACACCAGGGACCATAGTCAAATGTCTGCCGGGGGCCAGAACGGGCGACATCAAATCGTACCTGAAACTGCTGGCTAAGGATAAGGTTAAATACAGTAAGATTACTATTCACGCTGGCGGTAATGACACCCGGTTGTACGGATCACAGGTCACTAAAATTTGTGTTGCTACTGTGTGTAAGTTTGCCAAAACAATTTCAGACTCTGTCATTTTCTCTGGTCCCCTCCCTGATCTGACCAGTGATGACATGTTTAGCACGCCGTCATTCAACCGCTGGTTCTCTTTGTGGTGTCCTGAAAACAACAAAGGTTAAATTGATAATGGGAAAACTTTTTGGGGAAACCCAAAACCTTGTTTGTTTCAGAGAGATGGCATCCATCCTACTTTGGATTGTGCAATGCTTCTTTCTATGAATCTGCCTAAATGCATTTGTCCTCCAAAACCTTGACAACCCAGGGTGCAGACCAGGAAGCAGAGTCATAGTTTATAAATCATGATAATCCATTAACAATACAAATAACTCCAATTGGGGAAAAAGTTTAAACTATTAAATCTGGTTCATTTAACATATGATTTTTTTCTTCAAAAAGACTGTCAAGTTTAGTGAATGTTAGTTGAGAACCCAAATGCAGAGATGAATAGACAGATATGATTTCTTGCAGATTTAATTTAGTGGTAACAGAAGCACAAATCCAGGGAATACACAAAGAACCAAAATAAGGTGTCATCAAGGAGAAACATACATACATAACATACATAAGTAAAGAGGATCCAGCAATGAAGAAGAGCATAGGAGGAGTATGGGAGAGAACAATAATGGAGTTATTAGCTAATTGGGAGCAGGTGTGGACAGAGGTAGCTAAGGCTGTTTATGTACTGTACGTTTTTTTCCCCCTTATTTGGCCGATTCTCCAGTCGTGCAAGAACTTGTGTGATCGGGCCAAGTTTAAGCCTCCAAGTGTGTCCTGTGGCATGTAGTATACAGGAGGGAATGGGGGGCCATTAGCCTCTCACGACGACCTCCCGATCAGGAATCAGTAAGGTCAGGAGAAAATTAAACATGTTTGAAATTCTGTCGGCCCTCGTAAGGTTTTCGGGAGAAAATCATGCTGTTAAAGCAGAGCTACAAGGGTCTATGAGCCGATTTACCGCAACTTCACGCGCTGAGCATGTCCAAACAAGGGAGTTCTTCTTTGTCTTGTTCCAGATTAAAGTGTCAGACCAGCGCCATTTCTCGACGCTGAGTCTGACGTGGTTTTGGATATACAGTGTGAGAAATTTGATCAAATCGGAGTATTGGGTCGTACAGTGTAAGAACATACATTGTTAGCTGTTAACATTGTGTTAACCTTTTGGTTTCATTGTACAGTTTCAGCTGTAGCTTAGTACGATTAAAAATATCGTACAGTGTATGTATGCCAGACTTAAGGGGTAACGAAAGGGGCAACAACAACTTATAACAGGGCTTAACTAAAATGAAGTAAAAGCGAAACAAGACCAATGAATAAAAACAAAGAATGACCAAGGAGAAAACTGGAGGATAGGAGAATAGACTGGACATAACTGAAAAAACACCAAACAGGACCAGTAAAACTGTTGGGGGGAAAAACGAGCCACTAGTGCCGCAAAAAATAAAAAATAAAAAACAATAATGAAAAGGCCAACCATTGAATTTATTCCCTTTTGCAAATGAATGACTTTGTTTATGGGGTTGCTATTAGCCTTGGACAATATGGCACCCCTTAAAAAAGAAAACTTTAAAAACAGAAAGCTGGCTCCCTGGTGTAAAGCAGAGCTGCAATATTTGAAGCAATATGCTTGGAAATTAAGTAGGGATTAAGGGAACAGCACTAAACTGGTTTAAATCTTATCTGACAGATTTCAGTTTGGTCAATCCAGAATAGACTTACAAATCATTAGCTTCTAGTTAGAGTGGCTCAGGTTATCCTGAGCTATCTCTATAGTTCTGCTGCTATAGGCTTAGACTGCTGGAGGACATAGGGACCCATTTTTCATCTCTCTGCTTCATTCTATCTCTATTCTCCCACTCTGCAGAATCTGTTAGTTCAATCTCTAACGTTCTGCTCTCTCTGCTTTTTCTCATAGTAGCTTCATCTGGTCTGTTCCTGTTTGGCTGTGACTCCATCCTGGAGAGAAATATCAGCTGTGCTGCTGCCATCAACACCTTTGTTTCTAGATGTTGGAGCTTGGCCTGTTTTCCAGTGTAGTCCTGTTTCTCTGACTGTGACTAACTGGATGTGCTCTCTTCATCCTCTGACATGGGAGCTGGCTTGGAGCTCGTCTGCCTGGCTGTGTGTTTCCTGGACGGGGCCGCCTGTGGAGCTGGTTGTATCTATGCTTCTTTTTCTATCTCTGAGCCTGGTTCTGCTGGAGGTTTCTTCCTGTTCAAAGGGAGTTTTCCTCTTCACTGTCACTACAAGCATGCTTTGTGTAAGTGATTGTCTTTGAGTCAAGGACTTAATGCAACCTGCTGGTTTTCCTTAAATCGAAACTTTGAATCAAATTGACAGTGATCTGGTGAACTGTAAAGGGCCTTGAGATGACATGGGCTGTGAATTGACACCATATAAATACATTTAATTGAATTGAATTTTTGTAAAAAAACCTCTGTAATTCTGTTGAGCTTCACTTTAGAAAGGAGAGGGGGGGTTGCAAAAACAATGTCAACATAATATATTTTAGTTTAAAATAGAGTTATAGCTTCTAAAGCATAATTTCAGAGTTGCTGTAGTTGTGGGAATCGCTATCTTGGGTAAAATTGTGGGATGCTCGTACTCCACAGTTTGTGGACTGCCTCTCTGATCACAGGCACGTGTTCAGCTCCAAAATAAACTCAGTACAGGAAAGATTAGCCCAAACCTGGCTCAGCCTTTGGTCACTTAATTTGAGCCCAAAAACAATACCTTGTGACTTTTAATACTTTCAAATTACTGTTTATATATTTAAAAGTGTTTAAAAGTGTCACAATCCTCAGGTATTTGCATGAACATTTTGAAAAAAAATTTGTTGTAATGTTCCTACTAGGTCAGATTTTTTTTTAATTATAAGGTGCTTCTCTTACACCTCAGAATTATTTCAGTAGTCGCGCTTCCTGTCATGATCTGGCCTGTTTGCTCTCCCTTAATTAGTAATTCCTTTCACCTGTCGTTTTCCCTCCCTGCCTCAATTATACTTTATTCCTCTCACCTGTTTCCTCTAGTTTATATTCAGTTCAGCCTCAGCATTCGGTGCCAGATCATTACTTGTCTTTCTGTTAGTCTGTCTGTTCAGTTTTTGATTTTATGGTTCATGTCCTGGATCCTTGCAGCCAGTGGAAAGAGGGTTTTTGTATTTGTCTCGTCTCCTGATCGTCCACTGTTCCTTCCCCGCGGAGTCCTCTGGGTTTTTGGCTCTATATGTGGGGAGGTTCAGTTTTTATCCAAGTAAGCCTGGCTCCAGGGAGGAGACCAGTTTAAAGTTCCTGCATCAAGTTCTGGTTCCACGTCCTTTCTTGGCTACCCTCTTCCACTGAGCCTGCTCGTCTGCACCTGATCCTGTCTGCTCCTGTGCGTGACCACCTGGTCATGCTTTCGGACCCTGTCAGACTCTGAACCTGTCCCGGAGCTCTATTATAGCCTGGAAGCCTGGATCCTGCTACCTGTTCAGTTCCTGCCTGTTCTGCAACCTGTTCTGTCCGTTTCTGCCTGATCTGTATCCCTGATCCGGATCGGCTTCCCCCAACTCCTCCGGAGCTGCAGCACAGGGGACATTCTGGGTGATGCGAGCCGCGACAGCCTATCGGCTGGATTGCACCCCTCTCAAGGGGTATGGACTGAACTGTTAAAGCAGAGTGTCTGAGATTGGGCGGTGCCCCGCCTCCCTCCTGCAGTGTCCGTGAGCCTCAGCTCCACTTCAGTTTTATTTTAATAAACTTTTTGAACTTTCCTACTGACTGTCTCTCCTTGAATACTGGGTCCATCTGTCCTCGGTTCATGACACTTCCATTCCAAATTTGCACAAAATTATGTCACTATTTAGCTGTTTTTTGAAAATAATCACTGCGGACTCCACGTTCTGTCTGAACATACCATAGTAGTTCTTTAAAAATATTTACAAACTAAATCATCTCTGTTAAATCTGTTTAAATTTGTGGAAAAGCCACTTCATACGGCTTGTCTATATCCTTTGTATCACCTGGGGTCTAAGCCCCCACCTATCCTTAAAACCTTGTGATGCCTCTTCCTGAGTTGATAAGATGGTCGACCCAGATAGTCCCGTGTCTTCTTGCAATGTTAATAACCCCATGAATGCCATGGTTCTGAATACCGTTTATTTGCCTGTAACTTGGAAGATTATTGAAAAAGGCAAGCTGGAACTCCATGACCTTGTTTAGCAGTTTTGCACCAAATACTGTGACTGAAAATCTGCATTAGCTTTCTATCACTTAATAATAATTTTGTGCTTAAAAGGGCTGAGCCTGTAATGTGACTCTTTAAGTCATTCAATAGAACACAGACTCCTCATAACAGAATAAGTATCGCTTGTTTTGTTTTAAAGGATCAGCTGTTTTCAACACCTCCTTTTACACCCCTGTTATTGTGTTCCCATCTACCATGTGCGTTCCATGTGTGATTCGGGGCTGAAGGGTGTGCGAGCGTGACAGAGACGGACGGGGAGAAGGGGACGGCAGCCAGAGACCCACCACATTAGTTAGAGGCCACAACAGGCCGGCCAACACAAACATCTGAAACGCCTCGCTGAGTTTAATTCACACTCAGATGCCATCACCCGTCCACCGCGCCCAAATCCAGAGCAACCTAGAAATCCCCTTTTTTCCCCACCTAACCCCACCCCCCTCCCTCCATCCTCCTGCATTTTCTTGCCACATGTGGTTTGCAGGTAAAATGTTGCACAAAACATATACTTAATGCAACAAACTCGATTTTTCTGACAGGTCTGGTCTCCTCCAAATATAGATGCAGGATACACCCAGCTAAGCTGAATGCTGTTCCACGCTCAGGTCACTGACATCATCATGATGTTGTTTCCAATAAATTTGGGGCTAAGCATAGGGCCAGATGTTTTCCATTAGCATCCTTGCTTCACCAGCGCTCCCAGTGGATGGAGATGTACCTCTGTTGATGACCTACATGGCTGTATGCACTAAGAAGAAGAAAAAATATGTTTTCTTCTCATTCCTTTAGAAATATTCCTTATACTTTTCATAAAGTGACCTTTTAGGGCGCATTACATAACCTAAAAGATAAAACATGTCTCAATGAATTACGGTTAAAGTGGGATAGATCTGCTTCAGGCTCCTTATTGCTGATTTTATATACAGCTGCAGTTACGTAACGCTTATGTTCCAGCATATGTCCTAAATATTATAAAATATTTGCCTTGAAGGATCCAAACACTAAGTGAAGCTTCCTTTCAAAGCTTTGGACTTTTTGGTGTCATTGTGATTACTTTCATCACTTTTACTGAGATATTGACCACAATCTGTAGTGACAATTAAGTCAAACAGAAAAGGAATGTTAATCTGCAGAGAGAGGGATTACAATGAACAATCAGATAATCGGATTAATAGGGGTCAGGGAACCGCCGGCCTGGGTTAGCCCTCTTGGTTTTACCAAAAAAAGAAAAATGCACAACTGTTTGTAGATGTAATCATCCAAATTATATGCATCTTCTATACCCTCTCATTTATGATGGCTCGATACCAAGTTGAGTATAAATAAAAACTACAGCATTGCTGAGGCAGTAAGTTTGTTCTTTATCCTGATGAATAACATTCAGAAACAACTAATCAGGAACTGGAATAAAGACTCAAAATATGTCATGCATGTGTTGAAACTGGGCCGCAGCCCAGTTTAAAAAAGGCTAACGTCTTCCAAATGTTCTGTGACACGCTGAAGCATGACATCATGCGTGCATAAAACAATTTTGTGCCGTGGAAAGTCCCTCTGTTTTCTGGTGAGATGTGAGCAGCGATCACAGCGCTGCACCGTGCTGGCTCCTGACCCAAGCTACCTCCAGAGAGGCTGACCAAGCGCGCAGGCATGTTCCCACTAACGTCTGGATTTTTCTTTTTATTCATATGGGATTGTCAATTTGTGCACGACTGCCTACGTGCAAGTATTTGTGTGTATTCCCACCAAGCAGTGTGCAACAGGTGCAGCTGATTAACTACTCTCCCGTTTTTTTAGAGGAATTTTTTCATGGGGAAAGACTCCTCTTCTCTTCTCTCCCTTCGGGGGCGGTTGCTTTTCCTCCATTTGGCCTCTCTCAAGATAAAATAGAGAGATCTCAGCTGCTCTTCCATCAACCTCTGCAGCTTTAAAGCTGAAATCCCGTCTGTTTTAATGAGGTGGAAACACGACACTATGTTTTAGTAAGCGTAGAGATTACATTTGATGATGTTTCATCGATGAAACTAACCAGAGCATACAGATTGATATTTTTGACTGCATATTAAGGTATACCATGAGCATAATAAAAACCAGATGCCAAATAATGACAATAAAAATAGTCAAATAGTAGTAAAAGCTACAGTCATGTTTTGATCTTTAAAGGCTTTTAAAAGCCACACCAGCTTATTTGGTAATACAATACCATAACTGTCTTAACCCAAAATGTTCTGGGTGGAAAGAAGTCTTCTTCCAGAAGGTAAACTGCTATTTATTGTGAATGATCTAAGAACTGCAAAGTGTGTTTTGGTGTGGATGTGATGTATAAGTGACCACTTTCTTTTTAATATATAAAGGTTTGTCATTTTTATTGTTTTATACCTGTGTACGCCCTGTAAGCCCAGCCTGGGGGACAACTGATGCAAACAACAATGTGGAATGTTTACATTCATTGTTTTTTTCATGAATACAGTCCATTACATGCACTGTCCCAGGGTGAGGTAGTATCGTCAAGGATCAATATTTCCCACCCAGTTCCAGGTTCCTCTGTTTTTTGTTTTTTTTTTTAAGCCCTTTTCACTCTGACAAACATTTTTTCTAAGCTTCCCAGAACTCACAGTTTTGCTCTGCTCAAATTTTTGGGCTGCATCGTCTGAATGTCAGGGTTTGGTCGTGGTTTTGGACCGAAATGCAGAGGCTGAGAAGCAGGGGTGAGTTCTTGCAGTTTTTTTAATGAATTAACACAGGTAACGGAGGCTGAAATCTAAAAATCCAACATGAAAAATATAAAACATACCAAAACCAAGAAGACATCAGGGGAAAACAATCACAAGGAGCCAGGGTAAGACCAGGAAAGATGAAGTAAGACGACAACAGCGACAAGGAACCAGCGACAACAAGGAACCAGCAAAGAGTTAACTGCACAAGAAGTGTATTTATGGAAGACTGAACAAATAGAGGACTAACGAGCAGATTCAATTCAATTCAATTTTTTCAATTCATTTTATTTATATAGCGCCAAATCACAACACATGTCATCTCAAGGCACTTTACACTTCAACCAGATCATACAGTCAAATTGATACAAAGTTTTCTATCTAAGGAAAACCAGTTGATTGCATTGACTCATTGACTCAAATACAATCCCCCACACTAAGCATGCTTGTAGTGACAGTAGAGAGGAAAAACTCCCTTTTAACAGGAAGAAACCTCCAGCAGAACCAGGCTCAGTGTGAGCGGCCATCTGCCGAGGCCGACTGGGGTTCAAGCAGACAGAAGCAGAGATAAAAAAATCAGCTGTAAAAGGCGGCCCCGTCCAGGAAACACACAGCCAGGCAGACGAGCTCCAAGGCAGCTCCCATGCCAGAGGAAGAAGAGAGCACATCCATCCAGCCACGGCCAGAGAAACAGGACCACACTGGAAAACAGGCCGATCTCCAACATCTATAAACATGGGTGTTGATGGAAGCAGCACAGCTGATGTTTCTTTCCAGGATGACGTCACGGCCAAACAGGAACAGACGAGGCAAAGCTACTCTGAGGAAAAGCTGAGAGAGCAGAAGGTAAGAGAGTGAACTAACAGATTCTGCAGAATAGGAGAACAGAGAGAGAATGAAGCAGAATGATGAAATGGGGGTCCCTATGTCCTCCAGCAGTCTAAGCCTATAGCAGCATAACTATAGAGATAGATCAGGATAACCTGAGCCACTCTAACTAGAAGCTTTATCAAAAAGGAAAGTTTTAAGCCTAGCCTTAAAAGTAGACAGGGTGTCTGCCTCAGGGACTAAAACTGGTAGTTGGTTCCACAGGAAAGGAGCCTGATAACTAAAAGATCTGCCTCCCATTCTACTTTTAGAAATTCTAGGAACCACTAGTAAACCTGCAGGTTGAGAGCGAAGTGCTCTGTTAGGAACATAAGGAACAATCAGATCTCTGATATAAGATGGAGCTTGGCCATTTAAGGCTTTATATGTGAGAAGGAGGATTTTAAATTCTATTCTGGATTTAACAGGAAGCCAATGAAGAGAAGCCAGGATAGGAGAGATATGATCTCTCTTTTTCATTTTCATCAGAACTCTGGCTGCAGCATTTTGGATCAGCTGAAGGCTTTTAACTACAGTTTGTGGACTTCCTGATAGTAAAGAATTACAATAGTCCAGCCTTGAAGTAACAAATGCATGGACTAGTTTCTCAGCATCACCCCTGGACAGGAGATTTCTCATTTTTGCAATATTCCTCAGATGAAAGAAGGAAATTCTAGAAACCTCTTTGATATGGGATTTAAATGACAGGTCCTGATCAAAAACAACACCAAGATTTTTTACTTTATTATCTGAAATCAGTTTAATCCCATCCAAATGAAGTGACTGATTAATCAGCTTCTTTTTCAGAGACTCTGGTCCAAAGACTATAACTTCTGTTTTGTCTCCATTCAGAAGGAGAAAGTTAAGAGTCATCCAGGTTTTTATGTCTTCAGACATGCCTGTAATCTATGTAATGGGTTAGCTTCATCTGGATTATAGACAGATATAGCTGGGTATCATCAGCATAACAGTGGAAATTAATCCCATGCTGTCTAATAACTCTACCAATTGGGAGCATGTATAAAGTAAAGAGAATTGGTCCTAGCACTGATCCCTGTGGTACTCCACAGGTAACCTTTGAGCGTGTTGAAGATCTATCATTAACATAAACAAACTGAATTTGATCAGATAGATAAGATTTAAACCAGTCTAGTGCTGTTGCTTTAATTCCAACAAAATATTCAAGTCTTTCTAAAAGAATATTATGGTCAACTGTATCAAATGCAGCACTGAGATCCAACAGGACGAGCACAGATACAAGTCCATTATCTGAGGCCATGAGAATATCATTAGTGACTTTCACCAGAGCTGTTTTAGTGCTATGATGAGCTCTAAAGCCAGACTGAAACTCTTCAAAAAGTTCATTATGGTGTAAGTGATCGCAAACTTGTTTGGCAACTACTTTCTCAAGAATTTTGGATAAGAAAGGAAGATTGGATATAGGTCTATAATTGACCAAGTCATCTGGGTCAAGAGACGGTTTCTTAAGGAGAGGTTTAATTACAGCAACCTTAAAAGCTTTAGGTACATATCCCTGTAACAGAGATAGATTAATCACATCTAAAATGGAGGAGGAGATCTCATTTTTAATAAGATCAATCTTATTTATAAAGAATCCCATAAAATCATTGCTGCTAAGAACAGGTGGAATGGACGGTTCAACAGAGCTATGGCTCTGGGTGAGTTTGGCAACTGTATTAAAAAGAAATCTAGTATTATTCTTATTCTCCTCTATTAATGAGGAGAAGTATGCTGCTCTTGCTTTACAAAGGGTCCTCTTATACAGCAGTGAACCATTTTTCCAGACTAGGAAGGACTCCCGCAGGCCTGTGGAGCAATATTTTCTCTCCAGTTTCCTAGCATTTTGCTTCAAAGTACGCAGCTCTGCATTAAACCAAGGAGCAAGCTTTCTATTTTTAACGGCTTTCATTTTCAAGAGAGCTGCGTTGTCTAAGGCAGTACGCAGAGAACTAGCAACCCCATCAACAAAATCATCAACCTGTGAAGGGGAATAAGCTATGCTTTTGCACTCTGCAGCACTGCTCAGCGACAAAGAGGAGAGGGAAAGTGAAGCAGATTCTTTAAAATTTATAACTGCACTATCTGATAAAGATCTACTAAAATTGAACCTTCTTTTGGGGGAGGAGAACTCTGTTAAAGTAATCCTGAAGGTTATTAGAAAGTGGTCAGAGAGGACATGGTTGTGAGGAAATACTGTTATTTCTTCACATTCTATGCCGTATGTCAGCACAAGATCCAAAGTATGAAGATGAGAATGTGTGGGACTATTCACATTTTGAACAAAGCCAATAGTGTCTAAGATAGCATTAAAGGCTGCTCTTAAGCTATCGCCTTCAATGTCAGCATGGATGTTAAAATCTCCCACTATGATGACCCTGTCAGTATTTAATACCAAATCAGAAAGGAACTCTGAAAACTCATCTAAAAATTCAGAGTAAGGACCTGGCGGACGATACAAAGTTACAAAAAGAAGAGGTTTTCTTGCCTTGAAATTTGGATGAGGGAAATTAAGGGTTAAATGTTCAAAAGAGTTGTAGGTATTAACTGTTTTGGGAGTAATCAGTAAGTCAGACTGGAAGATTGTTGCTACTCCTCCTCCTCGCCCAGAACTTCTGGGTATGTGAAAATTTAAATAGCTTGAAGGAGTTGCCTCGTTTATGCTCACATAATCCTCTTGCTGCAGCCAGGTTTCTGTAAGGCAAAACAAGTCAATGTGATTATCACAAATCAAGTCATTAACTAGCAGACTTTTAGAGGAAAGCGATCTTATGTTAAACAGACAGCATTTAATTGTTTTAACTTTTTCCCCAATTGGAGTTATTTTGATTTTAATTAGATTATCAAGATTTACTCCTTTGGGAATATTTGCTAATTTATTAGATTTTGGTCGTGGGCAAGACACTGTCTGGATGGAGTAAAGAGTGGGTAACAGTAGAGAAGCTGCAGAGATGTGTGTTAAACTACAACTCTGCTTGGGAGCAGATGGGAAGAGAGCAGTCAAGGAAGGAGCTAGGGAAAAGAAGACCAACACAAGAGGACAACCAACAAAACCCTTAGAACTCAAATATATCCAGAAAGTACAAAAAAAAAAAAAAAAAAAGGAATTAAAGCCACTGCATGAAAAGTGGGATTTTCGTCAATATGCGGCACTGTAGATTGTCGTGGAACTTCAGGTCAGCGGCAGTTTACGGTTATTTGCAGGCTTCGCCGAAAACTCCCGTAAATTGTCAGAAATTGACGTGGACTTTCTTAGGCAGTGTTCCCCCCATGGCTCCCCCCCATGGAATTCTAGGGGAGGCTTTAACATGTAAATGAAAATGCTGTGAGCTATACAAATGCAAATCAGGGTTGCATGGGGAGTTTTACCCCAAGTGACATTTTTCTAAAAGGTAAGAAAATCTCTGATACAAAGAGACCAGGCTCAGTATAGCCTCTTACATTTTAGCTTGAATTGATTTATTTAATTAAAGTATAGAGACCTAAACAGATCTTTAGCTGACAGAGCAATACATTCAGAGCAGTAAAATTTGCATTTAAGAGAAAAAATAAAATGTTGTCTGTCAATATGCTCAATTCACAATTACTTAAGTGGAAAAGTTTCAAGAATTTAGTCTGAGATGATTCACTTTATAACATGGCGCATTATCCTGTTGGAAGTAGCCATCAGAAGATTGGTACACTGTGGTCATAAGGTCCGGCCAGGTCAAGATCCGCAATTGCAATCGCACCAAACAGGAAAAAGAATATCAACAAATTCCGGTTCGTCAAATTAAAATATAGCAGCAACAGATCGGTGACTAGAAATTATAGCACAATTCTTATATATAAAAAAAAAACTAACACCGTTTATTTAAATGATTGGATCCAAACTATTGGTTATTCACCAACGAGGAAGCAGATTTCTCATCTCCATCAAAATATTTATTTTATACCGAGGGACTTAAACTTTAATCAAATCCATTCAAAAGAAACTTCTTATTACAGGAATGAAAAGAGATGCTGAGTTTGGGAGTAGAGAACAAGTTAATTCAAAAATAGCAGTTTTGAATTATCCTTATCCCGTTAAAAAAATCTACAAAAATATATATATATATTTGGGCAGAAACTGAACATATGCTGGATGATGGTGGGATTTTTTTAATATGTCATATTAAATTAAGCTCACAGGGTTCATACAGGAATGAGTGACTCTAATTTAATGCTATTTTAATGCTATTAGAAATGATTTTAATGCCATCAGCAAGAACCATGAACACAAGTTATTAGTGTCCATGAAATATGAAGGAGCTGTAAGCACAGATCCATGACTCCTGTATGTATGTAAACACACACACACACACCTATATATACGTATATATATATATCCTCTAGCTTTTTCTCCGCCTGGAGCTTCCTTTCCGAACATACGGCTTTATGATCAGTTCCACGCAAATTAATAGCGATATAATATATCTGACGAAATTGTTTTTATAAGCATTTTTTATTAAAGAATTATAAATACTTTGATAAACATATTTAAATAATTTTAGTGCCAATTAAGGCCTTGATAAAAAAAAAATGAATGATTTGTAATTATTTTTAATGATCCACGGAAACCCTGGTTCATCTCGCGCATGCTCTCTACGATCTCCAAGAAACTCAGAGCGGAGCGGTCTGGAGCCACAGCGGAGGATGTATGCTTTGCTTTCTGCAGGCGGTCTGGAGCTGAGCATGTGGGATTTCGGGGTAAAACGAGGGCGACTCTGCAGTCGAACAAGACAAACTCAAAGAAGAGATGCTAGCGGTAAATATATGTTCGATTACTACCTGCTAAGCTAAAAGCAGCCTAGCCTAAGCTACGGCTAATAGCAGCCTAGCCTAAAGCTACGGCTAATAGCAGCCTAGCCTAAAGCTACGGCTAATAACAGCCTAGCCTAAAGCTACGGCTAATAGTAGCCTTGCAAGAACAAGCTTTATTAAAGTGTATTTTTTGTGATTCACAGGAAGCAGTACGCCGTCTTCACAACTCGGAGACTAATTGCAGGCGCTATGAACCTGAGAAAGGGTAAGATTTAAAGAATATGCTTTCATTCTGCGGTAAAAGGAAATGGATACGGATAGATACCGATCATAGCTGTACATTTTGTTTTCACAGACCTCCTATTTGCTCGGAGCCATATCAGCCAATCCAGATTTGCACGATGTTGATAAAGACGACATTGTGTGTAAGTGACTTGTTTTAATGTTTTCTCCTTCCTTGTTACTGTGACTTGCGTTTGATTTTTTATTCATACCACTCTCATTTAATTTCTAGCTGCCTGTAAGACGTATTTTGAGACGGTACGCAGGAGCTTCAGATATATGAAGCCAGCGAACTTCTTGCGTGCGGAGGCTGCCAAGAAATCTGCTCGGAGTCGGGCTAGAAGAAAGAGGGTAAGACTTTATTTGGTGACTATTTTTCAGGTGCATTGATAGATGTGTTATGTCCATACGCAGTGCGCTGATTCATTGTTTTTTTTTTCAGCTGCTGAAAGCGAGGCAGAGTGTGCTAGCAGATGAGGAAGTGGAACTCTGGAAGTCCGCCACCGTCGACCTCATGTCCGACGAAGAAGATGGCGTCGTTGGCGGTGTCTCTGGATGGATTGTACGGTCGCCGCCATTTCGTAGGCCGGATCTCACTGAACTCTGTGTTAAGCTGCAGTCCCGGTTAGAAGCGATGCCGAAGTACAGGGCCACGCACAGTAGGCGTCTGCACATCGGACCTGCCTCGGAGGGAATGCTGCCAGTTAACTCCAAACCCGAGGAAGCAAACGGACCGTTCATGGACTTGTAATTTTTGGATACGCATGTGTTTGGAACATAAATACACAGCATATGAATGAATAAATATATATATGTAAATTTATATGTAAATATATATATATATGCCAACCAATCACGAGCGACTTTACTTGTTTAAAAAGAAGTGGTTCCGTCCAATACTCAGTAAGAAAATTAAAGCCTGGCGTGGCCACGTGTGGTTTTGCTGCCAATCACGAGCGATTTCACTTGTTTGAGAATAGCGGTTTCAGCCAATACTGAGTAGGTTATTCAAGCCAGACCTGGCCAGCCGCGCGGGTTTGCTGCATTCATACGCTAATTAGGGCCATTAGTACAGCTGATCGCTCTCCACATACGTCAAGAGTCCGTTTCCGACAATTTGTGGCACTGACAAACGCGGACAAGCGCGGGTTGCAAATTTTCGGAAACTGACAAAAATCAGGGAGATCTGCGGGAGTTTACGGGGACGAAAATCTCACTTTTCATGCAGTGAGCAAAACATAACAGAACCAAGACCATGACACTGAAGGCCAGATTCGTAGAATGATTACATCATAGTGCAGTGCCGAGGTCTGGTCGGATTCCAAGAGTCCTGGTTATGCGGCCTTAAAATGCGTCCTTCTTTTAGCCCGATTTGAAGGACGGGTCCAATATATCCTCGTTATCCTCGGTTTTCCCAGGATTCATTGCGAGACCAAGCAAGCCGGCTGCTCCGTGATCAGAGGAAAGGTTACTTGGCGCCGAACAGTGGTGAAAATTGGAAGTTCAGTTTAATATGATACAATCTGTGAATATGGAAGCAAATCATTACCATATTTCAAATGAAAAAGCATTTCCAGAAATGCTTTTTCATTTTAAGAATGTGGCTGCATTGTTTGACTCATAAATGAAATTAGTGATCAATAATCCTATTTGCATTTTCATTTTCTCCTTCAACACCGCTCATCCTTTTACTTAATTAAAATCAAAAAGAAAAAGACATTTGAGCGATGCGCGCTCCCGCGACTGAGTACGCATATCTCGGCAGGCATGCATTTTTGGGCATAACACCGGTCAGCAAGGACTTGAGGAAGAGCGGCTGCTGACGTCACTCTGCTGCCCCCGCCGCACAGAATGCTTTTTTGTTTTCGAGTTGTGGACAGTAATTTGCAGGCAGACCATGAAAACGAAAAAGCAATGTTGGCTGTGTTTTCTCTTTGATCATGGCATAAAATGTGCAATCTTAGAGAAGAAAATGCAAATAGGATTATTGATTACTAATTTCATTTATGAGTCAAACAATGCAGCCACGTTCTTAAAATGAAAAAGTACTTCTGGAAATGCTATTTCATTTTCAAATTTTACATTTCAAATTGAATTTTGGTATGTATTTGTACATTTTGAAAAATAAATCTCAAATGTCTTTTTTTTATTTCAATTAAGTAAAAGGATGAGCAGTGTTAAAGAAGAAAATGAAAATGCAAACAGGATTATTGATTACTAATTTCATTTATGAGTCAAACAATGCAGCCACATTCTTAAAATGAAAAAGCATTTCTGGAAATGCCTTTTCATTTGAAATATGGTAACGAGTTGCTTCCATATTGTGAATAGTTCCGTCAAAAATGAATGAAAACAATTGTTTAGTGGTTATAGAGTCAGATATGTGGCGGTAATGTTTGATTCATCTAAAGGTTTTTATCTGTTACTGATTAAATGGGTTTGGCTGTAATTTAAGGACAGATTCTAATATGTCTGCAGTGTGGGGACTATAAATCTGATAGGATTTTAATTTTTTAATTGCTGTTTTGCACAATATGCTTAACTAAGTATTTTTTGTTGTTGAATATAATAGATTTTACAGATATATTTTTTATACATACATTGTTTATATTTACTTATATCTTTCTACCCCTTTTATAGAATAGAATAGAAAATCTCTTTATTGTCCCACAATAGAGAAATTTACAGCAGCAAAAAAAATGGTCACCGAATTGCGGGCCTTTGAAAAATGTATAAGAATAACATAATAAAATTGTTATTCTTATACAAATTTGAGGAGATATGGTATCCATTCTTATCCTTTGTGGAAAAGGGTGGAGGTGGGATGTCAAGTGTAAGCGATACTGACACCAGCGGAGAAGTATTTTATGCATTTATTTACTCACTTAGTTTTTTTTATATATATATATGTCAGGAATCCAGTTTGTGTGGTCTGTTTTAGTGTTTCCTTTCCTCCTCAACAGGGTGGTGCCCCGTCCTCATTGGGCCTCATTCGTTCTTAAGCTGCTGACTGCCACTACCTCGATGCCAGAGTGTTTGCCAGTTTTGGGTACTCTACCCAAGCTGAGTTTTGCAGAGTCAAACTGAGTTTTTGTCAACCTGAGATTTAATCTTGCTATTTTTGTCTTTGCCTCTTGACAGGAATCCTGCAAACTGGACGTTTCGGACCTTCTCTACCTGGAAGAATCAACTGAGCCTCAAACTGAGCTGGGGATACAAACAGGAGGTTTGGATCCACTTCCCTCCAAGGGATCATTTGAGTTTCACACTGAGCAAGGGATTCATCTGCACCACAGTCCGTTCAAGTACCGCAGGAAATCTGAGTAGCAGTCAGTTTCTCCGTTCTCCTACAAACAACCGCATTCTGGGTAAACCCTGTCCGCCCTCCACCGAATGAGACAAACACTGGAACTACAGCATACAGACTGGAGTCTATGAGTGAACCATTTTTCTGGAAACGTTAGTCTGCAAACCATTTCTCCTCTTCATGTTCGAGAATCAATTTTCCCACTGAACCTGAACTAAACGCAGTGTCTTCCCCTCACCTTTCAGTTCCGGTTGAGCAGTGTTCAGAGCAACACTGTAATCTCTACAAGCTTCTCAATAAACCCACTAAACTTTTTCCCTGGTCTCTCTGTTTTGGTTTCTCTGCATGTGGGTCCGAGCTCTTGATAAAATCATGACAATATATAGTTGTTTTTTTTTCTGTTATCTTGTTGTAATCTTAACTTCGTGTATGTTTGGATTTGTTTATAAATACTGTGCTGTACTATCCTTCAATGTGTTAAAATTTAATAAAAATATTTTGGGGGAAAAAAGAATAACATAAAAGTGTAAAATTAAAATATAAAAAATAAAATATTCTACTGTAAAGTATTTTAACAACAAAACTGTGCACCTAGAGAATAAATAACCAATATACAGGACATTTTTACAGTAATGGATATTTGAAAATAGCAGCAACATCAGAGATGTGCAAAATGACAGCCGCATGTTTTTTGACTGACGAAGGTTTCTATCATTATATTTGATTTTATTTGTTCATGCACCTGGTTCATTCTCATTAGTGTAGGTTTTGTTCACTTTACAACAAAAAAAGGAAAAAATTTATTGAAAAGTTCAGTATTCATTATTTTCCTGCTTTGTGTGTCAACTGTAATGGTTGCTAAGTAACAGAGCATACGGCGGAGAATGCCGCCGAAGGGTTGACCTGTTTGAATCCACAGCCATAACTCTTCCAGTCTCCTTATTTTCAAGGACTTTGAAGGATCCAGTCCAGGTAGACCGCGTCCTTGGAAGACGCAGCCCATGAATTCGAACGCAGCCTTTGTATCCCCAATTGGCAACACACCTGCACTTGAGTGGACCAAGCCACAATTAAATAGGTAGAAGAAATAAACAAAGTCTTAACAGAGAAACAACAGTACAGTTGTTGATCTAATTTACAAACTCATCTACATAATGAGTCTGCAAAATAAACAATGTTATACAAGATAACTTAAAAAGGTACTTTAAAGATAAACAAACAAAGCCTTAGTCCAAAGAAAACATCTATAGTTGGTAGAACCCAGTAAGGTAATCGATGACATCATCCGGCCATTTTAGCAAGAAATACTGGGATAAACAATAGTGAGTAAAAAGGAAAACAAATATAATGAATATACTTTGAAACAAAATAAACAAGTTCAACCAATATTCCAGAAAAAGTAGCTTTAACCTAAACATATAAGTAGATGGAAACTGCAACATAATGCTAAAGCTACGTTCACACCGGACGCAGCAGAAGCAGCAGAAGCAGCGAGTTTACATGCAAACTCAATGGTTGACGCACGTCAAGGTGCAGCAAAAGGTCCTGCAGCGCGTCTGAGCAGCTGAAGCAGCGCGTCGGGAGCGTTTAAGCATCTGACGCGCAGCAAACTCGCTGCTGCTCGAGATGGAAAAATTGAACTTTTGCTGCTCAACGCGCCGCATCAACCAATCAGAGAAGCTGATCTGGGAGCTGGCCGTGAGACAGACACATCGCTGATTATACAGAGCTCTGTGATCACTCCTCTGAAACCGTTTGACGCATAAATTAACTTAAAATGCAGAAACCTGCCGACAGAATATGTTCACTTTTATTATTCTGGTGCCTGCAGTTTGGATTATTTAGATGAAAAACACCTACCAGCCGCCGCGGTGAACCGTGAGGAGGCGACCCGGCCAGAGGCTGCTGTTGAACGCGCGTCAGACACACTTTTGCACCGCGCAGCCAGAGCAGCAAAGCTGCTTCAGCCGCGCGTCAGAACTAACTGGTACAAGCAGCAAAAATGAAGCAGCAGACGCGATTTTGCTGCTCTTGCTGCGTCCGGTGTGAACGTAGCATAACACAAACATACCCGGGATAGTAGGTGAAGCAAAGCTGCAAACTAATGTTTAGATTTAAGCATTATGATTAAAAAATCACAATAAGGGACACGTGGTGAACACAATGTGAACCACTTTGTCACACCCAGTCAAATTTATAAATAAAATCTGATGCATGGACTTGTGCATTAACAGTTTGAGTCAGACGGGGTTGTAAATAGAAACACCATAAAAGAGCCCAAATTTTGAAAGTTAGAAGTTAATTGCCCCAGTTACTTTTAATGGTCTAAAATGTAATATTATTCACATAAAACTAGAAGAACACTGATATACTTGCAAAGATTTTGCTTTGTCTTGTTCTGCCTATCTGCCCTGCTCCTCTCTGCACTGCACTTAATTAGATTAGTTGTTCCCACCTGCGCCTCCAAAGTATGCACCCTAAATACGACTCATTCATCACACACTCTTCCTAT
This sequence comes from Cyprinodon diabolis, assembly GCA_030533445.1. Taxonomy (NCBI): domain Eukaryota; kingdom Metazoa; phylum Chordata; class Actinopteri; order Cyprinodontiformes; family Cyprinodontidae; genus Cyprinodon; species Cyprinodon diabolis. Next base: position 46,873,756 of record CM060079.1, on the reverse strand, counting down.
TGTCACAACCGGTCTACAAGGCTGCAACAAAAAGGGGAGATGGATTAGGTTAACAAAGATTCAAAATAGATTAATTTCCCCCTAAATAAAGCTAAAAAGGAGAAGGAGAATCAGCATATAAAAAGCACATCGACAGACATGATGTGAGTATTCAGGCAGCTGCATAGTTCATGCAGTCAGTAGGAAGAGAAGGCATGAAAAGAGGAGCGCAACTAGCCAGAGCGGATCTTTTTAATGCAACACAGGTGGAACTCATTCAGTACCTGAGTTCAAATTCAGTCGCTGCATCCTCTGAAGCCCAGATTTGTCTGCTGATTATATCACAGCGCAGCACCTAGGCCTATTTGGACTGGAAGACTGTAGGTATGCGGTCAACAAATGCAGTCTTCCTTTTGCCCGTTGAAAGACAGGTCTGCTGTATCCGACGTCTAATTTCATATCCCCTGATTCATAGCGACTCCAAGCTAGCCGGCTGCTCTTTGCTCAGAGATAAAGGAAAAATGGTGCTGAACAGTGGTGAATATTGGAAGTGCAGTTTAATACAATCCAAGTATTTGAATAGTTCTGCCTGAAATGAAACTAGTTGATTTATTGCAAGGGCGTAGGTTTGATTTCAACTTTTGTAGGGACACTATTGTTTTTCAATTTTATTGGTCTGATGTCATTGGTCGTATGCAAAAACATATATGCTCTTTTTTATGCTTAATGTGAGCATCGGGGCACATTTTGTTTAAAGAGGACAGCAGCATTTCTTGCTACATTAATAAAAATCTTATAAGCACTACACACACTAGATGCTGTTTATCGATGTTTAAAGCATCACTGTAACGAATGTGGAAAGGTTTGCATTTAAACTTACCAGCGACAAAGACAGTAAGTAAATACGTGTCTATTTAACCAAATATAGTCTAAATATGTCTGTTATATGTGGATTTATCCTGTGTTTTCTTTTGAAGATATAGAATTGTGCAGAGGTAAACACCACTCTTATTTTTTTGATCTAATATGCTCTCTGTGTATCATGCAAAATAATACATTCAAGGGACGGCAAATAAATGTATTGAATATACATGTGCATTGGAACTAAAAGAGGAACAGACACTGAGCATTTTTTAAATATTAACTTCAATATACAAGTTTTACATCTAGGGCTTAAACAATTAATCATATTAATCGATTATTTAAATAATCGTCAACTAATTTAGTAATTGATTAATCATTAACTGGAGTGTAGGGCCACTAAAATGTGCCTTTAGCCGACAGAGTGACCCACTTAGAGCAGGAATTATACCAAGATTGTAAACATTTTTGCAAAACATTTACCAAACATTAATGTTTGTACTAATTTACTTATGGACCGCGTGGAAATCTAGAAAAATAGAATAAATTTAAATAGAGTTCCTCTGTTTGTCTTTATCCCGTTTCTAGAAGTAGAACTCAATTGAATAAAACTATTTTTATGTGGTTAACAAAAAATAGCAGATCTTTAGCATCATTCTTGTGTTATGTTGTACAAAGGAAATAACAGCTATTATTTATACCTGAACTGCCGTCAAAAATGAAAACAGTAATAGCAAAGAAATATTGGAAAAAGGGAATCAGAAAAGTTGATAGATTACAGTCTTTGCTTGTCCATTTTCACAGCAGTTTTCTGAACATCTCTCTGACTCAGAATATTTAGTTTTATTTAAAAAATCATAACATTAGTTACTTACATTTCTCAAGTTCCACAAATCCAAACTCTCTCTTGCTTCTTTACAGAACTGCAATCAGAAGCTTTTGCCTGTCTTAGCGTAGATAATATTTAGTTTTTTAATTGTACTACTTTCGTAGCCTATTGGTAGCCACCGTATTCTAGTGTCTTTTTTTTTCGCGTCCCAAGCATGCACACGGGCACACATACAGAGTAGAAAACAATCAGAGAGAGAGATGGCAGAATTTAAGGCAGAAAAATCTGAGAGTTAAACAGCGCAGCACAGTTAAAAGCGCTGCTACATGAAAGACCAGTCAGCTGCAGCTACTGCGAGGAGCTGCGAGAGGAAAAGAAGCCACTGCTGCAACAACGCTGTATAATAAATTATAAACATGTTGTTCACACGAAGTATTGGTAGAGACAATTAGGTTGGTGCAAAATTTGGTAGGGACATGTCCCTATGGTCCCTATGAAAACCTACGCCCATGTTTTATTGGTTATTGAGTCAGATATGTGGCAGATAATATTGGGTTTATTGAAATTTTTTATGTATCCCTGTGTAAATGCGTTTGGCTGACATTTTTCAGTATCTCTGCAATGTGGGGACTATAAATCTGATATCTGAGATGACGGTACTGCTGCTGAAGCTCCTCGAAAATGTTATTAGCACCAAGAAATGCAGTGAGAAGTTCTGTATTCATTCTTTGTCTGCTTTGTGTGTCAGCTGTCGTTGTTGCTAGGCAACAGAATGTACAGGCGGTGAAAGCCGGGTAAGGCTGGACCTGTTTGAATATTCCATGAAATTTCCATAGCCATAGCCAAACCTCTTCTGCCAAACCTCTTCTGCCCTCCTTATTTTCACAGATCTCGAAGGACTCAGTCCAGGTAGACCGGGTCCTCGGAGGATGCAGCCTCTGAAATCGAACACACCCAGTGTATTCGGATTTGGCGGCTGCAGCCCCCAAACGATCCAGCCTACCTGGACTGGGTGCTTCAACGACCATTAAAAAACAAGGAGGCCAGAAGCGCTATAGAATCAAACAGGTTGAGCCTTCTCCAGTTGCCACCTCCCCTCACACATCGTAGATCTGTCATCAAGCAACCACGACAGTTGACGCCCAAAGTAATGAATGCAAAACTTCTCATTGCTGGTTTATGTGCTGATTTCAGTTTTGAGGAGCTTCAGCAGCAGTACCATCATTACAAATATCAGATTTGTAGTTCACACACTGCACAGATATTGGAATCTGTGCTTAAATATCACCCAAACCCATTTGTACATTGACAGATATATAATTTCTATAAACCAAAAATTACCTGCGACATATCTGAATCACTAACTGTTTAAATAAAGTATTTTCATTAATTTAAGACAAATGTGTTTACATTCTTGTATTACATAACACTGTACTTACAATATTCACCACTATTCCTCTGTATTTACATTTTTCCTCTGACCACGGTGCAGCCGGCTTGCTTGAACTCGCAATTATTCATGGGTTACGCAAGGCTATGAAGGATACATGAGCCCCGTCCTTCAAAAGAAGGCAAAATTTGAAGTAGTCTTTGACTCCGAATAGGGCACGGCACGATGCTATGACATAATCAGCCAATGAACCTGGCCGTCGGAGGACGCAGCCGGCGGATCCATACACACCCAATCAATCAGGTGTGTCCTTGTCTTTGCTTCCTATAAAAGGAAAGCAAAAAAGAAGGACAACTAGTGGACTGGGGGAGTTGCCACACTTTATATTCTGCCAGATGTTTAAAAGCCTTTGAGTGAGTTAATATCAAACATTAATTCCCTTCCCGCCTTCCTGATATCAATCATGTTTCTGCCTTGTCAGATATTTTCCTGGCTTCTGAAATATGAACATCGACCTTGCTTTATCCTCCTGATTGCTGTCTCCTGCTTTACCCCTGGATTTGTCTGCATGTATTTGTCTATCTAATGTGTTAGGAATCCAGTTTGTGTGGGTTGTTTGTGTGTTTTTCTCTCTCCACCATCAGGTGGTGCCCTGTCCTCGTTGGGCCTCCCTGCACACCTGCGGCTCGTTGGATCATTACTGGAGGAGTGTTTGAGCAGTGGGCTGTCACTACCTCGACGCCAGAGTGTAATCTAAGCTTTGTTTCTCTGAGTCTTATCTAGTTGTTTGTCTTTGCTCTTCGGCAGGAAGTCTTCCTGAGTAACTGGATACCTGGACCTTCTTCCAACTGGAAGGATTTACTGAGAACACACTGAGCAGGGGAAAACCTCCACATGATCCGTTCAAGTCCTCTTCGGAATTTCAAGTGACAGCCCGCTCCTTTACTCCTCTGCGTCCAATGCTTGTCTATCTGTCCGCCCTCCAATGAGTTCCCTCTTCTCTGGATTAACCCCCACAAGCTGGATTCAAGGCTTGACCAGAGCCCCCTCAAACGAGTAAACGAGTGAGGCTGGCCATTTTGTTTCTGTTTGCCCCCTTCTGCTAAAAGCCAGGGTCCACCAGTAAAGAAGAGGTTCCTGGCGGACCATAAGATTACTCCCACTTCACCTCGTCTACTTTTGCCCGCTTCAATCGATGTAAATAATAAGTCTCTCTCTCTATCAGCTCTTATAGTCTCCGGCTGTGAACAGAACTTACACTATATTGCCAAAAGTATTTGCTCACCTGCCTTGACTCACATATGAGCTTAAGTGACATCCCGTTCCTAATCCATAGGGTTCAATATGACGTCGGTCCACCCTTTGCAGCTAGAACAGCTTCAACTCTTCTGGGAAGGCTGTCCACAAGGTTTAGGAGTGTGTTTATGGGAATTTTTGACCATTCTTCCAGAAGCGCATTTGTGAGGTCGCACACTGATGTTGGACGAGAAGGCCTGGCTCTCAGTCTCCGCTCTAATTCATCCCAAAGGTGTTCTATCGGGTTGAGGTCAGGACTCTGTGCAGGCCAGTCAAGTTCATCCACACCAGACTCTGTCATCCATGTCTTTATGGACCTTGCTTTGTGCACTGGTGCACAGTCATGTTGGAAGAGGAAGGGGCCAGCTCCAAACTGTTCCCACAAAGTTGGGAGCATGGAATTGTCCAAAATGTCTTGGTATGCTGAAGCATTCAGAGTTCCTTTCACTGGAACTAAGGGGCCAAGCCCAGCTCCTGAAAAACAACCCCACACCATAATCCCCCCTCCACCAAACTTTACACTTGGCACAATGCAGTCAGACAAGTACCGTTCTCCTGGCAACCGCCAAACCCAGACCCGTCCATCAGATTGCCAGATGGAGAAGCGCGATTCGTCACTCCAGAGAACGCGTCTCCACTGCTCTAGAGTCCAGTGGCGGCGTGCTTTACACCACCGCATCCGACGCTTTGCATTGCACTTGGTTATGTATGGCTTGGATGCAGCTGCTCGACCATGGAAACCCATTCCATGAAGCTCTCTGCGCACTGTTCTTGAGCTAATCTGAAGGCCACATGAAGTTTGGAGGTCTGTAGTGATTGACTCTGCAGAAAGTTGGCGACCTCTTCGCACTATGCGCTTCAGCATCCGCTGACCCCGCTCCGTCAGTTTACGTGGCCTACCACTTCGTGGCTGAGTTGCTGTCGTTCCCAAACACTTCCATTTTCTTATAATACAGCTGACAGTTGACTGTGGAATATTTAGGAGCGAGGAAATTTCACGACTGGATTTGTTGCACAGGTGGCATCCTATCACAGTTCCACGCTGGAATTCACTGAGCTCCTGAGAGCGACCCATTCTTTCACAAATGTTTGTAAAAACAGTCTGCATGCCTAGGTGCTTGAATTTATACACCTGTGGCCATGGAAGTGATTGGAACACCTGATTCCAATAATTTGGATGGGTGAGCAAATACTTTTGGCAATATAGTGTATGTCTTTTGTGCAACAGATGGGTATTGAGACCATACCCCTGCAAGCCCCCCCTTCAAGTTTTTGCTCTGGATGGCAGAAATCTGCCTCAAATAACTCATCAGACTCGTCCCATTCAACTGACTGTTTCTGGTAATCACACTGAGCACATCTCCTTCCATGTTTTCCCTACTACTAATTCTGCCTTCATTTTAGGGTTTGAATGGCTCCAACTGCATAATCCTGTTATTAATTGGGCCAATAGACATATAGACTCATGGTCTGTAAACTGCCACTCTTGCTGTCTCCGATCCGCTGTTACACCAGGTTCTCCACCGGCTGAAGGATGTGAGGCAGACCCCCCTGATCTCTCCTCTGTTCCTGCTGATTACCATGACCTCGTACAGGCATTTAGTAAGTCTAAAGCCTGTTCTCTGCCTCCCCAAAGACCGTATGATTGTGCAATTGATCTGCTCCCCAGAGCACCTCTACCCAGCAGTTTAATATCTTCAAGCCCGAGAGAGAGACCATGGAGAAATACATTCAGGAGTCCCTGGCTGCTGGGATCAATCGAGCTTCTTCTTCACCCCTAGGAGCAGGTTTTTTCTTTGTGGGTAAGAAGGATGGTTCCCTGAGACCCTGCATAGATTACAGAGGTCTGAACCAATTCACAGTCGAAAATAAGTACCCTTTGCCCCTCTTATCCTCCGCTTTTGAGCCTGTCCAGGGAGCTATGGTGTTCCCCAAACTGGATCTAAGAAATGCCTATCATCTTATCTGTATAAGGGAGGGGGATGAATGGAAGACCGCCTTTAAGACTCCCATTGGACACTTTGAATACCTGGTGGTGCCCTTTTGTTTGACTAACGCTCCTGCTTGTTTCCAGGCGCTGGTGAATGACGTCCTGAAAGACTTCCTAAATGTCTTCGTCTTTGTCTATATTGATGACATTCTTATTTTTTCTAAGAACCTGTCAGAGCACAGGATCCACATCTGCCAAGTGCTTTAGCGCCTTCTGGAGAACAACCTTTTGTCATGGCCAAGAAATGTGAGTTCCACAAATCATCTGCCTCTTCCTGGGCTTCATCCTTGAGGGCGGACAGGTAAGACCCACTGAGGAAAAAATAAGGGCAGTTTTGGATTGGCCCACTCCAGAGACTAGGAAACAATTACAGAGATTTTAGGGTTTTGCAAACTTCTATCGACGTTTCATTCGTAATTACAGTCAAACAGCTCAACCTCTTACATCCCTCACATCCATCAAAACCCCCTTTATCTGGTCTCCTGAGGCTGACGCAACTTTCAATCGATTGAAGGACCTTTTTGCCAATAATGCTGTACTCATTCAACCTGACCTCACCAAACAGTTCATTCTGGAGGTGGAGGCCTCCGATTCTGGAGTTAGAGTGTTTTCAAATCTGTCAGCTCCATCGTTGGAGGAAAAAACAAGTGAAGAGCTTTGCACAGGGTTGATATGACATTAAGCATTTGCCCCTTTCTGGAAAATAAATGTATGCAGTCAAATATGATTATTTTAAATGTGACATGCCCTTTCGGAGTTAATGGATTTTTTATTTTTCCCAACTTTAAATGTTCTGTCATTGTGACAGAGATGCAACAAATCTGCATTTAAATGCAGGTGTTTCCTCCATCATCAGGCCCTTGTTACACGGACAAACTGCAAGACTGTTTGAATTCTGAGACTGGAACATGTTGAAATCTGCAGCTACAAATTACAACTATATCAATACTGATGAGTATGCCATAACTGTGTCAGCCTACATCAACAAATGCATTGAGGACTTCAGCACCACAAAGAACAGCACCACCTGGGCCAATCAATGACCCTGGATGAATGGGGAGGTTTGGAAATGCTGAAAGCATTGAACTCAGCTTTCAAGTCTGGTGATAAAGAAGCACTGAGGACAACGTGTGCCAACTTAAACTGTGCCATCACATCAGCGAAGCAGAACCACAGACGGAAGATCCAGGATCACCTCCATTATGCCAGCAACATGGAAGATGTGGCAAGGCATACGGGAAATCACAGACTACAAAACACTACAAAACGGTAGATTCAGCTGATGCTGACTTCTTAAATGAACTAAACAACTTCTTTGCAAACAGCAGCTCATTTAGTTTGAGGAAGGAAAAAATCAGCGATGGATGATCTGGCCAAAATTTGTATGACCATATATTTCTATATTTTAGCCATTTCAACATAATTCTGATATTTTCATAGACACTGCCAAGAATGTCAGATGGCTGTACAAGGTTAGGACACATGTTTGAAAACTCCTCCAATATAGCATTTAAAAATATTTTGCTCACCAGTAGGGTTAAGGTCTGGTTATCCTCCCTCAGCAGTGTGTCGTAGTGAGCTCGTCGCAGATATATTTGATTTATGCTCAATATTGAAGAGTGGTCTGCGCTATGTTATTCCACGCCACAACGCCAGAGGGACAATCAGGAACTAGCTGTGGGTCTAGATACGGCCAAGGAGGTGAGGAAACGAGGGCAAGTTTGTACGAAAACGGAGGGACATGAGGGCCAAAAAGAGCGGGGATCCAGGTGGAAAAAGGGTTTCACCGTTCTCGCGCACCTCGCTCTTCTAGCTGGTCCATCTTCACCAGTTGTTTTCCACAATGGCGGTCAGACAGACAAAACAAAGGAACCAAACAAGAAATATGCATAGTGTAGAGCGGATGGAGAATTGACCAATCAGAGGCCTCCTGTCTGCGGTCTATTATAATTTGGGAGAGGTGCAGCAGAGTCTCTGGGGAAGGGCAGAGACATCTCTGTGTCACTGCAACACCTACACAGACGACCTAGTTTTGAAGTATAAATCAGCCATTAGGGTTAGGTTTAGGAAATGTGGGGCCCTAGGCAAAAACAGGCAGGGCTTCCTTTGAATGGAGAAGACAACACATAAACAGCCCCATTCTCCAGATAGAGAAATGTTAATAGAATAGACATCCATGATCTGTTCTAGGTTGTGTCCCTCTCTTCTTGTCCCTTTTCTTCTAGTTTTCCTCTCTATGTTTTGTACTCAGCTGACTTTTCATGCTGTCTCTAAAGGAATGAAAGATTTTTTCCAAGCACTAAGCTCACTTAGCTGATTGCTCCTTCCTGTGTTTCCAAAAAGGCCAAAGTAAATAACCCAGTCCTTCTTTTCACTGTAGACAAGCCATGATCTGCTTATCTGTTCTCCATTTTTCATTTGGATGAAATAATAGCTGCATGAATCATGACAGCAGACAAGATAGAGGAGAGCAGGAGGCGGGGTTACCAATCTACTTGCTCTGGAGAGCAGAGTTCGCTGCTTTTAGATGTCTCCAAAGTCTCCAGTAGCAGAAAAAAGTCTCTAGATTTGGCGCTAGGAGCGTTTTAGAAATCAAAGTGCTAGAGGGGTCTGAAAAGTGGCTAAATATAGCGACTAAAGCGCTAAGTTGGCAACACTGCTCTTTGCATCGTTTGTTTTCAAATAGTTTGCTGCTGTCTGTTTGGACCTTTCTGAACATGTGGAGCAAATGGACTGATCCAATATGGTGGACACTGAAGGGGGGGGCTGAATTAAAAAGCCCTAGTTTGTTCCTGTGGTCTCAACAGTCTGCTAGGTCCAATCTAATAAACAGAAAAGGAAAGACATATTTTGGGAAGATGAGATGAAATTAAAATATATATTTATATATGTTTTCTTATGTATTATAATAGGGTCACACTGAACAACATTCAAAAGAAGCAGATGCTGCTTCACTTTTGATGCTGGTCCACATTAAGGTTACCCGTGACTCGTTAACTCGTAATAAAAGTGTTTCAAAATTCTGTGATAAAAAACATTGTTTGCAGTGAGAGCTCCTTGTCCTTCTGAGACATATTGATGAATGATAAAACAAGCAGGGCTATGCATGACTTCAATAAGCCTTGGAATAGGCAGAACTCCAGGACTTCAAATTTTGTCTTACTTAACTACAATGCAGATATTCGCAAGACAATATTTTTCCAGACTATTATTTCACCATCTCCTGTTTCTTTCCCTTTCCCACCTTTATTTCAACATATAATTTCATGCTTTTGCTTCTGAAGCCCACTTCTTCCTCCTACATTGTCCTGGCTTGTTCTACTTCAAGTGCTGGTGAAATTATTACCTGGGAGCAGCAGTGTCTAAAAAACAGACCCTCTTTGAACAGCAACAGAAAGCTGCTGTTTGAATAAAACTATGGTGTAGGAATAGTAGCACAATGGTTCCATGGTGATTAAAGCAAAACAAAGAGTGAGAGCTGCTGGCTGAACATTCCCTGCTGATGAGTGTAAAATGTTTGCAAATGGATTAGAAACTTCGGGTTTCCCACAGAAAACAGTCAACTGTTGTTTCAGCAGCTCGTTTATTAACAAATGTCCTGAGAGCTGCAGCTGTCTGAGCCAATCAGTGACAGCGTTAGCTCTCTGAAGATTTTAAACACTGGATGAAGATACGGTCAGTGCAAAAGCCGGCATATCGATATGAAGGATGAGATCATATGCCAGCATGCTGGATACAGCTTCAACAGTATAGTGACTGATTATGTAATTTATCTCCAAATGATAACACAACCAAATCAGCTTTAAATATACCACATACCTTACATATTTCAAAGAATAGAACAGTGTACAGTGGGGGAAAAAAGTATTTTAACCCCTTGCTGATTTTGCAGGTTTGTCCACTTACAAAGAATGCAACAATCTACAATTTTAATCATATGTACATTCTAACAGTGAGAGACAGAATCCCAAAGAAAATTCCAGAAATTCACATCAAATGAATTTATAAAAACTGATAACCATCTGATGAGGAAAAACAAGTATATGACCCTCTGGACAAAAAGCATATTAATATTTTGTAGAAAAGCCATTATTGGCCACCGCAGATGTCAAACGGTTTTTATAGTTGGTGACAAGGTTTGTGCACATTTCGGCAGGGATGTTGGCCCACTCCTCCCTGCAGACAGCCTCCAAATCATTCAGGTTCCCAGGTTGTTGCCTGGAAACTCGAATTTTAAGCTCCCTCCAAAGATTTTTCAAATGGATTCAGGTCTGGAGACTGGCTAGGCCACTCCAGAACCTTGATGTGCTTCTTCTTCAGCCACTCTTTTGTTGCTTTGGTGTGCTTAGGGTCGTTGTCGCGCTGAAATACCCATCCTCGACCCATCTTCAGCTCTCTCACTGAGGGAAGGAGATGTTGGTCCAGAATTCCACCATACATGGCCCCGTCCATCCTCCCCCCAATACCATGGAGTTGTCCCTTCCCCTTGGTTGAAAAGCACCCCCAAAGCATGATGATGCTTGACGGTGGGGATGGTGTTCTTAGGGTTGTACTCGGTGTTCTTTGCCCTCCAAACACGACAAGTTGAGTTGAGGCCAAAAAGTTCTATTTTGTTCTCACCTGACCACATCACCTTCTTCCAGGCCTCTTCTGAGTCATCCAGGTGGTGAATGGCGAACTTCATGCGGGCCTGTACATGTTTCTTCTTGAGCAGGGGGACCTTGCGTGCGCTGCAGGATTTCAATCCATGACGGCGTAGTGTGTTACCAACCGTTTCTTTTGTAACTGTGGTCCCAGCTGCCTTCAGTTGATTCATCAGTTCCCCCCTTGAGGTTTTGGGATGATTCCTCACCGTTGGCCTGATCAGGGACACCCCACGAGGCGAGATTTTGTGTGAAGGCCCAGACCGAGGGAGGTTGGCGGTGGTGTGGTGCTTCTTCCATTTCCTGATAACTGCACCGACAGTTGATCTTTTCTCTCCAGGTTGCTTTCCGATTCTCTTGTAGCCCATCCCAGCCTTGTGCAGATCAGCAGTCTTGACCCTGATGTCCGTAGAAAGCTCTTTGGTCTTCCCCATGGTGGTGATGTGGGATGCTGGTTGTTTGGGTGTTGACAGGTGTCTTTTACTCAGGTAACGAGGTGAGGCAGGTGTATTTGATGTAGATAATTGGTTGGGATTGAGGCTGTGTCTTAAAGAAAGACTAACTGGCTTGTAGGAGCCAGAATACTTGCTGTTTTGTAGGGATGCAATACTTGCATCAGATGTTTACAGAATCCAAAGCCTTTTCAGGCATTGCTCCTCTCCAGTATTTCTAATTTAGCTAGACTTTAATCTTCACACTATCAGTGGCTAAAAATCCTCCCAGTTAGGCATGTCCCCATCCCGAGATTGGATCGGCCCAATTTTTTTCCTATTTTCCAGTGATTGGAGCTTGGCTACATTACCTGACTAGTCGCGCTGATCTTTACGGCAACTGCAAAAGCAACAAACACTAGACGTTATGAGAGACAAATACTCCAACGAAAGGTTGGTCAAATTGATTTTCATATACTTTATGGCAGCCTATGTTAAGATCCTATAAGCTAAAAGTGGATCTTGGATAGTATTTGATAAAACCATACCAAGTCAGTGTTTTTCTTTTTACTTTTGTCCAAAATATTAAATTGAAGCTGACCTTTAATTCTGAGTAAGAGTTTGATTTCATGGGGTTTACAATAATAAGAGTAATGCTTTTTCAAATTTTAGGGTAAAAAATCAGATTAGGATCGGAGGCCTAAAATGCTGATCGGGACATCTCTACTCCCAGTACAGCATATCTGTCCAATGTTTAATGGTGTTGGATGAATTGCTTGCTTTGGTTTATCTTGCTGAGCATCTGGTATTGCTTCCTACAGTATGTAACTTGGGATAAACTGACATACTCCGATACAGATTTGTTTAAAGTTGTTGAACAAAAATGAGACACAATGCTGAAATAATAAAAAATGTAGCTAACATATCACTAATTTCCACAGTAGCCACAGTAGCCTCATCTGGCTGGATGTGCTCTCTTTTATCCTCTGACATGGGAGCTGGCTCGGAGCTCGTCTGTTAGTAATTGTTAGATTTAAAATATTGTGAGTTCATATTTCATATAGGACAAAAATGAATCTGGAGCACAAAAGGATTTTGAAACAGAGCTTCCTGCAGGAAATGAGAAAGGCTGCTGCTCACATCCCAGCACCAATTTGAGCCCCAACAGAAAAGCAGTCTTTTATTCACAGAGCAGAAACAGATGGGGGGGTTTTAGGACCCTAGAATGACCAACTGGCTGAGAGGCAGGTCATAAAAGTTTATGACCCTGTAAATGCCTTCTGGCTGAAGGCGAGTCTAAAATAAACCTCCTGATTGAATCACAGGACAGAATGTAGCATCTGATTTCTTCAATGTTTCATATGCCCACACTGTTGGGATCTGGAGATGTTCCACCTTTCTCCAGCAGAGTGCGCTGTGGGTCTCCTGGGCTGGAGCCCTCCAGCACACCTGACGTTTATCAACCCATCAGGAGACCTACCTACATAAGCAGCAACCAGACCTTCCTTCGACGCCGCAGTGGGACCTTAGTTTGGTTAGCAACCTGAGCCTCTGTTACCTGAAAGAATCTAAGTTGTCTCTAAGTGAGAAAATTGGTTCTAACCTTCCTCTGTCTTTGCTCACAGGAAACCTGTCTCAATCCTTAAGCTCTAGGTGAGCTTAACCTGCCTTCCAGCCCTGGTGAGCCAAACCTGAAGATTCCTATTTGTATTTCCCCTGCTGCTCTCTGTGAAGAGCTGGAAACTCTGATCAAGGTCTGCCATTCAAAGTCAGAAGTTAGACGCTGCAGCTGCTTGTGTACTCTGCTGAACCAACAGTCTCTGGACCCAACGGTTCCCTCTCTCACAAGAGAAGCCTGGACCCCGTCAAGGTAGAATCAGAATTATCTAAAAGGACTCTTTGGTCATCTGCCTGCCCAGCTAATCAAACTATCATCTCTGCAGACTTCAGTGAACCCAACCCGGACCTGTTCCAGATCCAGGTCATGTTTTTTTTGTGTCAACGTCTTTAATAAACTCTGTTAAACTTTTACCCAGCCTCCGTTGTGTTCTGCATGTGGGTTTCATATAAAACCAATCATGACAGAACACTGCGGCCAAACACAAAGCCCAGCAGATCACCTCCGGAGGAGGCTTGAGGAACAGGACGCTCAGATCCTTGGACATGCGCATACCCTCCGTGAGTTACACACTAAAGTTGAACAGCAGAACCAAATGCTACAAACGTATGCCAGCTACATGGGAAATGCTAATGGCACGCCAGCAGTACGTCCTGTTCCGGATCCACTTCTGCCTCTAAGGTCACCGGCAGTGACGTCATTTCCTGAGTTGCGTCCAAGTCCGCCTGAAAGATTTTCAGGTAACCAATGGGATTGTAAAGGATTTTTGTTTCAATGTCGTTTACTTTTTGAGCAATCTCCCGGCAGTTTTCCGAATGATAGGAAAAAAATATCCTTCATTCTCTCTCAACTCACTGGACGAGCTCTTGAATAGGCGGAGGCAAGGTTCTCTTCAGAGTCCAGTTTGTCTTGTACATTTTCCGAGTTCATATCTGAGTTTTCCCAAGTATTTAACCACGACTCAGATAAAACAATTTATTCCCGAGCCCTGCTGAATTTAAAACAGGGAAATTCTACAGTGGCTGAGTTCTCCATTGACTTCCGGGTTAAAGCCGCAGCCTCAGGTTGGAACGAATGTGCACTTAAGAGTGCTTATTTTAAGGCTTTAAATGATAACATCAAAGACGAACTAGCCACAATCGACGAACCAGCTAGTTTGGAGGACTTAATCCGTTTAACCATCAGACTGGATAACAGACTCCGAACTAGAAATAACTCAAGACAAAGAAGTCTAAATTTTTCTGTGTCAGCTCCTGCATTTAACAATGCTTCTGTTTTTTCTGGACCCTGAGAACTCAGTTCCAAGCCAAAGTCTAAAAACCAGACTCTTTCTGTGCCTGTCCAAGTCCCTCACTCAGATGGAGCGGAGGTCGAACCCATACAGATTGGACACACAAGGAAAGACAACGAAGATTTAGAGGCAATCTGTGTCTGTACTGTGGTGAGACTGGCCATTTCATTGCTTCATGTCCAGCTAAGTCAAAAGCCAGGGCCCGTCAGAGGAATTGAGGAGTCTGACGGGCCATCTGAAAACTGAAAAAACTCCTCATCTGATGTTGCCTGCTACTCTTTTTTTCTCCAACCAGAATCTCACCTTGTCGGCTTTCATTGACTCTGGGTGTGAAAGAAATCTCATTGATTCAGATCTGGTCCAGCAATTAAATATTGAGACTGTCCCTTTATCTAAGCCTCTCAGAGTATCTGCTATTGATGGAAAGAAGCTTCATCAAGTCACTCATCAGACACAACCTCTAGAACTTTTAATCTCTGGAAACCATCGTGAAACATTAACGTTTTTTGTTTTTCCTTCTGCATGCTCCCCTCTGGTGCTGGGATTCGAGTGGCTGGAACGTCTTAACCCCCATATCAACTGGGCTGAACGCCACATTGAGTCTTGGTCCACTTCCTGTCACGAGTCATGCCTTCGTTCTGCGGCTCCTGCTATTCAGTCCCTAGAGGTAGGGGGGAGATGGACTCTCCTGACCTTACTTCTGTTCTTCCCGAGTATCATGATCTGGCACCAGTCTTCAGTAAGGTCAGTGCGACGTCTCTTCCACCTCACAGACCATATGACTGCGCCATAGATTTATTACCAGGAGCCCCCCTTCCCAGCAGTAGACTATACAACATCTCCAAACCTGAACGCGAGACCATGGAAAAATATATCAATGAGTCTCTAGCTGCTGGAATTATTCGTCCATTTTCATCTCCTCTTGGTGCTGGTTTCTTTTTTGTGGGTAAAAAAGATGGTTCCCTACGACCCTGTATAGATTACAGAGGCTTAAATCAGATAACCGTCAAAAATAAGTACCCCCTACCATTACTGGCATCAGCGTTTGAACCTGTTCAGGGTGCAACAGTTTTCACTAAACTCGATTTGAGAAACGCATATCACCTCCTTAGAATAAGAGAAGGAGACGAATGGAAGACAGCCTTTAGGACCCCCTTAGGCCAATTTGAGTATTTGGTCATGCCTTTTGGTCTCACAAACGCTCCTGCTTGCTTCCTAGCTATAGTCAACGACGTCCTCAGAGATTTTTTGAATGTATTCGTTTTTGTATACATCGATGATATTTTGATCTACTCCAAGAACCTCTCTGACCACAAGAAACATGTTCGTCTAGTTCTTCAGAGACTTTTGGAAAACAAACTCTTTGTGAAAGCAGAAAAATGTGAATTTCACCAACCATCTGTCACTTTTTTAGGGTTTGTGCTCGAGGGCGGGCAGGTGAAGCCATCCGAAGACAAGATAAAGGCAGTTCTGGACTGGCCGACACCTGAAAACCGCAAACAGCTTCAGAGATTTCTTGGGTTTGCAAACTTTTACAGACTCTTCATAAGAAACTATAGTCAAACAGCTCTACCTCTCACAACTCTGACTTCTGTGAAGAAGACCTTTCAATGGACACCTGAAGCCCAGAACGCTTTTGATAAATTAAAAAACCTGTTTTCCAGAGCACCCGTCCTTATCCAGCCAGATCCCTCTAAGCAGTTTGTCTTAGAGGTGGACGCATCTGACTCCGGTGTTGGAGCTGTTTTATCTCAGCAATCTGACTCAGACCAAAAAACTCACCCCTGTGCTTTTTTTTCACGTAGACTCTCACCAGCGGAGCAAAATTATAATGTTGGAGACCGAGAACTTCTTGCCATTAAACTCGCCCTAGAGGAATGGAGACACTGGCTTGAGGGGGCCGAGCATCCAGAATTGGTTTGCACAGAGCACAAAACCCTTGCTTATCTCCAATCGACAAAAAGATCCAACCCACGTCACTCTAGATGGTCATTATTCTTTTCCCGTTTCAACCTCATTATTTCTTACAGACCTGGTTCCAAGAACGTCAAGCCCGATTCTCTCTCTCGTCTGTACTCCACTGATCAATTTGAGACACCCGAGCCTGTTCTTCCTGCCTCCTGTACTGTTGGAGTCGTTTCCTGGGAGATCACTGATCTCATCAACTCTGCCCTAGCCTCTGAACCTGACCCAGGTAACGGCCCTCCAAATAAAACTTATGTTCCATCTTCCGTCAGATCCCGACTGATCCAGTGGATGCATGCAGCTAAATTTTCCGCCCATCCTAGAGTGAGCAGAACCATTGCCCTCATTACAAGACGTTTCTGGTGGCCATCACTACACAAAGACGTTAAGGAGTACGTTTTGGCATGTCCCATCTGCGCCAGAAACAAGACCTCTCATCAACCACCTTCTGGCCTGCTGCATCCTCTACCTGTTCCAACCCGTCTTTGGTGACATATCGCCGTAGATTTTGTCACAGGTCTCCCGATTTCCAGAGGTATGTCCACCATTTTAACCATCGTCGACCGTTTTTCCAAGGCCTGTCACTTAATTCCCCTCAGGAAACTTCCCACGGCTTTCCAGACGGCCCAGCTTCTCGTGAAGCATGTTTTCCGACTCCATGGTACTCCACAAGAAATCCTCTCTGACCGCGGTCCTCGGTTCATCTCACAGGTCTGGAAAGCTTTCTGTTCTGCGTTAAACTGTAAGTCCTCCCTCACCTCTGGTTATCACCCACAGTCTAACGGGCAGACGGAGAGGATGAATCAACAACTAGAGTCCACTCTCCGCTGCCTGACATCTAACAACCCTACTGACTGGAGTCAGTTGCTGACCTGGATCGAATATGCCCATAACTCCTATCTGCTTCTACTGGTTTATCCCCGTTCCAGGTTTCCATCGGTTATCAGCCTCCACTCTTCCCTGCAGACGAGAGACAGATATCAGTCAGATCAGTCCATCACCACATCCGCCGTTGTCAGCGTACTTGGAAGGACACCATCACCACCCTCAACCGCTCATCTGCCTCCACTAAACGCTTCGCTGACTCCAAGAGACGTCCTGCCCCTGACTATACCGTAGGCCAAGAGGTGCGGTTATCAACACGTGACATTCCCTCAAAGCCATGTCCAAGAAGCTGTCACCCCGGTTCATCGGCCCATATAAAATTGCACAGATAATCAATCCGATCCCTCCCTGATCGAGGAGTATGAGAGTTCCCTCCCGTCCACTTCCTCGGGACCGCCAAGAGGCGGTCGTTGAGAGGGGGGTACCGTTGGGATCTGTTGTTGTTCCACCTTTCTCCAGCAGAGTGTGCTGTGGGTCTCCTGGGCTGGAGCCTTCCAGCACACCTGACATTCATCAACCCATCAGGAGACCTACCTACATAAGCAGCAACCAGACCTTCCTTCGACGCCGCAGTGTTGACCTTAGTTTGGTTAGCAACCTGAGCCTCTGTTACCTGAAAGAATCTAAGTTGTCTCTAAGTGAGAAAACTGGTTCTAACCTTCCTCTGTCTTTGCTCACAGGAAACCTGTCTCAATCCTTAAGCTCTAGGTGAGCTTAACCTGCCTTCCAGCCCTGGTGAGCCAAACCTGAAGATTCCTATTTGGATTTCCCCTGCTGCTCTCTGTGAAGAGCTGGAAACTCTGATCAAGGTCTGCCATTCAAAGTCAGAAGTTAGAAGCTGCAGCTGCTTTTGTACTCTGCTGAACCAACAGTCTCTGGACCCAACGGTTCCCTCTCTCACAAGAGAAGCCTGGTCCCTGTCAAGGTAGAATCAGAATTATCTAAAAGGACTCTTTGGTCATCTGCCTGCCCAGCTAATCAAACTATCATCTCTGCAGACTTCAGTGAACCCAACCCGGACCTGTTCCAGATCCAGTTCATGTTTCTTTGTGTCAACATCTTTAATAAACTCTGTTAAACTTTTACCCAGCCTCCGTTGTGTTCTGCATGTGGGTTTCATATAAAACCAATCATGACACAAACATTAATATTATAATTGTCATTCAATAACTCTAACAGTAACGGTAAACAGATTTGTCCCTACATGCTTGGTGTGAGGGATTGCTGAAGAGTCAATGAGTCGATGCAATCAACTAGTTTTGCTTAGATAGAAAACTTTGAACCAATCTGACTGGACGATCTGGCGCGATATAAATAAACTGAATTGACTTGAATTAATTTGATATTTGGATATAATTCAGTTGCCTGACTGGGTCTTCCATCCATCAATCCATCTTCCTCCGCTTATCCGGGGTCGGGTCGCGGGGGCAGCAGCTTAAGTAGGGAGGCCCAGACTTCCCTCTCCCCAGCCACTTCTTCTAGCCCCTCAGGAGGAACCCCAAGGCGTTCCCATGCCAGCTGAGAAACATAGTCCTTCCAGCTTGTCCTGGGACTTCCCCGGGGCCTCCCCCCGGTGGGATGTGCCCGGAACACCTCACCAGGGAGGCGTCCAGGAGGCATCCAAACCAGATGCCCAAGCCACCTCAACTGGCTCCTCTCAAGGAGCAGCGACTCTACTCCGAGTCCCTCCCGGATGACCGAGCTTCTCACCCTATCTCTAAGGGAGAGCCCAGCCACCCTACGGAGGAAACCCATTTTGGCCGCTTGTATCCGTGATCTCGATCTTTCGGTCATGACCCAGAGTTCATTGCCAGAGATGAGGGTAGGAACGTAGATCGACCGGTAAATCGAGAGCTTCACTTTTTGACTCAGCTCTCTCTTCACCACGACCGGTACAGCTCCCGCTTCACGGCAGACGCTGCGCCAATCCGACTGTCATTCTCACGCTCTCTTCTTCCCTCATTGTTGAACAAGATCCCGAGATACTTAAACTCCTCCACTTGGGGCAGGACACCCCCCCTGACCTGGAGAAGGCACTCTACCCTTTTCCGGCTCAAGACCATGGCCTCGGATTTGGAGGCACTGATCCCCATCCCGGCCGCTTCACCCTCGGCTGCGAACCGATCCAGCGAGAGCTGCAGATCACGACCTGATGAAGCCAATAGGACCACATCATCTGCAAAAAGCAGAGACGCAATCCTAAGGCCACCAAAACGGATCCCCTCAACACCTTGGCTGCGCCTAGAAATTCTGTCCATGAAGGTCATGAACAGAATCCGTGACAAAGGGCAGCCCTGGCGGAGTCCAACTCTCACCGGAAACGACCCCGACTTACTGCCAGCAATGCAGACCAGACTCTGACACCGGTCATACAGGGACCTGACAGCCCGTATCAAAGGGCCCGGCACCCCGTACTCCCAGAGAACCCCCCACAGGGCCACATGTAGACCACAAAGCACATGTAGACTGGTTGGGCGAACTCCCATGCACCCTCCTGGACCCTGCTGAGGTCGTAGAGCTGGTCCAACGTTCCACGACCAGAACGAAAACCACACTGCTCTTCCTGGGTCTTCCTAACAATCTTAATTTCTTCTATTTGAACCCAATAAAGAGGTTCCCTGACGATGTTTTTGGGATCATTGTCTTGCTTGGAAATCTGTGCTTTTTTCTTTGTCAGATTCTTATCACCGTTTTTCAGGGCATTTAGTAACTTATTTTCTTTTAGTGATATAAAATGTGCCAGTGACATATGCTGTAGGAAAGCCCCCACAATGATGTTTCCACCTGCTATTTTCACTATTTTGGTGAAATGGTGATTTCCCAGTGATGTGCAGAACTATCCTTTCGCAAAATTTGGTGCGTACAATGTCACCATATGATCAGACTTTGTCTGCACACTGTTATAATTGCCCTTATAAGTCAGTGTAAGCATTGGAGTCCTACACAGTGCTAGTGCATTGAAGCAACTGTAGTTGAGTGCTCTTTTCCAGATCCATAAGAGTTCTCTGTAGTTTCGGAGCAACTCAATCTTTTGTCTCTTCTCACAGAAATCCTGTAAGAGGCACATTATTATAGCTGGTTAAGGGTAAGTAAAGAGCCAATTCTCTTTACTTTATACATGCTCCCAGTCGGTAGAATTATTAGACAGAATGTGTTTAATTTCCACTGTTATGCTGATGATACCCAGCTATATCTGTCTATAAATCCAGATGAAGCTAACCCATTACATAGATTACAGGCATGTCTGAAGACATAAAAACCTGGATGACTCTTAACTTTCTCCTTCTGAATGCAGACAAAAGAGAAGTTATAGTCTTTGGACCAGAGTCTCTGAAAAAGAAGCTGATTAGTCAGTCACTGACTAATCAGTCAGATGGGATTAAACTGATTTCAGATAATAAAGTAAAAAATTATCTAGTTGAATTGTAAAGTGCCTTGAGATGACGTGTTGTGAATTGGCGCTTCATAAATTGCATTTAATTGAAGTCGGATTGTTCAAGCAGCTCCTGCACTGCAGCAGCATCCTTCTTGGCGCTTTTTCCATTGATGATTTTATGATCTGCCAGTTCTTATTTTAAAATTGCCAATATTATACTAATAAAATAGATAAAATAAAGCTAATATTGTTTCTTATCTACTGATAATTTATTGTATCCTGCTCTATATTATAAAGCATTACATTTAGTGTTCTCGTTTATAATTTTTTTCTTCTTCAAATTAATTGGAGCTGACATCTTTTTAGATGTCCCTGGACTACTCCATTGGAAGTCTTCCAGGCACATCCTAAAGGGGAGAGGCCCTAGGGACAACACAGGACACATTAGACAGTTTATTCTTCCCAGCTGGCCTGATGATGCCTTAGGGCTGGAGGAGGTGAAAGGGAAATCAGGACATCTCTGCTAAGACTGCTGCCCCTGTGAACCCATCCTGGAAAAGTGGAAGATGACAAGTATCAGTAATCTAATGATTTGTTATAAAGTAAAACTGCTTGCATTGAAGGAAAGGTCAGGTCATATTCAGAATTCAAACTTATGAAAGTACTTTAAATATAACAATTATTATATACTGATCATTAAATGATAAGTGTTTTTAATTCAGAGTAATTTCCATCTGAATGTGCTTTACTGGAGGCATCCATGTTTGTCAAAGAACACTACTGCCACCTACTGGTTTGTGACATTGTCACGGTGCGGTATCGGCTGTTGATCAAGTCCCAGTGCTGTATCTGGTGTTTGTCACAACGCGCTATTATCCAAGTCATCTTGAAAACATTCTTCTTCCAAATGTTGGCTACATATTACGGGTTTTTTCTCTGGCCAGAAGTTCGATGGCAAATCCTCCCTCTTCAAGTTGGCGATCCAACGACCAACCCGTCCGTGGAGGATCAGGAATCAGAAAGGTGGAATAACTCTTTTTTTTCCCACTTTTACCCGATGTGTTCCAGCATCCAGCTGCCATGCACGTGGGCAGTGTCAGTTTCACTATAGCTCTGGTGAATTTCAATGGTGAAGTCCTCTGGAAATCTTCAATAATTGTTGTTGATTGCAGATGTGTCTAGTAGTTCCCATTGATTTAGCTTGTAAAGCGGGGAGAATGGCGCTAGGCTTACCGCACCGTGACGTCACTGCTGGAAGATGGCAGGAGGGAGGGGTTACTATATTTGGGCAAAAAATGGCCCCTAGAAGACTCTGTGATGGCGATAAAAGTTATTGCTTTTATTTTTTCACTGATTAACGCAAAATTCATTAGATCACCGCAAACATATTAGTTATAGGTATAAATAATGATCCATTGATTATTCCTTGCTGACCAGACTTTTCCATTAATTGACCTCCTTGACGAAAGGTGACTTTTCAGGCACAGGGCAACTTCTTTACTCCTCATATAAACAGGATCAAGAAATTGTAAATTCTCCTGGAAACAAACTAGTGTCACTCTTGGGTGGTAAGAAAATGGCTTTGAAATAGTGTAAAACAGCTGTGTTGTCTACTTCTTTACCTTGGTGTTGTTAAACATGGGGTTTGCTTTGTTCACACATCCCAAGTGTCGGCTACAATAGGAAGGTACAAGCAAAAAGGCCTCATGGAGTATAAAAGATGCATATTTTTCTATCCAGTGATAAACGAACATCATATAAATGGTTCAATTGTAGCTGTAGTAGACTGTGAGGGACAGAAAAAAAAACATCAAAGAAGCTCTGACAAGTCTGAGGAAAAAAGTGGTAACAAATTTATTTACAACCAAAAAAATCTGAACTCTAAACATAAATATAGGCCCAAAAAGAACATGAGGTCAACAAAACCAAACTTCACACAATCAACTGAAGTACTGTATGAATTGACCCAACAAACTAACACACAAGGGGGACATATATTCTGTATGAGGAGGTATTTATGTGTATAGTTATTTCGTCCTAGGGCTGTTGTTAGGCTGTCATTGGACATAAGCTCTGGACTCGTTATGAATACGCTACGCATACGCAAAAAATTAAAAAAATACATAGAAAGTTCATCATTGCATGTACATGTATACATTTACATGTATAAAGTCCTCTCTGTAAATCCTGGAACTCAACACTATTGCTGACATTTTTATTGAAGAAGCTTTCTGGATGGAAAACGAAATATCTTCAAACTTGGAAACAAAAATCCAGTGGATCGTTTTTTTAACTTTTGTGAAATGAGTATGACCTGGATGACTGAGAATTTGCACCAGAAACATAACAAAGGAACATTACTCAGGTGGTTATCTCTTCCTCCATCATTCTCAGATCATGCAGATCTTGTCTCATTCAGTTTTCCTTTTCCTGCCTCATATTTTTTATCATGAGTAACTTTCATAAATCCAGACTGAGTGTTAGAAAAGTAGACCTAAGCATGGAAGTCTATGCTTATCAATCACAACCATAAAACAGCAAAACAACTTATATCTCTACTTACAATAAACAACTATATGAAGATATAAACTAAAGGTCATTGATCAGTTCTAAAAACATTTTTAGATGAACCCTTGTTAATTCCTGGAGAACCACTCAACCAGATTAGGACCTTCAGCCATGTCACACCTTCATGATTTAGCCAGCGTATGCCTGACGAAAAATCAGTTAAAAACGCTGGCATACATTAGATATGTTACGGGTATGTTTTTTATATGTTAAGAGCACGCTGAAGTACGCTGAAACACGCTGGCACATGTCGACATACAGCAAGTACGTCGAGAAATTTTGAGCATATACAAAATTTCCCGACGTATGCCAGGATCTACCATCCGTGGTCCATCAGTTCCAGGTCAGTTATCTGATGGTTGACATCCGCTCAGTGTCAGTTCCTCATCAGTCGTGGCGTCTAGCTAATCCTAAACCTCTGAGTAACTTGTGCATAACTTCTGCGTAACTTATCCAGAACTTCTCTCCAACGCATATCAACATATCTGACGTGTTCCAGACGAACGCTGAACTTCCAGCTACTGTATAATGGCGTATTGGCAGCGTTTTGGTATAAAGGGGGTTCACAGGAGGAAACCGTCAGTTCTCCTCCAGACTTCATCCCCATCATAGGGTGAGCCAGAAGGTGAGTGATGGATCCTCCCTGCGTTCACGCCCACCACCAACACACTTCCTAGCAGACGTGATGCTCAATCTGCTAACACCAAAAACATTCTTTCTTTTACTTTTTTCTTTTTATTTATTCTTTTTTGGGGGGTCAGGTGGTAAAGAGTAGCTAGGTTAATACTCTGATCAAAGACATCTTTTTATGCAGGCTGGGCGCCTCCAGGCACATTGCTGCCCCCTCAAGTGCAGCGCCTGAGGGGAGTAGCTTTAATTGTTGCTTCCTTATGCCTTGCGTTATGCATAAATTAGGTTGTAGTTGGACATATGCTCTGGAGTCGTTACGAAGACTCTATGTATGCGCCCAAAATTGAAAGAAATACATAGAAAGTTAAACATATACCAGCGTTTTAGGAGATTCTGGGACATCAGGCACATGCTGATTAAATCGGCAAGGTGACGGGGGCCTTACAAGGAGTTTTAAATCTTTCTGTTTAATTTTATCTTTAATTTCAATTTTGTCTGTTTTCCTCTGGTTTGTTTTACTTGTTTTTGATTAGCTTGGTTTATGTTACTTTTCCGGGCCTCATCTTTAGAAAAACAAACATCAAAGCCCTATTTTTTATTAACCTGGGCACGAACCAAACATTTATCAGAATGATCAGCCCAAAAGAATGGATTATTTGGAATAAATTTACACTGTTGGGACGAACAAAGTTAAAAGTTTAGCTTGTGAATGTAGGTTAGGTTTCTGCTTGATTTTAGGCTAGCAGCGAAGGCTTTGAAGGCCCCGACCGGCCCCCACTGGTTTAAAGTAACCATACATGCAAAATAAGGAAAGATTTGACAACCAAATATCTGTACAACACATCATATAAGTCATGCAAGCTAACGCTAACTCAACGGTGAGTTTATTACTTTCATTTTTCTGTAGCTGAGTTAGCGTTAGCTTGCATGACCGGCTCCGTCATGCTGGTTTACCTGAGCGCCACAAGCATCACGTCACGTGACTAAGAAAACGTAACGGGACGCCACAATCCATTGCTAATGTATGTGACCTGAAGTAACCCTTCCCTCTTTATACTGAATTTAGACGCCGAATTTAAGACAGTGAAATAGAGCCAGTTGAATCTCAGGCTGAAAATATTGAGTTTGAATTTTGAAAGGTTGAATTTTTTTATATGCAGATTTTTTTAACACTGAAAAATAAGTATTGAAAATGTAACCACTTTGAAATAGTAATGTGAATTTTTAGCTTGAAGAGAAAATAACAAATGAAATTTCAACTTTGTAGAAATAATGACAATGAATTTTTTTTTAGGTCAAAAATATGTTCTGAATATATTTTAACACTGAAACTGTAAGTACAAACATACAACATTTAAATTTCAGTAGCATTTTAAATTTAAATCCCAGCGAAACAGATTTACTGCCATAAGACAACCCCAAGTAGGTGGAAATCAGAAAGGAACAGTTTAAAATGAACAAACAGTGGAGACTAATCTGATGCAGAGACTTTAATGTGTTTAATGCTTCAGCCTCTGATTTAAAGCAAATACAGTTGCCTATTTTCCAAACTCTTAAACCAGTTCGGGGCCCAAATGCTGCAGAACCTGGGTGCTGCTAGTTATTGTGTTAAAGGGCCAATTACATTTTTACACCACAAAATGTAGGTTTGTATTTCATTACTTTTCCATAATAATAAATCACTTATTTAAAAGCTGTATATTATGTTATTGTTTTTTCTTTCTCTGAAGCAAAGAGTTTCTCACACTGCTGTAGATAAAGAGGATTTTCAAGCCTTTGACTTTGAATAATCTTTCATCTGCTTTCGTGCTTGAGTGACAGAGTGCTTGGCTTCACTCAGTGGACACATGCTGCAACTGTTGAGTGAGAGAGCTGAGACTGGTTTCCACATCAAGGCAACCTTGACCTCACATAATCCTGAAAGAAGAAAGAGAAGGGCTTCTCTTCTGATAACTTAGTCAAACATTTTTAGAAGTTCATATAATTTTACTAGCTCTATGTTGGAGCTGTTGCCTTACCTTACATTAAATGTACTAATTTGTGATTGTTCTTGTATGTTCTTAATCTGTACCCCAGGAAGACTAGCTGTTTGCCATGGCAACAGCTAATGTGGATCCTTAATAAAATTACCAAATTACATTCATAGCAAGGCCAGTGAATCATCATTTTTATTGAGAGCTAGACCCCTAAATGGCTGTAAAAAAGTATTATCATTCAATGCAGATACTGACGTTAGTAACTGTTTAAGTTGCAAACCATATGAAGAGAATTAGCTGTAGTCCTGAACAGCTTTTGAAGATAACCCAGTGGATCATGCCTCAGGATTTTAAACTTCCAAGATGTTTTTGGCGAAAAAAATAAAAGGCCATCAATTCAAAAACTTCAAAGATGTTGGTCCTGACCTAAAAGAGGTTGCTGTAAGCATCAGTAAGGTGAAGAATGACAGATTATTAGGTGGACTAAAAAAGAAATCCTGTGACTGGACAAGATCAGCAGAAACCTAAAAAAAAACCTGTAAGAAAACAGAAATTAAATCAGCAATAGCTGAAATGAAAAGGAGGCTGTCTCAGAACAAGGACAGAGTATTAGGACCAGGATAGAGATTTTTTTTTTCTTTTGTTGTCATAACATTACGAGAATAAAGTTGTAAATTACAAGAACAAAGTCCAAAAATTATGAGAAACAGGTTGCATTTTATGACAGCTCCTACAAGAAGCACTTTCTTCCATAAAATTAGAAATGTTGAGCATCATGTGAAGTTATACTTAAATAAGAAAATCTTTTAGCAGCAGCATCAAACTGGACAGGATGTCAAAGTGGACTCTGGTTGCTGATTGGTGGAGCTGGTCGGCCGTCATCTGCTGGGCGGAGCTTGAAGTTTTCTTTCTGAAAACAGGTGCTGTATGATGACTTCATTCTCGTAAAATTACAACTTTATTCTAATAATTTTACGACTTTATTCTCGTAATAGAAGAAAAAAATCTCTAGCCTGGCCCTAATACTCCGTCATACAGAACAGAAGAGTTTGAAACCAAAAGACAAAGTTACCCAGATCAAAGATATCAAAGATGTCAGGAGTCAATGCATTTTTCGATAAAAGATGGATTATATTGTTGGGATGGGATGATACATAAATAAGCACAGGGACCCTTGACTGATGGGGGCCCCCAAAAAAGAAGAAAACATGTGTCCCACTAGATATTTCATATTTAAAAAGAAAATCCATCAGTAAAATAAATTATCTTTGTGTTCTCCCTGATCTTTCAGCATGAATATATTGACCATTATTGTCATGTATGAAAAATAAATTATCAGCTCCAGCATTAAAAACAAATCAGTAAAATTTATAGCGGAACAAAATTGGAATATATTTTCAAAACCCTATTTTCTTTTCTCGTAAACATAGATTCAATTCAATTCAGTTTATTTATATAGCGCCAAATTCACAACACATGTCATCTCAAGGCACTTTCCAGTTCACCAGATCATCCAGTCAGATTGATACAAAGTTTTCTATCTAAGGAAAACCAGCTGATTGCATCGACTCATTGACTCAAATACAATCCCTCACACTAAGCATGGTTGTAGCGACAGTGGAGAGGAAAAACTCCGTAGATAAATGCATTTTTTTTTATTCTAAATAAGCTGATAGTATTTTGAGAGGATGATTTGTAATTTAAAGTTTATAGTTAATGTATATTGAACTGCTCTTGTGTGAGGATAATTTTCATTGGTTGAAATTGTACACTAAAAGTTACATTGAAAGTGTAAATAATGCTCTGCGGTCCATCTTTATGGAAGTTTTAATTCTTGCATTTCTTTTTTTTTTGTATTTTTGTGTGTGTGTGTGTGGGGGGGGGGGTATCAATGTATTTCATGCGGTCCCAAATTCCTGGCAGGACCCATGCATACACATGTCAAACAACCTGCATTGCTACCCAAAAACAGCCACATCATCATTAGTTCTACTATTTCAACATTTTCATGACAGATTACATCATCAAGGGGAGAAGACGATGAACGACTTCTCAGCGAACATTTCGTCTGGTCACAGACTTACAGAAGTGTTAACCACAGGATGAACAAGAGACTTCTGGAAGAAAAATAACAGAAGATTTACTTTAAGAAACAGCCAAAACTAAACAACGGTCACCTACTCCAGCATTTGCTCCATATATTGAAAGACTTTTACTTGCCACATACCTTCGTATTGAGTTTGTAGATGACTTAACAACAAATGCTTTCATTAATGTTTTACTGTAAGACAATTTATTAAAATAGGAGGACATGACAAAATGTCAGAAATAGCGTTGAGTTCCAGGTTTTATACAGAAGCCAACAAAGCCTTGTTTTTGCTTGTAAACAATCCGTACGCTACAGCATCGAACAATGAAGATTTTCTCATTTTAACAGGAGACTTTTAAAATAAAGATAAATTCATCACTTTGACACACATTTGCTGTTTCATAGCATCATCTATGATTAAAAAAATAAATAAAAAATGGTTTGAGTCGGTTTCATTGGATGAAGTGACGAATGAAGCAGTGCAGCGTAGTTTCTATCTGTTGATCAACAAGAATAAAACAAAACAGAAATTACTTTTTTTTGGGTTGAATTCCTTATTTGCCCTTTTACCAAAATATGTAAAAAGAAAAAACAGAAATAAATTTTTGATATTTATAATTTATTACTAAGCGATAAGTCAAGATTATTTTTTGTGTAGTCTTCTACTGGCTGTTATCAGGTATATCTGATTGTGTACAATAGGATTTTGAGCAAAGTTTTTACCATTAAATTATGCAAAAGGTGTCAGACGCAAAACATTTCAGAAACCGTATGTATCAAATATGATACATTTGGCATTACAGTGTTAAGACTGACCTCGGCAGTGAGGGCTGATGTTCCAGACTTGAGAGACAAACTTAGACCTTGGTCAAACAGATCTTCTGTTCATACCGTGAGGAAAATAATTATTTGAACATCCTGCTATTTTTCTCCCACTTAGAAATCGGGGTCTGAAATCATTGTAGCTGCATGTCCACTGTGAGAAATAATCTAAAAAAATTAATTCAGAAATCACAATATATGTTTGTTTTTTTATTATTTGTATGATACAGCTGCAAATAAGTATTTGAACAGCTCTCTATCAGCTAGAATTCTGACCCTCAATGACCTGTTAGTCTGCCTTCAAAATGTCCGCCTCTACTCCATTTATTATCCTGAATTAGATGCATCTGTTTGAGGTCGTTAGCTGAATGATGAATGATTTAAAAGCGCCTCTAGGGCTAAATGAATAAAGCTTTTTTAGAAGCCACCTAAAAATCTCCTACTTCATCATTATTTTCTTTATCATACATTTTAATTGAAAAAAGCTTGGTCTCCACTGCTTCTTCACCAGATATCAAGGCTTAGTCTGTGATTGGTTGTTTATGGAAGAATTATCCTGCCATAATGCAAGAGCACATAATTTCAATTTGAGAATAGAATTTCCTCTTCTTGCACTCAAAACTTATAATGCTCACACTCCAAACATGCGCTCTCTCTCAAATATTTTCTCTTCTCTCTCAAATCTTTGTTTCTCCTCTCAGATTTAATGCTTCTTGCACAGATATTTTCTCCTCTCTTGCCTCCTTCTCTTCTCTGCTCGAGTCTCAAAAACGCTCGCAAACCCGTAGGCTCTGCTTGCGGATTTTTTCTGCTCTCTCTCGGATTGCAGCTGGATCGTCGCCTAGCAACCATTCCAGCCAATAGAACGACAGCCTCGGAAAGGGTGCGCTTGTTTAACCCTACTGAGTGTGCCCGTGCTCCTACGCCACTTATAAGAGCGTCGCTGAAACTGCTATTTACAGTAGTTTTGTGGCTCGATTCAGCAAAGTTCAGTACTTATGGATAACCCAAAAAATCCTGAATTAAGTCATTTTAAACAATTAGTGGTTTGTTATGAGAGAGAGCGCATGTTTGGAGTGTGAGCATTATAAGTTTTGAGTGCAAGAAGATGAAATTCTTTTCTCAAATTGAAATTATGTGCTCTTGCATTATGTACGGTGGCTGGGAAGTGCAAATCAACAATACAAAATCTGAAACACTTTTAAAAATCTTGAAAAAACTTTACATTTGGGAAAACAAATTTACAACAAACGAAACACTTTTACAAATCACAAAACAAATTTACATTTCAGAAAACAAAATTACAACAAACGAAACACTTTTACAAATCACAAAACAAATTTACATTTCAGAAAACAAAATTACAACAAACGAAACACTTTTACAAATCAAAAAACAAATTTACATTTCAGAAAACAAAATTACAACAAACGAAACACTTTTACAAATCAAAAAACAAATTTACATTTCAGAAAACAAAATTACAACAAATGAAACACTTTTACAAATCATAAAACAAATTTACATTTCAGAAAACACTTTTACAACGGACAAAATCTGACGGAAAGGGAGAGACTGTCTTCGAAGCTTACCCGGAAGTGATAACCGGAGAGTTCATGCAGGATGGAAGCTAATCGAGTTGCGTTTTGCCCGTTCTGCGGCACTCATATGAGCAGTTTAACGCGGTTTTATTTTTCCTGTGGTCGGTCCTTGGAGTTTTTAAATGGTACAGAACAGACGGTAGAACCAGATATGCTGCAGCTGTGCATATAGTATTTTATTGAGTGTCACTCGTACGTTGTAATCGTAGACATGATGCCATGTTTACATGGTGTACACATCAGCTTGAGGTCTCTGAAAAGCAAACTGAATGATGCCGGTCTTGTGCGAGATTCTGTTTCCCTGTGAAAATCTGTTCCCCCTGTGTCGGGAGCGCGCATTGCAGCCAGAGAGGCGGATCATTACGCGGACCATTTTCAAGGCGCTCCTGATCATTTTTCAGTGAAAACAGCTCATATAATCATGTCAACTTTGTAACATACAGTTTAATCGTTTACTCTTTTTACAAATTTGTAAAATAAATACATTAACGAGGTCCTCTTAAGCTGTTTTGTGTTGTCTTTTTTAAACGCCAAGAGAATCGGCATTTCTCCAACTTTTGTCCCTTCAGCCTGACAGAAAAAAACCGACAGTCACCAAACAGATTTCCAACACGTAGTGTATTTTCTATTTTTCATTGCTGATATAAGAGGATGGAAACTGGCTGATAGCAGGGAACACACATTAGAATTTCTGGTTAGTCCCCTTCTAATGTAAAATACTGAAATAATCCGGTCCCCCCTTTGATTTTTGCAAATAAATAGTAAATATGACCAAATCCACAGGATTTGTTGTTGATGGTGAGAGGAATAAGCACAGTTAAAGACCTGCAGGTACATTTACTTCTTCCCATGTTATGGAGGGGAACAGATTATTTCAGTCAACTGAAACATTCAGTCTCGCCTCTCCTCCTCCCCGATCTTTGGGAAATAAAGAGCAACTGTTTCCAATTTCTCTAAAATTGAGATGTGTGATATATTATACTAGAAATGTCCTTATCCAGTAATATTTCATATTTTACATTAGAAGGGGATTAACCAGAAATTCTAATGTGTGTGCCCAGCTATCAGCCAGTTTCCACCCTGGCCTGCTATAATTTGTTCCCCCCTTATAACTTTAAGAAATAAAGGTCTATCACCTCCAAAATTTCAGGGGTTAGTTGTCATTATAAAAGATGCGTATAAGCAAAAAATGGAAAAACTGGGACCTTTTTTGCCTGATTTAGACAGAGGGAACAGATTATAGCAGGTGGCCTGCTATAATCTGTTCCCCCTTATAACTTTAAGAAATAAAAGTCCATCACCTCTAAAGTTTCAGGAATGAATTGTCATCATAAAAGATGCTTATAAGCAAAAAATGGAAAAACTGGGACATTTTTTGCCTGATTTAGACAGGGGGAACAGATTACAGCAGGTTTTATTTCAATTCTGGCAATATGGGATGAAATAAAACGGCTGATGTTAGAACACAAACTGTTTATTAAGGATAGTACAACATAGATAAATTGTAAGTTAACATAAAACACAAATATTTAAGTACTAAATTTCAACTAGGAAAAAATTATTTCCTTTTGCATATAGTCTTTAATGATTACACGTGCACTCCATTTTCTATTTCATTTTTATTACAAGTATATGGTTTACAACAGTTCTCAATGGGATGAGAACATTTGGACACTGTGAAACAATGAGAGATTTTTTTAAGGAACGTGTGGAAAAGAACAAGGATCTGTTTGGGTTCCGGCACATAACGAGATAAAAGGAAATGAAAGGGCAGACAGGATGGCTAAGGAGAGTACCAATAAGTTAAGGGTAGACATTAATGTTAGTTTTGGTATAACAGAAATAAAGGGTATAATTAAACAAAAAGCAAAAGAGAGGTGGCAAAAGTTATGGAATGAAGAAAAGAAAGGAAGGTGGCTTTATAAAATACAAAAGAGAATTGGACCAATGAGAAGATCGGAAAGGAACAGGAGAGAAGAGATTATTATTTCTCGACTTAGAATAGGACACACTGGATTGAATAGATTGTTATTTTTGATAGGGAAACATCAGACAGGGAAATGTGACTGTGGGGAAGATGAGACTGTGGAACATGTCATTTTAAATTGTAGTAAATATTCGATACAGAGAAACAGGTTAATAAGGAAACTTAGTGACATGAAAATGAAACTTGACATTGTCGATTTATTGCAGAAGGAATCAGGAAGCAGAGGATATCGGGTTATATTTGAATTCTTGAAACAGATTAGGTTGTATAATAGGGTATAGTTTTTTTTTTTTTTTTTCTGCCATGTAGTCCACACTCCATACCAGTTGGTGGCGGTAATGCTCACCTAAGTTTTTTGCCAACCGCCAATAAAAATCAATAAGAAGA
The DNA here is from genome assembly GCA_030533445.1 of Cyprinodon diabolis. Taxonomy (NCBI): domain Eukaryota; kingdom Metazoa; phylum Chordata; class Actinopteri; order Cyprinodontiformes; family Cyprinodontidae; genus Cyprinodon; species Cyprinodon diabolis. The sequence goes on along the minus strand of CM060079.1, from coordinate 46,841,142 downwards.
AGAAGAAGAAGAACAAGGATCTGTTTGCTTTCAGAGGAAGGAGTAGACACTGCTGTCAGCGACCAGCTTTCAAGCAAACGTTTGTGTTTTATTATTAGTTTTAAATCAATATCACTGCCGACATTCTGCTATAACATGTGAAGTAAAGAATAAAACAGTAAAGCTCAACTTTCATACACGTAAAACCTTTCAAATTTCAAGTTCTGCACGTTGGAATTGAAGCGGAGTTAACTCGGGTTGATCTTCCTACTCCATGCGCGCTCCCGACGAGGGGATACAAATTTTCGCAGGGATAACTACCTTGGCACGACACCGGCATCATTCAGTTTGCTTTTCAGAGACCTGAAGCTGATGTGTACACCATGTAAACATGACATCATGTCTACGATTACAACATACGAGTGACACTCATTAAAATACTATATGCACAGCTGCAGCATATCTGGTTCTACCGTCTGTTCTGTACCATTTAAAAACTCCAAGGACCGACCACAGGAAAAACAAAACCGCGTTAAACTGCTCATATGAGTGCCGCAGAACGCAACTTGATTAGCTTCCATCCTGCATGAACTCTCCGGTTATCACTTCCGGGTAAGCTTCGAAGACAGTCCCTCCCTTTCCGTCAGATTTTGTCCATTGTAAAAGTGTTTTCTGAAATGTAAATTTGTTTTATGATTTGTAAAAGTGTTTCGTTTTTTGTAATTTTGTTTTCTGAAATGTAAATTTGTTTTATGATTTGTAAAAGTGTTTCGTTTTTTGTAATTTTGTTTTCTGAAATGTAAATTTGTTTTATGATTTGTAAAAGTGTTTCGTTTGTTGTAATTTTGTTTTCTGAAATGTAAATTTGTTTTTTGATTTGTAAAAGTGTTTCGTTTGTTGTAATTTTGTTTTCTGAAATGTAAATTTGTTTTATGATTTGTAAAAGTGTTTCGTTTGTTGTAATTTTGTTTTCTGAAATGTAAATTTGTTTTATGATTTGTAAAAGTGTTTCGTTTGTTGTAATTTTGTTTTCTGAAATGTAAATTTGTTTTTTGATTTGTAAAAGTGTTTCGTTTGTTGTAATTTTGTTTTCTGAAATGTAAATTTGTTTTATGATTTGTAAAAGTGTTTCGTTTGTTGTAATTTTGTTTTCTGAAATGTAAATTTGTTTTATGATTTGTAAAAGTGTTTCGTTTGTTGTAATTTTGTTTTCTGAAATGTAAATTTGTTTTATGATTTGTAAAAGTGTTTCGTTTGTTGTAAATTTGTTTTCTCAAATGTGAAGTTGTTTCAAGATTTTTAAAAGTGTTTCAGATTTTGTATTGTTGATTTGCACTTCCCAGCCACTGTAATTATGTCAGGATAATTCTCCCATAGTTGTTTGGATGTAAAAATACACAAAAGTTCAGTTTTTCTCTCTTAATTTGTATGCAACCATTTCTCAGACAGACAGACATGTGACTGGTGCAGCAACAGGTATCTGATTTCTGTCCTCTTTAGTGCAGCAATGACCACTTCTACCATTCTCTCTATTCCCTCCTTCTGCTCATTTCTTACTCTCTCTAATGTAATAATAATAATAATAATGATGAATTTTATTTATAATGCACTTTACATTTGACTTCAAATCTCAAAGTGCTACAAAGTGCTACATTTAAAAAAAGGTAAAATTAAAACAAGTTTAAAAGACCATAACATTAAAAACAGAGTACAAAGACAATCATTAAAATTAATACATTAAAAGGCATATGTAGCCTATTAAAAATCTAAAATCAACAATTGTAGGCATTTCTAAAAAGGAAAGTTTTCAATCCTTTCTTAAAACAATCCACCGTCTGTGGGGCCCTAAGGTGGTCTGGGATGGCATTCCACAGACGGGGAGCTGCGGCTTCGAAGGCCCTGTCGCCCATTGTTTTTAGCCGTGTCCTGGGTGGGGCCAGACGGTGCTGTTGGCCTGACCGGGTCCGGGAAGAGGTGTGTGGTGTGAGCAGTTCAGTGAGATAGGTATATAATAATCCCGCTGACAGCCACAGTTTGATTTCAATTTATTAACAGACTAATAAGTCAGTTGGATCCGTCTCACTGTTCTTTTTCTTGTGTCAACAACAAGTCAGACAGCAGTGAGAGTACTTCCTTATCGATTCAGTCACCGAGGATGACTGAACCATGAGGAGAGGAGGTGCTGACTGCTTCTGACAAGAGATGAGAAATGGAAATTTACTCAGAGCAACGATTCAGATAGTTTAGTTTAAATAACCCAGAAGGGTTAGAAACCGTTTATAGGAGCACCTGTCTATAAAAAAAAAAACATTGAGAAGAAAGTTGATCAATTAATCTTTTGGTGGATGAAGGGATGATGGGATAGAGGAATGGAGGGATGAAGGGTAAAAATGTTTGGAAATATGAAGAGTCAAGTATGATGCCTAAGGTGTGATGGGATAGAGACCATCATAGACTGAGGAGGTCTAAGATGAATGAGGTCAGACAGGAATGATGGACATGCAGATGGAACAATGCAGAGGCTACAGGATAGAGAAGTGCATAGAACTGACGTAGAAAAGACAAATAGAGGAACTGCTGTGGCAGCAGAAAATGCAACAGTACTATTCTAAATTAAAGGAATCGCAGGATGTGTGTGGTTGAACTGAAATAAACTATCTGCAACTTGGTTGGCGAGGAGATTGTAATATTGATAGAAACCTGTAACCCACGTTACACGTCGAGGATGATTCAATTCAATTTAGTTTAATTCAGTTCACAACATGTCATCTAAAGACACTTTACAGTTCACCAGATCATCCATTCAGATTAATTCAAAGTTTTCTATCTAAGGAAAACCAGCTGATTGCATCGACTCATTGACTCTTCAGCAATCCCTCACACTAAGCATGCTTGTAGCGACAGTGGAGATGAAAACCCCCTTTGAACAGGAAGAAACCTCCAGCAGAACCAGGCTCAGTGTGAGCGGCCATCTGCTGAGGCCCACTGGGGTTCAAGGAGACAGAAGCAGACATAGAAAAAGAAGCATAGATACAAAAGGCAACTGTCAACCAGCTCCACAGGCGGCCCCGTCCAGGAAACACACAGCCAGGCAGACGAGCACCGAGCCAGCTCCCATGTCAGAGGATGAAGAGAGCACATCCAGTTAGTCACAGTCAGAGAAACAGGACTACACTGGAAAACAGGCCAAGCTCCAACATCTAGAAACAAAGGTGTTGATAGCAGCAGTAGAGCCGATGATGGAGAGATAGTCTTCTGGTTCAGATCTACGGTTTGGATAAACTGATGTTAAGGTATCACTATAAAATGAAAATGCTACAGCGAATTCTGTAGAAGTGAGGTCTTTAGAGCTGGGACTTAGAAAATGACATAGTTCCCTAAGAACCAATCTAGTGTAAAGCTCCCTGGTTAAATCTATGTAGATATCATCTATAATTTATTGCCATAAAGCGGGTGAAACAGGAGAAAGGTCTGTAGCTGATGTGGACGGGGCAGATATGAGGAGCTGCTGTAGCAAGACAGTAAGGATTATTGGAATTAGAAAATATACTGTATAATGAAGAAGAGAAGAGAAAGGGATCGGAGAATGTGGGAAAGGACTAATTTGAATGAATTAAAAGAGAAATATCTGGAGCATTTGGCTGGGCTGGATTTGCAGGTGTTTGGGTGGGAGCAGAGCTGTTCTGAAAGGCAGAAGGGAGAGAAAGAGAGTAAGGGGTGGATGAAAGAAGGGCTGGGTGAGTATTAGGGTTTTGATGGGCCTGTGAAGACAAGGATATAAAAACTAAAAGTTAAAATCAGGCGAGCTCGGTAAGATAGGATTCAGGTGCAAAGGGTGAGGCTACCAGGTGGAGGGAGGAAGGGTTCGTCACTTGGATTGCTGGAGAAGAAGGTGGATACTGAACAAAAGGGATTCCTGTTTCTCTCATGAAGCGATGGTCCAGGGCTTATACCTCACATGCAGGAACGCCAATAGAGGAGGCTGTTAGGAGGATCTGGTGATCATTTCCAACTGGGAAACTCTGGGAGCCCAACATTCTCCAGATACTCCAGACTGACCAAATGCTAAAACGACCTGCTGGCTGACATCAGAACCAAAATGCTGCAAAAAACAAAAAAAAAACAAACTGTTTTTTAACATTTCGAAAAATATAAATTGTAATGTTAAAAATAAAAAAAAATAAAAAACTTGACAGGTTAAAAGCTTAAGATAAATCACAAGACAGAAGTCAATGTGACAAATGAATAACTTATTTTAGAGCCACGCCAGCTGGCGTGATTTTTCTCCACCTAATTCTAGTAATTTTGATGTAGTTTCCAAAACAACAAACAAGCTAGAAAGCGCTATCATATTCAATTAAATTTTTCAATTCAGTTTATTTATATAGCGCCAAATTCACAACACATGTCATCTCAAGGCACTTTACAGTTCAACCAGATCATACAGTCAAATTGATACAAAGTTTTCTATCTAAGGAAAACCAGTTGATTGCATCGACTCATTGACTCAAATACAATCCCTCACACTAAGCATGCTTGTAGCGACAGTGGAGAGGAAAAACTCCCTTTTAACAGGAAGAAACCTCCAGCAGAACCAGGCTCAGTGTGAGCGGCCATCTGCCAAGGCCGACTGGGGTTCAAGGAGACAGAAGCAGAGATACAAAAAGCAGCTGTAAAAGGCGGCCCCGTCCAGGAAACACACAGCCAGGCAGACGAGCTCCAAGGCAGCTCCCATGCCAGAGGATGAAGAGAGCACATCCACCCAGCCACGGCCAGAGAAACAGGACCACACTGGAAGACAGGCCGATCTCCAACATCTACAAACAAGGGTGTTGATGGAAGCAGCACAGCTGATGTTTCTTTCCTGGATGACGTCACAGCCAAACAGGAACAGACGAGGCAAAGCTACTCTGAGGAAAAGCAGAGAGAGCAGAAGGTTAGAGATTGAACAAACAGATTCTGCAGAATACGAGAACAGAGAGAGAATGAATCAGAATGATGAAATGGGGGTCCCTATGTCCTCCAGCAGTCTAAGCCTATAGCAGCATAACTATAGAGAGAGAGCTCAGGATAACCTGAGCCACCCTAACTATAAGTTTTATCAAAAAGGAAAGTTTTAAGCCTAGTCTTAAAAGTAGACAGAGTGTCTGCCTCACGGACTAAAACTGGTAGTTGGTTCCACAGGAGAGGAGCCTGATAACTAAATGGCAGTTTTCTGTACAGTGATGCAGGTCATACATTAAAAAATGTTCATTAAATGTTTTTCTCTCAGACATTGGAGAGGTGCATTTAAATGTTATAGAGCTAAATATGTTAGATTGGTGACCTGTTATGGTATTATTATTGTGTTGTTGCTGCATTTATTTTGTCAGGGAAAACTAATCCTGAGTCAGTTAAAAGTCAGGGAATTCTGAAATGATGTCAGACTGTGGAAACCCTGAATAAAATAACTATGTATAATGATTCTCTGTGCTCTGTGTCTGCGTGTGTCTGTACGCAGCCTGCGAATTGAGTCTGTGTGTGTCATTCTTTGAGTTCCACTGCCGTGTGCATGCGCATGTTTCGTAGATACAGACAGGAGAGGCAGAATAGAGGCTCATGCGTGAATGTCCAACGAATAACTCCGATTGTTGTTTCAAAAATGGAAAACCTGCTTTCATTACTTAGTTATGCCCTGGATTTTGTAGCGTTTGTGGACCTACGTCGCTACTTGATAAAAACAAGAACGTCACTACTGGAAAGTTACTTGATAAATAAAGCAGTGATGCTACGGTCAAGCTACTGGAAAATGTAGTTAAACTAATAGCTTCTCTACATGTAGCGGCACTACTGCCCATCACTGCTTAAACGTGTGTTTTCTAATGTGCTCATTACATTTGGATTACCAAATTATCACTAAAAGTTTGCCCTGCGACGGGCTGGCGACCTGTCCAGGATGTACCCTGCCTCTCACCTGTAGACAGCTGGACCCAGCTTGGGATAAGTGTGACAGAAAATGGATGCAAGGAACTGTAACCAAAAGTCCTTTAATGTTAGTCATCATTAGTTCATGTGCTCATTCTCGGTGGCGAGTGGTTAGAGAGGGTGTTTTGTCTTGTCATGGTTGCTGCTGATCATGTCCTGGCTGTTGTCTAAAGAGCATGCCCTGTTCCTGTTTTGGCTCAGTGGAGGGAGCTAGTTTAAAGTTATGTAGTTTTCCTCGTGCCATGTCTACTTCTGCCTCTTAACGGCTGAGGTCTCTGTCTGTTCCTGTTTGGATCAGAACCCCTGGCCGGGTTGCGGACTCCTGTATCTCAGAACTGTACTTTTTTTAGCTGTTTGCCTGAGTCATTACGGACTCCTGCCTGTTCACTGGGGGTACTGCACCAGTGACACTCTGGGCGGCTCCTGCCGCATCTCGTTTGCAGTCCATCGGATCAATCCGGCCTCCCTCTTAGAGGATGGAATGAAATGTTATACCAGGTAAGTGACTCATATTAATAATCACCTGGAAGGTGAACGAACACGTCCACCCTTTTGGAATGGTGGTCGTTTGGTTTCTGCTCCCCTGTAAACCCCAATTCCTTTACACAGGAACAGAAGACCTCGCCTATTCAGCCAGGCCAGCAGTTACCTTTACAACCCCCTTTTCAGAGACATAGACAGGTATGGGACATTGCAGGCTAACAAAAGGAGCCAAACGACCCCCATTCCAAAGAGGGGGACACGTTCGTCCGTTTCTATTTGCATGTTTTCTAAGCAAAAACAAGCTTTATTGGGCTACTGTATAAAGCCTTGAACTCAACGCTATTTTTGACATTTTGAATTGAAAAAGTTTCCTGGATGGGAAGAGAAACGTCTTCAAACTTGAAAACAAAGTCCAGAGGATTGTTTCTTAAGTTTTTTGGAATGACTATGACCTGGATGACTGAGAATCTTCACAAGCTAAATTCATCTCCCTCTGTAATTTAGAAGCTGATAGCAGACTTATTTTGAACAGCAGTTTGAGAACTCATGGAGTTCCTAGTAAAGAAAAAACCACAATCATCCGTCAAGATTAAATCCTACATCCATCAAAGAACCAACAAAATGTCTGATACTGTAAGCATCTTTTGCTGCCTACCAACTGTTAGCTTAGTTAGATCTAGTGTTTAAGGGGAGCTGACTTTTCAGTCACATGACTTTTCAGCGACGGATCCAACACTCTCAAGTTACATGGCAAGTTCTTATTCATACACACCAAGTACTAAATATTGAGATGAAAAATCTTTTCATATTTAAGTTAATCAGTCCTTGGGTCAAAGGTTACAAATTGTGCTATAACCAAGAAGTGTATATTATGTATTTTTTACAGCTAATCTTCAAAGTTAAATCAGTGGGGTGCTGTTTATTAAGATTCTATTATCTACAATAGTGTCTCATCTCCAGGTGGTTGTCCTTCATAACCCTTTTAAAGAATTATTGCTACACTTTTAATTCCTTTAAGACATAAATCAGGTGTGCAGAGTAAAGACCTGTTGAAAAAGCCAGAAAAATGCCTCAGCCCTCACAGCAAGGGCCTTGTGTGTTTCAGGATCCTTAGACTAATCTTTCAAAGTGACAGTGGTATAGTGATGCTGAAAGATCACAACCACTGCTCATGTTTTGGTGACTCCTCTAGAAGTAACTCCCGGTTATCTCTAAATCGTCCAGAAGACTATTGGAAAATGGCTTTAAGACATTTGTCAGTGAGTAGAATACTAGAACTAGTTAGAGTCTAGGCTAGAGAATGTTAGAGGAACATGAACTTGAAGCCAAAAAGACCATAAAGGGTTTTAGGCCACAGCAATCTTAGTGGTTGTGTAAGTTTATTTAACACTAAACACAAAATGAATTAACTGTCTGACTCATTCCAAGTGTCTATGTACTGTAGAGATACAGTAACAGATATGAACCAGCAAATGAGGCCAGAAAAGGGGAAATAATAAACACTGAATGATTCACTGAGGATTGCATTGGGTTCATTTATTAACCCCTTAAAGCAAATCTTAAAGCCTGTTACTGACGGTGTGTTTAGATCTGACAAACTGATTCTGCTGCAGAAATTAGTTTGAGTGCAATAAAACACAAATTCAGATAAATATGTCCACATTTGTGTTTTAACTTGTGTTTAATGAGCTGAACCAAAAACAATACAGATTAAGCAGAGAAGTTGTTTTTTATACTAATTTATTATAACATCTCTGCTGCCTTTATTTAACATTTACATCAGAGGACATTTAATACCTTTTTTAATTTGCCCTCCAAATACTAGTTAAGATACAAGAGTCATTAGATCACAAACAATATACAACAGTCTGAATAATATCTGATTATATAACATATATATATATATTATAGTTGCACAACATGTGTCAGATGTTATATTCCAATTTACAAATCCACATCTTGGTGTGAAGAGCTAGACATTTGTTGCCTCTTCAAAACCAGTGCATGAAAAATGTCACTAAAGTAACCATTGCATTTATCATTTAAAGCAGAGTTCAGTTAGCGAGTTGAAGTATCGCCGATCCTGATCACCATGGTTGTGGATTAGTTAAAGGAAAAGTCCGCTCATATTCAGAATTAAAACTTCTAAAAGATCTTTACATATGAAATTATTACATACTGTTCAATAAATTATAATAAATTATAAGTGTGAGACATCCATGTTTGTCAAAGAACTCTACTGCCACCTACTGGTTTGTGACGTCACGGTGCGGTATCGGCTGTTGATCAAGTCCCAGTGCTGTATCTGGTGTTTGTCACTACGTGCTGTTATCCAAGTCATCTTGAAAACATTCTTCTTCCAAATGTTGGCTACATACAGTATTACCTGTTTTTTCTCTGGCCAGAAGTTCAATGGGGGATTGGCGGCGTGCTTTGGTGGCGCACACAACCCATGTATGGAGGCCTTAGTCCTCGACGCGGGTTTGAATCCGGCCTGTGGTCCTTTCCTGCATGTCTCTCCCCCTCTTTCATACCCTCTTTCCTGTCAGCCTACTGGCCATAAAAACGAGCCACTAGTGCATAAAAAAAATTATTTTGATGGCAAATCCTCCCTCTTCTAGTTGGCAATCGAACAACGAACACGTCCGTGGAGGATCAGGAATCAGAAAGGTGAAATAACTCTTTTTTTTACGTATTCCAACATCCAACTGCCATGCACAGGGATTAAAGCAAAAAAAACTCCTGAGCCTCCTGAACTTTTTCGACACAGGCATCAAATTCATATATATAGATATATATGTATATATATATATATATATATATATATATATATATATATATATATATATATATATATATATATACACTCACCGGCAACTTTATTAGGTACCCCATGCTAGTAACGGGTTGGACCCCCTTTTGCCTTCAGAACTGCCTCAATTCCTCGTGGCATAGATTCAACAAGGTGCTGGAAGCATTCCTCAGGGTGTTTGGTCCATATTGACATGATGGCATCACACAGTTGCCGCAGATTTGTCGGCTGCACATCCATGATGCGAATCTCCCGTTCCACCACATCCCAAAGATGCTCTATTGGATTGAGATCTGGTGACTGTGGAGGCCATTTGAGTACAGTGAACTCATTGTCATGTTCAAGAAACCAGTCTGAGATGATTCCAGCTTTATGACATGGCGCATTATCCTGCTGAAAGTAGCCATCAGAAGTTGGGTACATTGTGGTCATAAAGGGATGGACATGGTCAGCAACAACACTCAGGTAGGCTGTGGCGTTGCAACGATGCTCAATTGGTACCAAGGGGCCCAAAGAGGGCCAAGAAAATATTCCCCACACCATGACACCACCACCACCAGACTGAACCGTTGATACAAGGCAGGATGGATCCATGCTTTCATGTTGTAGACGCCAAATTCTGACCCTACCATCCGAATGTCGCAGCAGAAATCGAGACTCATCAGACCAGGCAACGTTTTTCCAATCTTCTATTGTCCAATTTCGATGAGCTTGTGCAAATTGTAACCTCAGTTTCCTGTTCTTAGCTGAAAGGAGTGGCACCCGGTGTGGTCTTCTGCTGCTGTAGCCCATCTGCCTCAAAGTTCGACGTATTGTGCGTTCAGAGATGCTCTTCTGCCCACCTTGGTTGTAACGGGTGGTTATTTGAGTCACTGTTGCCCTTCTATCAGCTTGAACCAGTCTGGCCATTCTTCTCTGATCTCTGGCACCAACAATCATGCCACGTTCAAAGTCATTCAAATCACCTTTCTTCCCCATACGGATGCTCGGTTTGAACTGCAGGAGATTGTCTTGACCATGTCTACATGCCTAAATGCACTGAGTTGCTGCCATGTGATTGGCTGCTTAGAAATTAAGTGTTAACGAGCACTTGGACAGGTGTACCTAATAAAGTGGCCGGTGAGTGTATATATATATATATATATGGGACATTGCAGGCTCTAATAGCCTTCATCAAGAATTCAATGAAGCTGTGGAAAACAAGTCTGGAAGCCAATGCAAAGCCAATAGCACAAGTCACCATCAAGTGCGGCATATACCAGGGTGATGCACTATCACCGCTGCAGTTCTGCATAGGCCTGAACCCCCTCAGCCAGATCATCACAAAGACTGGCTACGGATACCAATTCCGAAGCGGAACAATCATCAGTCACCTCCTCTACATGGATGACATCAAGCTGTATGCCAGGAGTGACCGAGACATCGACTCACTGATCCACACTACCAGGATCTACAGCAACGACATTGGGATGTCATTCGGACTGGACAAGTGCGGTCGCATGGTCTCAAAGAGAGGGAAGATGATCAGAACCGAGGGGGTTGAACTACCAGAAGGCCACATTACAGATGTGCAGGACAGCTACAAATACCTTGGGGTGCCACAGGTTAACGGAAACCACGAGATGGCAAGAAAGAATGCCACAGCTAAATACCTACAAAGAGTAAGGCAGGTCCTGAAAAGACAGCTGAATGGGAAAAACAAGATCCAAGCCATCAACACATATGCCCTACCAGTCATCAGATACCCCGCTGGTATAATAAACTGGCCAAAGGAGGAGATAGAGGCCACTGACATCAAGACAAGAAAGCTCCTCACAATGCATGGAGGGTTCCACCCCAAATCCAGCACCCTGAGACTGTATACCAAGCGTAGCGAGGGAGGCCGAGGGCTAGTGAGTGTCAAGACCACTGTCCAAGATGAAACAACTAAGACCCAGGAGTACATCAGAAAGATGGCCCCCAAAGACAAATGGCTTGGTGAATACCTCAGGCAGGAGAAAACCAAAAGTGAGGACAAGAAAGAGGAAGGAGAACCATCATGGAGGGACAAGCCACTGCACGGCATATACCACAGACAAATAGAAGAAGTGGCTGATATCAAAAAATCCTACCAGTGTCTGGAAAGGCTGGACTGAAGGACAGCACAGAGGCACTAATCATGGCAGCACAAGAACAGGCACTCAGTACAAGATCAATAGAGGCCAGGGTCTACCACATATGGCAGGACCCCCGATGCAGACTATGCAAAGATGCCTCTGAAACAATACAGCACATAACAGCAGGGTGTAAAATGCAGGCAGGAAGTGCATACATGGAACGCCACAACCAGGTAGCTGTCATAGTGTACAGGAACATCTGCCATGAGTATGGGCTGGAAGTCCCAAGGTCAAAATGGAAGACACCTCCTAAGGTAGTTGAGAATGACCGAGCTAAGATCCTATGGGACTTCAAGATCCAGACTGACAAACAGGTGATGGCTAACCAACCAGACATCGTGTTGATCGACAAACAGCAGAAGAAGGCAGCAGTGATAGATGTGGCAATCCCAAGCGACAGCAACATCAAGAAGAAAGAACACGAGAAGCTTGAGAAATACCAAGGGCTGAAAGAGGAGCTAGAAAAGATGTGGAAAGTAAGAGCAGCAGTGGTGCCAGTGGTAATTGGAGCACTGGGGGCTGTGACCCCCAAACTGGGAGAGTGGCTAGAGCAGATCCCAGGTAAAACATCAGAGGTCTCTGTCCAGAAGAGCGCAGTCCTAGGAACAGCTAAGATACTGCGCAGAACCCTCAAACTCCCAGCCCTCTGGTAGAGGACCTGAGCTTGAGGATGACACATACCACCCCACGAGGGGTGAGAAAACAGTTAGTATATATATTATATATATATATGTGTGTGTGTGTGTATTTTCAAGCCATGCCACGAGGGTGTGGAGGCATGGGATCAGAGATTGCTTGAATGATTGACTTTTGAAAATCCAATACAACATTTCCGATGTATGTATCGAACTACCATGCATGTGGGCATTGTCAGTTTCACTATAGCTCTGGTGAATTTCAATGGTGAAAATCGGGCATAAATCAAAAATATCTGCATCATACCTGCAACAAGCTAACTGCGACAAACTGCTACGGGGGGATACATAGCCCTTTATGATTGGTTCTTTTAATTCTTCATCCTTTTAAATCCAACTGAGGGCTAAATGCCTGTTTATTATGACTCCAGTCTGGTTTAGCATATTGTCTTGTTTGTCATCCTTAAAAATATTACCACTAAGAGATGGACTAAACATTGCTGTGCTTCTACAAGATCTCTGGCTGTTGTTTGGATATTTTCCCTCAGAATTTTATGCAAAAGAGGATAATTTATGGTTCACTAAATGATCAAGAGAGGGAAGGCATCCGACGACCACTGAACCTCCACCATGTTTGCCGTTTGGTATTATGTTCTATCTTTTTCTTTGGAAGTCTTTTTATTTCATTTTTTGGTAAATGGACCCATGTTTAATAAAAGGTTCTACTTGGCTCATTACTCATTACTGCTTAAATCAACATAAATCTGAATATTCAGACTTGTTGATCAGGACCTTAAGGTCCTAAATGATCAAATCTAGGAGCTTAGCAGCACTTTGTGCTATGAAATCATTCAGACACTCATTAGATCTCTCTGCCTTCCAGTCTTGGTATTTTCTCAGACTCATTATTTTTACTTCTGTAACATTGCAATCACAGCATTTACAGCTCTTGCAATGTGGTGTGGTAATTCTTAGCCTTCTACGGCATTATCAGGGTAGTAAATATGTAGATTTACATTTCTCAGGAATGCACGCTCAGGCAGGCAACATTCATCATGTTTAACCCTTTAAAGCCCGATCCAAGAATAAAACAAAACAGAAAATTACTTTTTTTTTGTTTGAAGTCCTTATTTGGCCTTTTAACAAAATATGTAAAAAGAAAAAACATATATACATTTTTGATAATAATTTATTACTATGTAGTGTGTAGTGTAGTCGTGTAGTCTTCTACTGGCTGTTATCAGGTATATCTGATTGTGTACAATAGGATTTTGAGCAAAGTTTTTACCATTAAATTATGCAAAAGGTGTCAAACGCAAAACATTTCAGAAACCGTATGTATCAAATATGATACATTTGGCATTATAGGGTTAAATGTGATTATAGGGGAGTTACTCAGAGAAGATCCAGGTTTATAATAGGATTTTATTTTGTATCTATTTAGATTCCTTACTAACTTCCTGGCAACAGATTTATGTTTTTTTTATTGAGATGAAAAGAATACAATGATAAGAAATAAATGTTTAAATGAAGAGATTCAGTTATTTTACGTTTCATTTTTAGGCAGTCATCAATACTTCTGACTGAGAGGGAAACTCATGGTAAGAGAAAACGCCCAAAGGGGAACAAAAGTCAAAATGTTGAGAACCACTGTTCTAAGGTCAGGTGAGTTAACCTTCTGCCATCTTTCTGAATGCTGCATAATTAGTGCAGATAAGGATAGTGGTGCCTGCAGTGAACGGGTTTCAACTCGTACCAGTTCCTGAGGATAAAAAATGGTTTGCAAGCATCAACATCCGCACTCACCTGTAAAATCCTTCAATTGGTAAAGGTTTTATTCATTTTAATTTAATTAATACAAGTTTTATTAGTCTCCTTTAATTAAATACATTTCCTCAGTAATTTTAGTTAACATTCATGAGGCTAATTAAAGCTGCTGCTTTCCTATGTGTTAAAGAATAGCAAAGCTCATATTACTGTTTCATAGTGATGGTGAGATGAAGCCTCATGAGGCATTGAACCGTTTGGCCAAATAGCTTCAACGATCCACACAGTTCATGAGGCTCCATGTGAGCATGTCACCACCTACTGGTTGACAGCAGAACTACAGTTTGTAATAAAATCTGTGAATTTTTTTTTTGCAACTGTACCCCCCACCACCACCACCCCACCCCCACCCCCTTTTAGGTTCCTTTGAAATTGTTAATGGTTGGTGTGTATAATAAAATCTTTTGTAATTTTTTTAAGTGTAAAATTATTTTGAACAATATATTTAGGTGCACAGTTTTTCTGCCATTTTAGTGAAATAAACTTAAGCTGACAGTGAAAGTGTTTGTGCAAATTGGCCAATCAGAATCAGAAATACTTTAATAATCCCAGAGGGAAATTACTGATGAGCAAAATGAAAGGTGTTAGTCATTTTTATTCAAACATGATAGTTTTTCCACGTTTTTTTTTGTTTTAATCAGGTTGAAGTTGTGTTCAACCAATCTTTTGGCTAAACCGACCTAATTTACCCAATCTATATTTTTACTCGGGCAAAACAATGCAAATTAGTCTCATCAGCCAAAAGAATTAAGTTAATTACAACTTTCAAAAGTCAAACACAGGTCTTGAACCATCAACCTCTAGAGCGAGAGCCTGTCTCTTAAATTCAATTCAATTCAGTTTATTTATATAGCGCCAAATTCACAACACGTCATCTCAAGGCACTTTCCAGTTCAACCAGATCATACAGTCAAATTGATACAAAGTTTTCTATCTAAGGAAAACCAGTTGATTGCATCGACTCATTGACTCAAATACAATCCCTCACACTAAGGCCCCGTCCACACGAAGTCAAAACGAACACGAAACGTTAATATTTTCCAGAACGTTTGTCTTAAAGACGGAGACGTAAAATAAATGTGATCGACCACATGAATACACTGCAAAATGTATGCCAGGCCTGTAAGTGGTGCTGTGGTGCCAAAGCAAAAATAGGCGAAAACAGGCAACGAAATGTTGGGCATGCGCAGTAATATTTATACATGGTTGCCCTGCGGGTCCATTTTCGTGGTTCAGTCAAATTCAGGTGCTGAACTATGTGGTCGATATTGCTCTGTTCTTCCTGGAGATATTCCAGAAGAAGAAGATTCTGTTGTAAGCCCGACAGCAGGGTGAGTAGCATGAGCAGCAACCATTCAACACAGTAGGGCGCCATTGTTGTTGTGATACTGTGTCGCGCATGCGTGTTTAGAGGCGACGCTATGACGCATGCGTGTAAAAAAAAAATAATGCGGTTAGAGCTTAAAGATGGAAACGTGAAAACGGCGTTTAAAAATCTTCCCACTCTGAAGGCTTAATAAAAACATTAACGTTTATAGACCCCGAAACGCCGGCTTCGTATGGATGAGAGGCTGGTTTGGTGAAAAATTTGTGAATTTAGGCCAGGGTTTGACTTCCTGTGGACGGGGCCTAAGCTGACACCACCTATATAAACAACTATAGTAGGGAGGAAAAAAAGTAGTTAATAGTGAAGTGTTAACTTTGACTTTTTCCAGTGGTTTCCTCAGATTTTGATCATTACATTGTTTATTCTAACCAAATTAGTTTTAAACAACTAGATTGGTTGTAAAAAGAACCAATCTATTCTTAGAATCTATCCAAACTCTATCCAGCTGACAGCAGCTCTCCTCCAACCTCCCACATCTTGACTGAACACTGAGGCTGTTTAGATGCCTGTCAAAATTCTTGGGCATTCTGAAACACTTCGCGAAGCGGTCAGGTGGTATCACGGTAGCGAGGCCTCGGACGTCATGAATTTTGGCCCCTCCCCTAAATGAATCAGGCCTCGACACGTGCTTCGGGGAAACGCCCCCTGCATTACTCGACACACGCCTCGAAGCCTCGGCTCATCTCATAACATCAGTACTGTTTAATCTTTTTTCCAATTCATAGTTCACAGGTGATGTAGATTCACTCTGTAGAATTGCTTGAGTAAGTAAGCTTTAGAAGTATTTTGTTGATAAAGTGTCAGAATTTAACTTTATATGTGTTAAAGTATTCAAATCAGATCCTCTGCTTAGTTTCCTATGATTTATAGTAATTTGGAGCATTAGCTGCACTCTTTAAAACGTCATCACAAATGCCTTGGTTGTCAGTGTTAATCATGTAGCCTGCACCAGCAGGCTGTGAGGAACATTAATCTACATGTTATAGTAATTACTTACCCTGCCAATCCTGTTGTTCACATGAAGAGTCCTGATGCCTTTACGAAGTATTTAAAACACTGATTAAATTTATAACTGCTCTCCTCTTGACTCTGCATTCTGCTTCGTCGGGTTGCACAGTGTGAGAAGAAACATAGTGAGCTGTGAACTTTTAAACATTGCGGTTTCGTTATACAGTGGGAGCTGTGGCTGCGTGCAACAATTGAAACCATCGCACAGTGTGTGTCCAGCTTGAGAAAAACGAGTGACATACACAGCTCACTCTGTTCAATTGATAACAACACTTTTCATTGAATAACGCTGTCATGATCTGGCCTGTTTGCTCCTCCCTAAATAGTAATCCCTTTCACCTGTCATTTTCCCTCCCTGCATCAATTATAATCTATTCCTCACACCTGTTTCCTCTGGTTTATATTCAATTCAGCCTGAGCATTCAGGGCCAGATCATTACTTGTCTTTCTGTTAGCCTGTCTGTTAGTTTTATTTCCATGGTTCATGTCCTGGATCCTAGCTGCCAGTGGAAAGAGGGTTTTGTGTTTGTCTCGTCTCCTGATCATCCACTGTTCCTCCCCCGCGGAGTCCTCTGGGTTTTGGCTCATTATGTGGGGAGGTTTTAGTTTTTATCCAGTAAGCCTGGCTCCAGGGAGGAGACCAGTTTAAAGTCCTGCTTCAAGTTCCAGTTCCACGTCCTTTCTCGGCTACCCTCTTCCACTGAGCCTGCCTGTCTGCACCTGATCCTGTCTGCTCCTGTGCGTGACCACCTGGCCATGCTTCTGATCCCAGTCAGACTCTGAACCCTCCTGGGAGCCTGTGGATGCCTGGATCCTGTTCCTGCCTGATCTGGATGCTGTCTGTTCTGGATCCCTGACCAGGATCGGCTTCCAGCATAACCTCTGGGACTGCAGCACTTGGGGACATTCTTGGTCTGGACTGTTAAACCAGAGTGTCGGAGATTGGGCGGTGCCCCGCTCCCCATCCTGCAGTGCCTGCAAGCCACAGCTCCGCTTTTGTTTTGTTTGTTTATTTAATAAACGTTTTGAACTTTCCTACTGACTGTCTCATCTTGAACACTGTGTCCATCTGTCCTCCGCCCATCATGACAAACGGCAGATTCTACAGGACTTATTACGGCCTGACAGAGCAGCACGTCTACTGCTAGTACCCGCCTGCTCCATTCAGACTCATCTGCTGGGATTTCTGATGCCAGTTTAAGAACAGAGCGCTTAGCAGAGTTTGATCAAATAACAAAGGAAGACTGGGACAGAAAAAAAATACATTTTTTGCAAACCAAGTCCATCCATCAGCCACGTCTACTTCAAATTTAAAGCGAGACATCGAGGTAAAGCATCCAAGCTATTCTGGGAAATATCTGCTACTGAATGAGGAAAGGAAGAAATCATTTTGGATCCAGATCTTTTCTTCAGAACCTGAATCTTTAATAAGGTTTTATTGTGAAGGCTTATGGCTTTATTTACCAAATGAGCTTAAACTAGTTCATTTACAGGTTTGTGAACTTTTTGAAAAATGAACTATGAACGTGCACTAGTTCATTTTTATCGGTGTGAATATTCTTTCTAACTATGAACTGGAACAACATCGCAAACAATGAACACAGCTGTTGATTCCCACAAGTGCAGCCTGTTTATCCTTTACAAAAGGGAAACTAAATGTCAGACGTGTGAGAAAACCCTTGTGTGCTTCAACTGACAGCCAGCCTGAAAATAGCACCATGAATGTTTTAACACGATAGTGATTCCAACTGTCCCTATTAAACAGGATAACATGTATTTTTGACAAAATGTAAGGAACCTGCACATGTTTAGACTACAGCCTGTAATTAGTGTTAACAAGCCCTAAATTGCACTTCTCTCCTTACTTACATTGACCTAACAGATACAGCCAGGATGAAAGGAGCATAGGAAAGTCTGAATACCTCAAAGTGAATTCAATTTCATTTGTTCACATAGCTCCATTACCCTTCTCATCTCAAGGAACTTTACAGAGAAAACTCAATCAGATCTTCCAGTCAGCTTTTTAAAAAGCTGATTTTATTCACTCATTGACTTGCAGGACACGCTCCTCCTGGATGATTACGCGGAGACAGTAGACATTTGCTCGCATTTTGTCGTTGACTCTACAGCTAATCGTAAAACCAAGCATGCATGCAGTGACAGTGGACTGTTAAAACTCTGTCTTAACAGTAAGACTCCTCCAGCAGAACCAGGCTCAGTGTGAGCGGCCATCTGCCAAGGCCAAGAAGGGTTCAAGGAGACAGAGGTGGACATAGAAAAAGAACATAGAAGCACTGATCAATGAATAATTCTCTTTTAGAAAGATAAACTAGCTCCACAGGAGGCTCTGTCTGGGAAAGAAACAGTTAAAGCTACAGTGTGTAACTTTTAGCGACATCTAGCGGTCAGACTGCGGACCGCAGCAACATGAACATCTCCCCCCCACCGCTTCTCCCCCCTAACAGTACGGCGAGCGTTACGGGACAAAATGTCTTCCACGACGTCCGCATCACCTACCTTCTCAAGTGATGAGGTTTGTTTACATAGATCATTTTACAGATAGTATTTCATTAGTCTGTGTGTTCAGTACCGTCTCAGTTCATCTCTCTCAACTTGCCGTAGTTACTTTCGAGCGTAATGGGCGATCTCGCAATCGCTAGTTTGTTGGCTCTGCGCTGCCGTAGCGCAAAGATGTCTGCCTCCATGGCTGCGAGACCCGCTCCTATGTAGTTATAAATAACGACTTCTAAGGCAACGCAAATATTAAGGTTAAGAGGCTGAGCTCGTAGATGATGATAAATAACATAGTTATGTATAATATATTACATTTCTGACTGTATATCCCTGTAATTATTACACACTGTAGCTTTAAGCAGATGAGATCTGAACCAGTTTCCATGTAAACAGGTTTAAAGACAGAACATCCAGTTAGTCACACTAAAAGCTGAGCCCATAGCTACATCTAGGGGAGAAAAAGGACTAATCACTAATAACTTAATTTTATTGACCTCACATTGGGGAAATTCACTCTCTGCATTTATCCCATCCTCTTGGGGAGCAGTGGGCTGCCATTGTGCAGCGCCGGGGAAGTATGGGGGGTTAGGGGACTTGCTCAGAGAGCCAGAGTGGAGGCTGATCTGAACCAGACACCATTCAGTCATCATCAGGTAGATGAAAGCAGATGAGAAACATTTTTTGAGCTCTGATGTCATTAATCCAATGGACCACAATTTCAGTGCTGGAATGTCAGTGAGGCAAATGGTTGAGTTAATCTTTTTTTATTGGAAAAAGGCTTTGTCCAACAAACAATCTCCAATAACTTCTTCTGACCAGCCTCATATTTCTTCTAGAATTTCTGTCCTTGATCTTTTCTCTCGGACAGATGTGGCTCCTGTGCTACCCTTACATCTTGTGACCAAACAGTGAGTGCAGATGCACACGAACATCTGTTGGCAATATTTAGCAAACCCTGCAATGGTGGCGAAATGATTCTGCTGCAGATCTTTCAGTAACTGGTGCTCAGAAGGCTTTATTCCCTGAACTCAAAATCTGATCCTGAGGTTCTGGATCATCTATAACTTCTTGGAGGTCATTTTTCCAAAGTTTTAAAGGAAAAGTCGCTCATATTCAGGATACAAAGTTCTGAAACTGCTTTAAATATGGAATTATTATATCGTGTTCAATTAATGATGTTTTTAATTAATAGTAATTTTATTTAAATGTGCTTTACTGGAGGCATCCATGTTTGTCAAAGAACACTACTGCCACCTACTGGTTTGTGACGTCACGGTGCGGTATGGGCTGTTGATCAAGTCCCTATACACCTATAAACGTATGTACGAGTATTTATATGTACACCTATATTATGTGTTTTTTCTCTGGCCAGAAGTTCGATGGCAAATCCTCCCTCTTCAGGTTGGCAAACCAACGACCAACCCGTCCGTGGAGGATCAGGAATCAGAAAGGTGGAATAACTCTTTTTTTCACTTTTACCCGATGTATTCCAGCATCCAGCTGCCATGCACGTGGGCATTGTCAGTTTCACTATAGCTCTGGTGAATTTCAATGGTGAAGTCCTCTGGAAATCTTCAATAATTGTTGTTGATTGCAGATGTGTCTAGTAGTTCCCATTGATTTAGCTTGTAAAGCGGGGAGAATGGCGCTAGGCTTACCGCACCGTGACGTCACTGCTGGAAGATAGCAGGAGTTAGGGTTACTATATTTGGGCAAAAATGGCCGCTCCCAGACTCATGATCGAGATGGAAATTATTATTTTTTTACCGATTAATGCTAAAATAATTAAATCACCACAAACGTATTAGTTTTAGGTATAAATAATGATCCATTGATTATTCCTTGATGAACGGACTTTTTAACATTCACATTGATTCTCTCCCAGCTTTGTTCTGATTATCTGACTTTGCTGAAATGCAGTCAGGTGTTCATTTTGCTCCATGGAAGAAAAAAAAGTTTCCACCAATGATACATTTTCCAGCTTTTTGCTGGAAACTTCGGCCTTTTATTGAATGACTTGGAATCTTTACAAAGGTGGCTGTCTGCACTTCAATCTCGCCGATGTAAATCAGCTCATTTTAAAGTGGTTTGATGCTTGCAGCCTGATTTCCTCTGACTCTTCAGCAGTCAGTCAGAAGATCCTGCTTTCCACTGCAGATGCTGCGGATGTTTGGACTGTTCTGCAGTCCAGCTTCATTGCAACATCCCGGTGGAGAGGGAGTCACGACCGTATGAACCGGGGGGGGGTATTTACCATTAGGCAATACTAGGCAGTTGTCTAGGGCCCCAAGTTCCTGGGGGCCCCATAAAACTGTTGACATGTTTGGTTAATATAACTATTCCATATTTGTGAACAATAATTATGGTTTTGATAAAAAATCCTTTCGTGAAAATGCTGTCAGAACACTTATAATATTAAGTGCCCCCCCCCCCAGTGCAGTGTTAATTTCATCAGCTTTTTTTTTTTATTTAGTCTTAGTATTAGTCTAAATGACAAAAATCAATTTTAGTCTTAGTCAAATTTTTGTCATTTTAGTCATTTTAGTCAACACTGTACATAATAGAACTTATCAACACACTGATTCTCTTTTTAACATATATCACACTGAACACATTGAACCTTTTGTCTGCTTGTTTCATCATGTCCACAAAGTCTTCATCCTCCCTTCTTTCCCCAACCTCTGATCTGGCTGTGGTGTCACTGTGTCAGGAATCTAGTTGGGAGGAAGAAATTTAAACGATTAATATCCAGAGTATCAGTAGAACATCTTTCTTCTATGACAGAGAGACAGACAGATACAGGCACAGGAAGGCTCTCACACACACACACACCCGTTCCCACTACTACAGGCCCACCCGTTCCCTACCTCCTTCCATATGGCAGCATGTTGGCACCTCAAAAGTTGCTTGAGATTCGCTGTTTTCTTCCCCGCCATTTTGAAGCCGCAGACTCTTTTGTGGCGTCCTTCCTCCTGTGTTTTCCTTCCCGTTGTAAACAAAATGGCTCCATACATCCAGGCGTTGTTTTTGCCCAGCTCCCCCAACAAACCGCATACCTTTATCAGAGCCCCACGCAATGACTGCGAAATTGAGCTAGGAGTATAAGCCCTGTGCTGCTACTGACTGAGCCATGTAGGGACAAACAGGGCAACAACGCGTGATCTTCAATGAAGCTCAAGAAGAACTTATATTAATAATTACAAATTCATTATAAACAATAAAATTTCCTAATGTCTATTAGTCTATGGCTCGTAAATTTAGTCTGGACTTAGTCTCGTTAACAAAAATCATTTTTTATTTTCCATCATATTTTTATTTTCTGGAAACAATTTTTGTGCGTCATCGTCTCCGCCTCGGGAAAAAGGGGCTTTCGTCATCGTCCTGATTGACAAAATAAACACTGCTTCAGTGTCCACCATATTGGATCAGTCCATTTGCTGCACATGTCAGAAAGGTCCAAACAGACAGCAGCAAACCATTTGAAAACAAACCATGCAAAGAGCAGTGTTGCCAACTTAGCGCTTTAGTCGCTAGATTTAGCCACTTTTCAGACCCCTCTAGCACTTTGATTTCTAAAAAGCTCCTAGCGCCAAATCTAGAGACTTTTTTCTGCTACTGGAGACTTTGGAGACAACATCTAAAAGCAGCGAACTCTGCTCTCCAGAGCGAGTAGATTGGTAACCCCGCCTCCTGCTCTCCTCTATCTTGTCTGCTGTCATGATTCATGCAGCTATTATTTCATCCAAATGAAAAATGGAGAACAGATAAGCAGATCATGGCTTGTCTACAGTGAAAAGAAGGACTGGGTTATTTACTTTGGCCTTTTTGGAAACACAGGAAGGAGCAATCAGCTAAGTGAGCTTAGTGCTTGGAAAAAATCTTTCATTCCTTTAGAGACAGCATGAAAAGTCAGATGAGTACAAAACATAGAGAGGAAAACAAGAAGAAAAGGGACAAGAAGAGAGGGACACAACCTAGAACAGATAATGGATGTCTATTCTATTAACATTTCTCTATCTGTAGAATGGGGCTGTTTGATGTGTTGTCTTCTCCATTCAGAGGGCCCCCTGCCTGTCTTTGCCTAGGGCCCCACATTTCCTAAATCCACCCCTGCTGAGTACCAAGTAAAATCCTTATATTTCCTGGAAAAGTAGATTATCAATGTTTTACTGTTTATATTTGCTTTTTGTTTCTTTGGAAATTTTGAATTCGTAATGTTTTGGATTTTTTCGTGTTGTATTTTATGATACCAAATCACTTTTTCTATCTAAATGTATTTTTAATTTCAGCTCTGTGCCTCTTTGGGTTGGTCAATCCTAGAATTCCCCAGTTGAAACTGCTGCTCTCTAAAACTTGAGGGGTGTGAATACTTTTGAAAGTAGCTTCATTCTGTTCATGCATTCCCTTTGCTGCAGCTTCAGATGGATTCCTTAAAGCTTAACACACAGCGCCTCTCTGCGGTTTGTGCAAGCAGAACATCAAGTCAACGCTTTGCAAATGTTGCCATCTGGAGGCTTTGGATCAGTCTCACACTTTCCAGATACTATAAGCAGAAGCAAAGTGGTACCTAGTCTGTGTTTATTATGCTGTTTACTGTTTTATTTCATATCCACAGCTTTAAGCTGTAGCTCTCATCGAATGTCTGCATCGGTTTGCAGGTTGTGTTTTAAAACCTGAACTGAAGGTAAAGATTACAGGAAAGGTGAGGAACTTTTAGCCAGAAGAGGTCTCTGCAGAGCAGCAGCATAGAAGCCAAGCCTTAAACGTGTCCATGTGGCCACCTCCATGGTCTCACTGAGAGAAAATACATCTGGCCTGGAGAGGGACACAGCTGTTATCAGCTGCAGTCTTCAAAACAACGGACTATAGCAGAAGACTGTGCAAATAAAAAGCAAAAACATGTGCTTCCATTTATGGCCGTCCTGACCTGATAGTTAACAGTTGGGAATAAACGTTACAGAGCAATCTTTGGTGTAAAATAAAAGCTGTTCTTGTCAAATTTTATTTGCTTGGACAGATGGGTCAGATGCCTTGGGCTGTTTATCAAACTGTTGGGGTTTTTTTTTTTCTATACTGTTCTACTATAACTTTCACAATGTTAAATACAAGATAAGGCTTTAAATAACGGATCCTCGCCATGACTTTGATAAGCAGGATTCAGATCGGATACTTTCTGGGGGTTTTATCCTTTAAAGGACATTCAGCTCCAACATTTGTGACCTCAGAGGTGCACGTATATACGTGTGTGTATTTTATTATGAAAGAAAGAAAACAAGGCTTAGACAGGGAATGACTGCGTTTTGTCTCTCTAGAAATTTTCCAGGAGAATATGAAGCTATGATGTGTCTGCGTGGAGGGGGGAGTGTTTAAAGTAGATTGCATAACTTATGGAGGACAGAAAACATGTGGCTTTCATGTAAACCTGCTCATGCAGCACAAGGATGACTGTGTTTTGGTCACCTTTTTAAGACCTTTTTTTGATATATTTGATAACCTTCTGAGGACCAACAGACCTCACATAACAGCCAAATTCACTCTATGCATTTAACTCCCTTTAACCCTAACCTAGCTATTGC
The DNA here is from genome assembly GCA_030533445.1 of Cyprinodon diabolis. NCBI lineage: Eukaryota > Metazoa > Chordata > Actinopteri > Cyprinodontiformes > Cyprinodontidae > Cyprinodon > Cyprinodon diabolis. The sequence continues at coordinate 46,816,801 of CM060079.1, read as the reverse complement.
TAGCAGCAATGATTTTATGGGATTCTTTATAAATAAGATTGATCTTATTAAAAATAAGATCATAAGCACTCCTCTATCCGCGATTGTACCTGAGGTAGTCATGGAATCTGAACCGGGTTTAGACTGCTTTGATCCAGTTGAACTTTCTGAATTAGCAAAATTATTGTCTTCATCTAAGCCTTCAACTTGTATGTTAGATCCAGTTCCAACCAGGTTATTTAAGGAGGTATTCCCTTTGATCTCCTCCTCCATTTTAGATGTGATTAATCTATCTCTGTTACAGGGATATGTACCTAAAGCTTTTAAGGTTGCTGTAATTAAACCTCTGCTTAAGAAACCGTCTCTTGACCCAGATGACTTGGTTAATTATAGACCTATATCCAATCTTCCTTTCTTATCCAAAATTCTTGAGAAAGTAGTTGCCAAACAAGTTTGCGATCACTTACACCATAATGAACTTTTTGAAGAGTTTCAGTCTGGCTTTAGAGCTCATCATAGCACTGAAACAGCTCTGGTGAAAGTCACTAATGATATTCTCATGGCCTCAGATAATGGACTTGTATCTGTGCTCGTCCTGTTGGATCTTAGTGCTGCATTTGATACAGTTGACCATAATATTCTTTTAGAAAGACCTGAATATTTTGTTGGAATTAAAGGAACAGCACTAGACTGGTTTAAATCTTATCTATCTGATCAAATTCAGTTTGTTTATGTTAATGATAGATCTTCAACACGCTCAAAGGTTACCTGTGGAGTACCACAGGGATCAGTGCTAGGACCAATTCTCTTTACTTTATAAATGCTACCAATCGGTAGAGTTATTAGACAGCAAGGGATTAATTTCCACTGTTATGCTGATGATACCCAGCTATATCTGTCTATAATCCAGATGAAGCTAACCCATTACATAGATTACAGGCATGTCTGAAGACATAAAAACCTGGATGACTCTTAACTTTCTCCTTCTGAATGCAGACAAAACAGAAGTTACAGTCTTTGGACCAGAGTCTCTGAAAAAGAAGCTGATTAGCCAGTCACTTCATTTGGATGGGATTAAACTGATTTCAGATAATAAAGTAAAAAATCTTGGTGTTATTTTTGATCAGGACCTGTCATTTAAATCCCAGATCAAAGAGGTTTCTAGAATTTCCTTCTTTCATCTGAGGAATATTGCAAAAATGAGAAATCTCCTGTCCAGGGGTGATGCTGAGAAACCAGTCCATGCATTTGTTACTTCAAGGCTGGACTATTGTAATTCTTTACTATCAGGAAGTCCACAAACTGTAGTTAAAAGCCTTCAGCTGATCCAAAATGCTGCAGCCAGAGTTCTGATGAAAATGAAAAAGAGAGATCATATCTCTCCTATCCTGGCTTCTCTTCATTGGCTTCCTGTTAAATCCAGAATAGAATTTAAAATCCTCCTTCTCACATATAAAGCCTTAAATGGCCAAGCTCCATCTGATATCAGAGATCTGATTGTTCCTTATGTTCCTAACAGAGCACTTCGCTCTCAATCTGCAGGTTTACTAGTGGTTCCTAGAATTTCTAAAAGTAGAATGGGAGGCAGATCTTTTAGTTATCAGGCTCCTCTCCTGTGGAACCAACTACCAGTTTTAGTCCGTGAGGCAGACACCCTGTCTACTTTTAAGGCTAGGCTTAAAACTTTCCTTTTTGATAAAGCTTCTAGTTAGAGTGGCTCAGGTTATCCTGAGCTATCTCTATAGTTCTGCTGCTATAGGCTTAGACTTCTGGAGGACATAGGGACCCCCATTTCATCATTCTGCTTCATTCTCTCTCTGTTCTCCTAATCTGCAGAATCTGTTAGTTCAATCTCTAACGTTCTGCTCTCTCTGCTTTTCCTCAGAGTAGCTTTGCCTCGTCTGTTCCTGTTTGGCTGTGACGTCATCCAGGAAAGAAACATCAGCTGTGCCGCTTCCATCAACACCCTTGTTTGTAGATGTTGGAGATCGGCCTGTTTTCCAGTGTGGTCCTGTTTCTCTGGCCGTGGCTGGGTGGATGTGCTCTCTTCATCCTCTGGCATGGGAGCTGCCTTGGAGCTCGTCTGCCTGGCTGTGTGTTTCCTGGACGGGGCCGCCTTTTACAGCTGCTTTTTGTATCTCTGCTTCTGTCTCCTTGAACCCCAGTCGGCCTCAGCAGATGGCCGCTCACACTGAGCCTGGTTCTGCTGGAGGTTTCTTCCTGTTAAAAGGGAGTTTTTCCTCTCCACTGTCGCTACCAGCATGCTTAGTGTGAGGGATTGCTGAAGAGTCAATGAGTCAATGCAATCAACTGGTTTTCCTTAGATAGAAAACTTTGTATCAATTTGACTGTATGATCTGGTTGAACTGTAAAGGGCCTTGAGATGACATGTGTTGTGAATTTGGCGCTATATAAATAAACTGAATTGAATTGAATTGAATTAACCCTATCCTCCCATTTAATTCCCTTTTTAATGACTTGGAATCACTGCGGCGCCGCACCCACCGCACCGCAACGGTGAGACCGGAGTCGGTGTGAGCCGGGGGTAAGGACCCACTCTGGCAGCTCATTCCCCCCCCCAGCTGGGTTTGTATCCCATTTATTTCAACAGGTATTATTTCTACAGGTAACACTGATTGTTACCTGTAGAAATAAATGTAGTATTTTATAATAGCAGCTTTTCTCTGTGTGAGTCTCTCCAGGTTGAACTAACGACATTGCTAATTAGGCTCTGTGGTCTGGAACACGATGGACTCCACCAAAGTGCCTCTTTAATGCAGTGAATTTACCGTCAAATGGTGAGCAACCTTGTAGAACAACCTGAGGAAAAAAGCCTAATTTAAGTCTAAGTAGCTCATTAAAGGCGTTAGCATAAAACTGGACTTTGGATCTCAGGGAAAAACATCTGACATTAAATGTTGCAGCTTACAGTTATTTCAGTTTCTGTTCTGTGCTGCTCCAATACCCATATTATATTATACAGCTAGTGGTATAAAATGTAAAGTCAGATCCTGTTTGAAGCATTTAGAGAGAAATCGGTGAAAGTTAAATTTTTAACCAATTTTGTTTGTCAGGGTGGTTAAAATAAAGTTTATTGTGTAAAAACTTTATGATTTCCAAAGGCATCTAAGGAAAAAGCACCAATTAGTTCTGAGAGTGATTAGCTCTCAGTATCACCACTGTGATACTAGGACCAAATCTTTAAGCATTTTCACCATTGAGGCACTAATCATTCCAGACATTCTGCTCCATCATGGTGAGAAGTCATTCTAGATCTAGTTGGACCCTTATTGTAAATCAGGAGGGATTTCTCCCTATCCAATCCTGGTACCTCTGCTGAGAGTCAGTCTTTTTTTTTTTAACCGTATTTCACGTAGAGAAATGTCTTCTTTTTTCCTCCCTGCAGTCTGCTTCCATTCACACTGGTGTTGACTTCACCTTTTTATGGGAAAATATCTGTGTAGATTTTCAGTCATATTCAAGCTTGAAAAGTTCAGTTTAGGCAACTGAACGTGAAGCTTTATATCGCTTGACTGTCACTTCACGCCCAGTTACCTAAATTGCACCGGGGGGTCTGATGACATTTTAGCCAAAGGATTTTAATCAAAAGCATCATTAATGTGCATAAATAAGGAATAGTTGTATTAACCATACATGTTGACAGAGTTTTATGGGGTCCCCAGGTACTTGGGGCCCTGACTTTTAATTTAAGTTGCTGCTGTGCTCAAAGAGACAGAAGCAGACATAGAAAAAGAAGCATAGATACAAAAGGCAACTGTCAACCATCTCCACAGGAGGCCCCGTCCAGGAAACACACAGCCAGGCAGACGAGCTCCGAGCCAGCTCCCATGTCAGAGGATGAAGAGAGCACATCCAGTTAGTCACAGTCAGAGAAACAGGACTACACTGGAAAACAGGCCAAGCTCCAACATCTAGAAACAAAGGTGTTGATGGCAGCAGCACAGCTGATATTTCTCTCCAGGATGGAGTCACAGCCAAACAGGAACAGACCAGATGAAGCTACTATGAGAAAAAGCAGAGAGAGCAGAACGTTAGAGATTGAACTAACAGAAAATAGAAAAAATAAACCAAAGGCCCAACTTTTTAATCTTTTAATCAGTGAAGCAAAGATGGCCATTTACCTGTCCCGCAGAGACAGACTGCAAGAGGGAGCTCACCTTGATGCCATGGCTCTGTGGAAGGGCACTGTTAAAGTCAGAATAAGGCTGGAGTTTCACTTCCACAGAGCCACACAGAACATCTAGCATTTTATCCACTTGTGGCTGTCACTACCCGATCTGTCGCGGAAGCACGATCCGTCCTGACATGGGCGAACAGATATATATCTGGGTGTCCATAAATAATGTAATTATGGTACTAAAATTACTTATTTCTATCCTTAACTCTCTAAAGAATGCTAGTACACATCTTTAAAAAATGCGTTATTCATTTTGTAAAACAATTTTTATGCTTTTTACATTTTCTTCTTTAAAGTCGTAGAGAAGCGGCTGTTCCAACCGTTGCATTTCCGAATTCTCCCGAGTGGTGCCCGACTTTACACCAGTGAATAAAGTGAATGTGATTGGTTGATTATCAAGGGGTCGGGATTGTTGTGGCGTAAGGTTCGCAAGCAAATTTGGTTGTGGCTGGTTGGTGGGAAGCATCTTGCTAACCAGTTAGCATCTTAATGCTAGTAGGTTCTCAATGGGAAATTCCATTGGGACCAAGTAGCACTAAATTGGTGACTTAGAAACGACGCTGTCAAGGAACGCTATGGACAGCGGAAACATGCAAGAGGAGGAGAGTTTAGGGTCGGAGGTCGTGGATGAGTCTCCTCCGTCATCCATTTTTTATTTAGAGGAGGAAAGCGGGGATGAAGATGTTGTGGAAGAGGACGCCAGGGCGGCAGAAGCTTGGTTTGGTGTAGAAGGCTTCCAGCCGTACATGTTTGAGCCCTTGCCTCGCAACGCTGCCAGTTCTGTTAGCTCTACGCCTGCCGAAGACACAGACGTCCATCCCCGTGAACACTGGGACGCAACTCAATGGGAAAGGAAAAGATTCGGATTTCAACCGTTGCGTATATATGCTGCGACATATGAATCAAGATGCTATGACTGAAAACATTTGATTGACAGATGACCGTTGATCTATGATTGGCCGAATTTAGGTGTTCAGGCTGACGTAGAACTAACTGGCCTGCAGAAAACCCCCCCAGATTTTAAGCCAAATTTATTAACTTTTGGGACAATATGGTCTGAAAAAATGTACCTTTATATACATGTTTAAGCCACAATGATTTGACATTTGAATATCGCTTTAAACTTCTTCTCTGACGTCATGGGACATGCTCAGAGCAGTCTGGCAAAATCTGATTAAACCATGTTTATCTTCATTTTAGTTGCTTTTTTTCCTTAAATTAAGCACTATATACCATGATGTTAACACGAAAGGAAAACACAAAACTCAAAAAGGCTAGATTTATGTTTAAATTTTATTTATATCTAGATGCGTAAATGAGCTGATGGTGCATGCGCAGGATGGATCGTGCTTCCGGGATTGATCAGGTAGTGACAGTGTCATGGTTCTGGTTCTGTTCCAGTTTGATCTCTGAGTTTTCATTGGTCTTATTTCCATTTTTGTGTTCTAGTTATTTTTGATTGTTTATGAGATCTTAGATATTTCTTGTTTGCCCTCTGCTGCCCTTTTGTGTCAGTCTCATTTTCTGTAGCTCCCTTCTAGACTCCTCTATTCACACCTGCTCCCAATCTGCTAATTAGCCTGGTCTTTGTTTCTCTCTGTTCCCTCCTGTTCAGTCACTCTTTCCTGGTTTGTCGTCATTTTTTGCCCTCTCGTTGTAAGTATTCCTGGTCTCAGTTTTAGCTTCTGTTGAACTTTTGGTTAATTAAATCTTCAGACACCACTTCAGCCTTTTATTTCTGCATTTGGGTCCTGTCAAACCTCCAACCCACCCTGACAGACATTGGGGTTTTAACAAAATTTTATGTACTTTGCCAAATGAAGGACAACTGCAATATAACAAGCTCCTCTTTTAATTATTTTCAGCGGACACTTGTTTTACATCAATAGCTGATTCTATTGTTTGAATTGTGCAAATTAAATTGATAAAATCCAAAAAAATCATTATTATGCCACATTTAACTGTAAGCCCAGCCAAGACAAAACTAATTTCTGCCCAGACTTTTATGGAGGTTTGATATCAAAATAATCCAATGTGTGAAACATGAAACTTGAACCCAAAAAACAAACATTAAACACTTTCACATCACTGTTCACTGATCAGCTGAGTCCTCCAGGAGACGGACACATCTCTGTCTCAGCATGATCGTACACGAACAGACCCTTCCTCTAAAGCAGGAATCTCCATGTCTGTCCTCAAAGGCCTCTGTCCTGCAGGTTTCAGAGGCTTCTCAGCTGAAGGACAGTTGATTCTAATGACTGGAGTTCAGCATAAGCCTGTTAATCAGCTATCAATAGAAATCAGTTGTGCTGGAGCAGGGAAACCTCTAAAACCTGCAGGACAGACAGCGGCCCAACAGGACCGACTTTGGAGACGTGTCTCTAAAGAAAATCCCCTTTGTAACCCATGGCATCAATACAGCTAAAAATAAAAACAGCAGCCAGTGGAGAGCTTTGAGGTCGTTACAGTAGAAAAAAAAGCTTAAGAAAAAGGAGCTGCCCTTCTCTGTGTTGCCTGGGTTACAGTTGCTACAACAACACTAAGCTCCTCCAGTCATTGCGACATGATGACAGCAGTTCTGGCTTCTACTAACTAACATGGACCAAAGTCCTCAGAGCGTCTCGTTAGTAGAAATGACTTCAGTCTGGATTCCTTACTTAGCGCCTCATCAGGGTCCAGGAAGGGGACAAAGAGAAACCTCTAATACGGCCGTACAGTCAATGACCGAAGCAGTTTTTCTCACTACTTCAGGTTCATGTTTCATGGATGTCCCACTGCTCTATCAAACATCAATAAATTAATGAAGGAACACTTTGTAAATATGTCAAATTTTAAGAATATCTCATAAAAACTAGAATAAGCCACTAAACTAGATGAAAAGAACTAAAAGATTGACCATATGGAGTAAAATTTGTTCCATTATTGTTGCAGGTTTTGTAAAGGTAAATAAAAACCCTTCTCTCATAGCTCCCTTACCAAACTCAAAGACATTAAAGGACTAGCTTAAGGCTGATTTATACTTCGAAACTAGGTCGTCTGCATAGGGGTCGCAGTGAACGCCCCCTCCACAGACACTTTGCTGCACCTCTCCCATATTGTGGGTGACTGCAGACAGGAGGCCTCTGATTGGTCAAATCTATATCCGCTCAACACTATGCCTATTTCCTGTTTGGTTCCTTACCGGCTTGTTTTAATGACCACCATTGTGGAAAACGACTGGTGAAGATGGACCAGTTAGAATAGCGAGGTGCGTGAGAACGCTGGGACCCTTTTTCCACCTGGATCCCCGCTCTTTTTGGCCCTCATGTCCCTCCGTTATTGGACAAACTTGCCCCCACTTCCTCACCTCCTCGGCCGTATCTAGTAACAGCTAGTCCTGATTGTTCCTCTTGCGTTGTGGCGTGGAATAACATAGCACAGACCACACTTCAAAATTTAGCAAAAATCAAAAATGTCTGCATCAAGCTCACTGCGACACTGTGCTGCAGGAGGATAACCAGACCTTAAGGCCTCTAGGTTTCACCTCAGACTGGTGATGCTCCAGTCCATCGGTTTGTGTGATAATGTTCTAAAACCTTTAGAAATACATATTATAAAAGAACTTGAACTTAAAAAAATGCTCCTTTTGTGTTTTGGAGCTGTAGATTTTGTTTGTCATTCATTTTGCAACTTATGTGAATTTGATACATATGATACCAAAAAAACAGTTATATAAATATTTGCATTGATAATTAGATTTTTTTTCCAGTGTTACCCAAATCAAAATGTTCTACTTACTTGCATTCAAAATATTAAGCAAAAAGGAACTTAAATAATGAGATGATAGAAAAGAAAACAAGCAGAATAATCTGATAACAGCTCAGCATCACATCAGAATCAGGCCGAGGAGCAGCCTGCTGGTTCTGGTTCTGATTTTCTGCACCGTTAACTCAAATATAGCAGTTCAGATGTTCATGTAGAGCAGGAGTCTGCAAACTGCGGCCCCAGAGCCACATGTGGCTCTTTGGACCCTCTCCAGCGGCTCTAAATGGTACCTAAAATGTATATAAGGAGCTAAATAATGTATTATAATAAATACCAGTATTAAAAGCTTTAATGTTTTTTTATAAGATGAAAAAGAATTAGATTAAAAGAACCAGAAACATTATTTAAGTGTCATGTATCTTTTAACTAGTTCGGAAATTATGTGTTTTAATATTATTTCAAAAGCTAAAAATACATAAATTGTTAATTATTTAAGATGGAAACTAATTTCTTATAGGAGATTTTTTTGGAAAAAGTCATGTTGTATCTTGCGGCTCTAAGCAAGTGGTCGGACTCGGGGGGACAAAACAGCTTTTTGGATGTAAAAGGTTGCAGACCCCTGTTGTAGAGGATATGAGGAGTCTGGGACCCGTTTTTCATCAGAACCAGCACCAGGATAGAAGGTAGAGACTCTTTTCCCAGCTCCCCTCACCATCCCTTGCAGGGCCAGGCTAACTGCAGCACGTCAGCACCCTCTGCTTCACAGCTAAGAAGAATGTGGTGATGTTTGTTCTGTTGTCATGCTGCGGGCTGCGCTGGGATGTCTCATTACCCCACTGATGGTTTTCCACCAAACCAGTACATCACAGATCTAATGGGAGCTAGCATTAATAATGATAGCAAAAATCCTCATTATTTTTTATTACTGATATTAAATACTGTTAAACGATCTCTTGATCTCAGGGCCTGAAGGTCACTTCCTGCTCTGAGAACAGTTTGCAGCTCGGTGGACGCTTTCCCAGAAGTGAAGGTTCACCGAGCGCAGCAACGCTTTTACTGGCACTGCTGCGCTGCTCAATCTGGAACAGATGACAGAGGTTATTGAAAATCTGAGATCACCGTGAGGTTAGCTCTATTTGGGACATCTCACATTACAGTAGATATGTCCCGAAAGTCTCCAAAGACGTGAACAGCTGACTGTTAAGGATGTTTTTAAAGCTTTAGCTGTGTGATTGAAAGAAACAGAGAAATAAAAAAACTGACAGGTTTTATTTTTCTAAATACATTTTGTAAAATGTAAAGACTATTTCATAAGAAAATAGGAAGCTGAGTTTGATCAAATGTGACTGATGGTGTTCAGAATACCACAGCGACAGCCCCCCTTTCCTACAGAAGAACGAAACCAGGGAAAGTTTAAAACAGCATCTGAATAAAATGTGGAGCCGTTCACCAAACGAACGTCCAATCAGCGTTGGCTTTGAGGCGGGTTGAGGTGTGACGCAACGAGAAGCGCGACAGTTCAGTCTAAAGAACATGGCGGCTTCAGCCGATGAAACTAGCGTTAGCACGGCTATCGAGCAAGTTTTATGGGAATTACAGAGTATTTCTTCACTGAAAGAAGAGCAAAACACTGCTCTGGAGGCTTTTCTCAGAGGAAAAGATGTTTCTGCTCTTCTCCCGACTGGTTTCAGAAAGAGTAGCCTGGCTTGTGGTTGCGTTTTCGTCGTCGCTCTGTTAGTACGTCATATGCTTCGTTGATCTGATTGGTTTATTTGGCCCGTCTATCACCAACATAGGCCAATCAGCTAACCAGTATTTTCGCCCCTTCCCAAAATTACTTCAACGGAAGGTTTCCAGATGGATATGCGGAGCAAATCCATCTGGCGGAGTCAGGTTAGCTTAACTTAGCCTTGACTCAGTTTCACAAAAGCAGCAATGCATCCGTTACCATGGTGATTAACTTCATACAGCTAGTCTGCTCCTAACCAGGCTTACAGCCAGGATTAGTCAATCCTGGATTATTTAATCCTGGATGCTTCAGTTAGCTTCACACTGATTAGAAACCGATGAGTTTCATGATTCTAGTGGTTTGTTCCTGTATGCAGAAGATGCTGAAAATCTTTGTCACAGAATCAGGAGTGACATTATGGTTAGGCCTACACTGCATAAAAAAAAAATCAAATCTAAGTAGGTAAATTTTTTCTTAAATTAAGTGCATTTTTCCTTGAATTGAGCAGGTAAGTGAAACGCTTTTCCAATGAACAAGACAATTACAGTTAAAGTACCGGTAAGAAAAAAACAACTGGAGTCTCTTATTTCATGTGCATAATATCTGGTTATCTTTATTATTTTTTAACAACTTTGTTTCTAGATGTTGGAGCTTGGCCTGTTTTCCAGTGTAGTCCTGTTTCTCTGACTGTGACTAACTGGATGTGCTCTCTTCATCCTCTGACATGGAAGCTGGCTCGGAGCTCGTCTGCCTGGCTGTGTGTTTCCTGGACGGGGCCGCCTGTGGAGCTGGTTGACAGTTGCCTTTTGTATCTATGCTTCTTTTTCTATGTCTGCTTCTGTCTCCTTGAACCCCAGTGGGCCTCAGCAGATGGCCGCTCACACTGAGCCTGGTTCTGCTGGAGGTTTCTTCCTGTTCAAAGGGAGTTTTTCCTCTCCATTGTCGCTACAATCATGCTTAGTGTGAGGAAGAGTCAATGAGTCGATGCAATCAGCTGGTTTTCCTTTGAATCAATCAGACTGGATGATCTGGTGAACTGGAAAGTGACCTGAGATGACATGATGTGAATTGGAGCTATAGAAATAAACTGAATTGAATTATTTTAAGGATAAATATATTCATTTAATAGGCAAATCATCTTCTTTACTGCCTCAAATTAAGAGTAAATACTAGTGCTGCGCCGATTCCATTTTTTGGCCCCGATACGATACCTGGCTGTGCAGTATTGGCCGATACCGATACCATCTGTTTGGAATTGATGTGTGTATATATATGAAAAACTGCTTATTTTGAGATTTCTTTTACTCATTTTACATTCTCAGCTGTATACATTCAGTGTGTGCTTTCATTAACTTAATGCCTAAGATGATCTGTGATGCTTCAGCAACATAAAGGCCAAATGTTCTTCCTCAGTCTGTGACTCCGGAGCTTTGAATTCTAGGAATCGACATTTGATCCAGATACTATCGTTCTGCTAAATGTTCTCTTTTCATCTTGACCTGCTGCAGGTCATCTTTGGTTTAGTCATATTAGATCTGGATAAATAATATGTAACGATGTAAAAATAAAGAGCAATAAATTCACCTCCACTGCTCACAAAGTTTTTATGCCATTCATGACGTACCTGGATTCAATCCCAGGTCCCTCACATCCAGGCTTTTCACCACCGAGGGACTGGCTGCAAGGACAAAAACAGGCGTATAGATCTACCAACATAATAACATCTGGATGTTATCGTATTAGCTTTCACTTCCACCTCTTTTAAATTAGCAGTAAAGTGCTTAAACATTTTTATGAAGGAGGAGTGATGAAGTAATGTGTATTCAGGCTGTTAAGGCATTTAGTTTATTATTTAATTTGTTACATAGTTTTGCTATCATTTAGATTGTTTACCAAATGGATGAATCTGCGATTGACTTCATGGTCTCAAAGGAAGCTGCAGATCTGCATTTATCAGGATTAATTAAATCCGGTTGGATGTAAACAGACCGGCTGAGTCTGACTTGTGAATCAGATGAAGCCAGGAAGCGCTGATAAGCTTGGTCACATTCAGGCCTAATTCTTCTGATGCTCTCAGGTTTTCATTGCAACACTTTGCCATCTGAACAGAAGGGTTTAAACAAATCAGTCGAGCCGACTGGGATGGATGGATAAGAATTCCCTGGGAAACTTTGGCTATACTGGAAACTTTGGTTTTAAAGGAAAAGTCCGCTCATATTCAGAATTCAAACTTCTGAAACTAGTCATGGCAAAAAGTTTTGAGAATGATTCAAATATTAATATTTACAAAGTCTACTGCTTTAGTTTTTATAACTGCAATTTGCATATCCTCCAGAATGTTCTAAAGAGTGATCAGCGTAACAGCAATTAACCACAAAGTCAATATTTGCCTAGAAAATTAACTTTATCCCCCAAAACACATTTAAACATCATTGCAGCCCTGCCTTAAAGGAGCAGCTGACATGTTTTCAGTGATTGCTCCATTAACACAGGTGTGGGTGGTGATGAGGACAGGGCTGGAGATCAATCTGTTAGGATCCAGTAAGAATGACGCCACTGGACACTTTAAAAGAGGCTGCTGCTCGGCATCATTGTTTCTCTTCTGTGAACCATGGTTATCTCTAAAGAAACACGTGCAGTCATCATTGCACTGCACAAAAATGGCCGAACAGGAAAGAGAATGGCAGCTAGAAAGATTGCATGGTCTGACAGAATATCGGACTCAGTGATCGCAACGAAATATTTACTGATTAACGCAAAATTCATTAAATCACCGCAAATGTGTTAGTTTCACATATAGATAATGATCCTTTGATTATTCCTTGCTGAGAAGATTTCTCCTTTAAAGTCGTAGGGAAGCGGCTGTTCCAACCGTTGCATTTCCGAATTCTCCCGAGTGGTGCACGACTTTACACGAGTGAATAAAGTGAATGTGATTGGTCGTTTTTTAAAATCGGGCAGGCTTATTGTGGCGGAAGGTTCGCAAGCAATTTTGGTTGTGGCCGGTTTGTTGAAGCCTCTTGCTAACCAGTTAGCAACTTAGTGCTAGCAGGTTCCCAATGGGAAATTCCATTGGGACCAAGTAGCACTAAATGGGTGACTTAGAAACGAAGCTGTCAAGGAACGCTATGGACAGAGGAAACATGCAAGAGGAGGAGAGTTTAGTGTCGGAGGTCGTGGATGAGTCTCCTCTGTCATCCATTTTTTATTTAGAGGAGGAAAGCGGGGACGAAGATGTTGTGGAAGAGGACGCCAGGGCGGCAGAAGCTTGGTTTGGTGTAGAAGGCTTCCAGCCGTAAATGTTTGAGCCCTTGCCTCGCAACGCTGCCAGTTCTGTTAGCTCTACGCCTGCCGAAGACACAGACGTCCATCCCCGTGAACACTGGGACGCAACTCAATGGGAAAGGAAATCATTCTGAATTCAACCGTTGCGTATATTAGCTGCGAGATATGAATCAAGATGCTATGACCAAAAACATTTGATTGACAGATGACCGTTGATATATGATTGGCTGAATTTAGGTGTTCAGGCTGATGTATAACTAACTGGCCTGCAGAAGATAACGGAAAAAAAAAAAACAGATTTTAAGACAGGATTTTTTTATAAATGGAAATTTTAAAACTTTTGGGACAATATGGTCAGATAAAGAGTACATTTATATACATGTTTAAGTCAGAATGATTTGACATTTAAATATGATTTCCCTACGACTTTAATGGCTTAAAAAACCTTTGGACAGAAATCTGTCATTCAGAAGAAGTTTAAAATAAAACCGGTAGATTCATAAATATGTTTAAAAAAAATTATAGCCATAAATCTCACTGTAATGATTCTGTGTTAAATAAAAGTTTAGCCACACTTCCTTATCCCCATGCCCAGCACTAATCCATGCTAATCCAGAGATTTACTTTCAATCCCGTATCTGTAAATCTGACCTAAGAGGATTTCTCAGTAATGCAAACCAGCCTCCAATCTCCCCTTTCTTCTTCATGGAGTAATAAGGTTTCAAAGGAACGGTTCTGGCTCCTATAAGGAGGCTTTTAAAGGTTCATTTTCACAAACATCTTTGTTGTTCTTTCAATTCAAACCTGAATATAAAAACTACTCCTAAGGGATAAAAAGCTGATGGATGACATCACCTGAGAAAAAGGCATCATTCAGAGCTTCGATTGGACCGTAGATGCTGAGCAGAACCGTCTGAAACATCAGATTAACCATTCTGATAAGAACAAACAATCATGCAGGATTAGAAGTGAAGGCGCCTCATGTTTGGTAACTTTATTGTGCAGATTTTAGGAAACTTTTACAGGACAGCAGTAAATGTTCACAACACATCCACATGTTCACAAAGCGCAGAGAAACAGTGAATCAGAAGGAGCAGGAATCAGCCACGCCCTCCCAGATACTCTGAGCGGATGCAAGCGACTCTAGACTCTTCTAATGATCATCTTAGGGAAACCATCCGACGCTAAACACAGAGTGCATCACATCTCCAACAATCTGAGGCCGGTTTATTAAGCTGTTTCTGAGTTTATCTAGAGTCAAACCAAAAGTCTTAGATCTGAGAATCTATCATTAATTATCAGATATTTTTGGGCACATTACATTAAATTAATTTGGCAACCAACAGTTTCTATGTTTGGAACGCAGCACCTTAAAGCATCTACTACCAATGAACACATAACCATGAACACAACACATGGTGCTGCTTTAGTACAAATAGACTTTGAATCTGACCATTTAGTTTTCATTTTGTGTTGATTGATGCCTTATTAGCTCAAACCAGTTTCCCTTTTTCTCCATTTAAAGAACAACTCTGATATTGGACAATTAGAAGCTGATAAACAAGTTAATATTTAACCCTGAAAGCTTTTATCTGATTTGGTAACAGATTTCTACCAACGTAACCAAGTCTGAGACTTTTCCTTCATCCAGCTGCTTAACGGGACATTTTAGGCCTTTTTGAATGTTTTTGATTATCAGCAGGAACCGTTTTTTTATTTCGTTTTATATTTTCTGGATCGAGCTGAATGTGGAGTTCTGGTGTCCTGCTGACTAACGTTCCACCAATCGCCTCACAAACTTTCATAATGCTTCATTTTTTTTAAAGAAAATCCATACTTTTCAATTAGGCTGACATCTGAAATCTAATGATTATAAATTGAATTTTGTTCCATTATTATTTCACAAACAAAACATTAAAAAAAATGGAATCTAGAAAGGAAACTTTGAAAAACTTCATCAGGCTTCCTAAAGGATTTGGAGGAAACTTTGCTGTGTTTTTCTAATTTTATTTGTTCTAAATTCTCTGTTTTAGATTGACTTTAACAAATTTCCCTCCTTTTTATTTCCATTTTCAGATCATTTCCCAGGGGCTGTGATTAGTCAACATCTTTCAATGTCTTCACTTTGTTTTAAACCAGATCAGTTGTTCCTAGAGGCTAAAGCTAACAGCTAATCCATGTTGGATTAGCTGTTAGCTTTAGCTAAAAACAGCAGATTTCTCTCTATATAATAAACCTGGATGTGAAAAATGTCAAAGCAGACGACGTTTTAAAACCGCTGCCATGTTTGTTTTAGCTAACAGCATCTGAGCTAGCGGCTTCTTTAGCCGATGCTAGCCGTAACGGCGATGCTACCATGAGAAGCTGGGACATCAGAATGGACGTTAAACTAATTAAAGCTGCTTTTTCTTAACTTCTGTAAGACTTTGATGTATTTTTTTAAATCTATTTATATAGAAAACATTTTTTTTTTTCAGAAATCTTAATCTTCTATTTATATTTTAATATTCGATCTTTTTATGAATTTTACTTTGAAATTAAGGATTAGCAACAAGCTTTTTTTTATTGTTATTTGGCCTCTGGAGTTTTATTAAACCTGATTTTCTTGTAACACTTTAAGAAAAAGAATAAAAAGTTGTTTTCTTTCTTGTTTGTTTTTTTTAATCATGGTGAAGAAGTTGTTTATAAGAAAAAAAAACTTGTTTTACTGCTGTCTAAGATGACCTTGTAATAAACATCCTGTCAACACATGATTTTTACGGCAGGTACAGATCAGTAATTATTTTAAGGACATAAAGATATTTGGCAAAAGGAGAGAAATGAGGCTTCTAGGACATTATTTCTGAAACTTCTAACTAATGGATCTGAACCTTACGGAGTCACATTTAAGGCAAAAATCAATAGAAATAAAATGGTCAGACAGATTTTCTTCCTGTTCGTTTTGGCACCTCTAACTTCATGGCCATCATTCACAGACTAAAGCAAATAAACAGCTTATAAATACATGAGTAACAATAGAAAGAAAGAAAATAAGCAATTAAAGGCAAAATAAAGACAACTTTGTCAGGATTAGTGCAAAACTTAGAACTAGAAATTAGATCCAGACTTGAAGCAGAAATGCGGAGCCTGTAACAGTCAGAAAGCAGCAAAACGTAACGAGCTGCCGACTCCTCGGGGCCCCGCCCATTTCTAACCGCTTCATTAACACCAGTCTAAACAAACAGAAGCAGGATCTGAGAAAAAAAATAACTTTTCTGTTCTGTGTCGTTCATAGTGGCCCTTAAATGCATCATTTTAAAGTGCAAAACCTTCATCCGTATCCATCCAGGCGGTGCATTTACTGACCCCTTCCAAACAAACCCTTCTATGCTGCTGTGGACACGCCGGCTCAGTGCACGACCACCGCCACCACTTTTCACCACTACCTAAACACAGACACATAAAACAACACCATGAATGTTTGTAACAGATTGGTGGTTCCTAATTATAACCAGTTAAATCAACCTGTGACCTAAAGACGGAGTCAAACCCTACTGGTTTGCATCATGTGAGTTTGGGGGTAAAAACACCATTTGTCACCATTACACATCGATGTACCACATATGAAGAACAGTTTAGGATAGGGGATCATGTAATGTTCTGGTTCAGTCCATTTTCCAGCGTATTTAACTGGTTTGATTAAATAAACGGCCCATATAGACAGCTGAAACATTGTGAACTCCTCCTGCACATCTACACACGTCAGGCAAATCCCTCAGGAAAGCCCAGATTCAGGGACCATGAGCTCCTGGGATGTCAGGCTCGGTCAAAAAGCCGGCGGGACGGCGAAGCGGTGGGAGCGAAGGATGGGGGAGTCAGAGCATCTGAAGGGACTTTACTAAAGCTGGGAAATGAAGCGGGCAGGAAGAGGCCAGATTTAGAGGATCGGACGAGGCTTTAAGACACGTTTGGATCTGAGCTAAACATCGGGGATCAAACGCAAACCAGGTGTGACGGCGTAACCCAAAGCTGACTGAAGTAGACTTCCTGTATCCGTGTGAATGGGACACTGTGTAATACATTCAGGAACTTCTTATGTAACTCGGGACGTCATCGGAGGCGCCTCCGGAGGTCAAAGAGGGTAAAGCAGACGGTCGGCGTGAAACAGCCTCCCCATGGCTGCCCGCCGCCTTTTCCACCACCGATCAGAGATGAGTGAGGACGACACACTGCACGTCTTCTCATGCCAGCATCTTCTCCGGGTTCTTAGAGAGGGTCTGCAGAAGGCTTCTTTGGAAATCCTCCTCTGGTAGTTCAGGTAGCAGGAAGTCCAGCAGGACATCAAACATGCAGAAGACCAGATGTCTGCAGAAACACAGGAAAATCATCGTCATTTCAGACGCTAAGAAATTTTATAGTTTAGACCAGACGTCTACAGAATCCCTCCATGTCTGTCATTAATTCAGATTTATATATACATATATATGTTACCTGTGGGATTAAAAACACAGCAAACAATCAAATGATTATTAGCAGGAACTGTTTTTTCCTTCTTATATTTTCTGTATTTTTGCTGAATGTGGAGTTCTAGTTTCCTGCTGACTAACGTTCCACCATCGCCTCACAAATTTCATAGTGCTTCATTTTTTAAAGACCATCCATACTTTTCAATTAGTCTGACATCTGAACTCTTCCAGTAGTTTTATGATTATAAAGTGAATTTGTTGCATCATTATTTAAGAAATAGAACATTAAAAAATGGAATCTAGAAAAGAAACCTTGAAACACTTAAAGGAGAAGTCAGTTCATATTCAGAATTCAAACTCCTGAAAGTTCTTTAAACCTGAAATGATTCCATCCTGTTCAATAAATGATCCGTGTTTTTAATTCAGAGTAATTTTCATGTGAATGTGCTTTACTGGAGGCATCCATGTTTGTCAAAGAACACTACTGCCACCTACTGGTTTGTGACGTCACGGTGCGGTATCGGCTGTTGATCAAGTCCCAGTGCTGTATCTGGTGTTTGTCACAACGCGCTATTATCCAAGTCATCTTGAAAACATTCTTCTTCCAAATGTCGGCTACATATTACGGGTTTTTTCTCTGGCCAGAAGTTCGATGGCAAATCCTCCCTCTTCAAGTTGGCGATCCAACGACCAACCCGTCCGTGGAGGATCAGGAATCAGAAAGCTGGAATAACTCTTTTTATCACTTTTCCCCGATGTATTCCAGCATCCAGCTGCCATGCACGTGGGCATTGTCAGTTTCACTATAGCTCTGGTGAATTTCAATGGTGAAGTCCTCTGGAAATCTTCAATAATTGTTGTTGATTGCAGATGTGTCTAGTAGTTCCCATTGATTTAGCTTGTAAAGCAGGGAGAATGGCGCTAGGCTTACCGCACCGTGACGTCACTGCTGGAAGATGGCAGGAGGGAGGCGTTACTATATTTGGGCAAAAATGGCCACTCCCAGACCCAGTGATCGCGACGAAAATTATTGTTTTTATTTTTTTACTGATTAAGGATAAATTATTATTAATTATTATAATAATTATTATACCTAAAACATATGAGTTTTAGGTATAAATAATGATCCATTGATTATTTCTCACTGACCGGACTTTTTTATTAATCAGGTTAATCAGGCTTCTTAAACGATTTGGAGGGAACTTTGCTGTTTTCTCATGTTTTTCTAATTTAATTAGTTCTAAGTTCTCTTTTTCAGACTGATTGTTACGATTTTCCTTCCTTTTTATTTGCTGTTTCAGATCATTTCAGGCTTTCGTCTGGAGGGAGGAGCAAAAACGCGTTTCTATTGCCGGACGTTAGAAGCAACAATTCTGTCGAGAGCAGATTTAAAGTGTAATCTGAAATTAATGCAGTTCGTAAAAAATGTATCTGACAAAGAGGAAGTTGAAAATATAAGAAAAAAAGTAAAAATAAAAATATGAAAAAACAAACAGAAAAAAAACAGCAAAGTTACTCTCAAAACCTTTTTATTATTATTATTACATTTTCATTTTCACTCCCTGTGTGCCTTTTTTTTCTAATATTAAAACTTGTTCTTTGCATCAATAGTGGAAGAAAATGAATTCCATAAATATTTTCCTCTTTTATCCAATCAAGAATCAGTTCTATTAGGGGATCAACCATCTATCTGCTCATTCTAATTATTCTATAGGAGAGATTATTCAAAACAGTCACAGATGCATGAAGCTTTTTAGAGAAACTTTAAATGAGCTCTGAATGGTCCTAAAAACAAATCAGATATGGGATAATAATAGAAGGAAGCAGGGATTCTATCATTATTCTCTATTTATTCTGCATAAGCATTGCTAATGGGATCTAATTTTATTTTCTAGACCTAAGAAGGCTGTTTTTGATGAAGGGACATGAATGGAGACAGTAAATGGGGATTAATGGATGCTTTAAAGGAACCAAACTAATCAGGTTCATGTAGCACAGAGTGTCCAGGATGAAGCCAGGTCAGGGAACATCTGTTTTATTAAGACTCCATTAATTCCTCAGAAGTCATCTCAGGACGCTTCTCTCTTCGTTGGAACCTGCAGCCAATAAAATGCCGGCGTCTCCGTTTTAAATTTAACTACAAAAACTGAAGGCTGGACACACGGAAAGTTTATATGGAGCTAGACCTCCATGAAGGAGGAGAGGAGAGGAGAGGAGAGGAGAGGAGAGGCCTAATCAGCTTAAATAAAACCTTTACTTTTCATTTATATTATATATAATTATATACATAATTCTAAATTATATTATATCATTTATCATTGAAATGAATTCAGATTTGCTATCTTGGAACTATATAATAATAATAATAATAATAATTAAACCATCGACCTCCTAGTGTAGATACTTCATATTTTACTATTTTAAAACCTTAATATTTCTTGTCTATTTTCAGTATAAAAAAAAACAACATTTTATATTTTTAAATCTCTTATTTCTAGATAAAATATTTTATTTAAAAATCGTAAAGGAGGCTGAAAATAAAAAAAATTTTTACTATAAAAAGCAAACAAATGTAAATTAACTTTATTTCCTTGGACCACAAAACAGAATACATCAAATTACTGCACTTTACATTTATAAATGAAGCAACATTTAATTCAACATATTTACTTATTTATTTGTAGGTTTAATATCTGATTAATCTATTTTCGATAAATAAAGAAATAAATGTTCTTTTTTTCATGGGGCTTTCACATTATTGTATTTCAGGCATTTTTATGCCTTAAAGGAATAGTACACCCAAAACATGATTAGCCTTCATTTTCTACTCACCCCCATGCTGAACAACACTCTGGAGTACTTTTTTGATATCTCAAATGCATCTGGAGATCTGGGAGGCTTCTTGCTGTCTGCTGACATTCAAATAATGGAGGTCTATGGCGCCCGAGGCAGAAAGGTCCATAAAAGTCCACAAAAAACGTGTCAATATTCCTCCATACTGCTCGTCCAATGTATTCCAAGTGTCCTGAGTGGGTAGCGTCCATAATTTACTCGAAACGAAGTCATTTAGAATGTTTTTAGAGCATAAACAGTAGTGTATAGGATTTCCTAAAAGCGCGCGCCTGCGAGTTCACGAGTCTACGGAAACCGCGGCAGACCAAACCAGATGAAAGTGCGCATTCAGCTCGGTAAAGAACTCATGCTTCTTCATGTTTCTTTCTTTGCACAGGTAAACAGCACATTTCTTCTTCTACGCTTGCATTATCAAGAGCAGACGCTGAATGCGCACTTTCATCTGGTTTGGTCTGCCGCGGTTTCCGTAGACTCGTGAACGCGCTTTTAGGAAATCCTATACACTACTGTTTATGCTCTAAAAACACTCTAAATGACTTTGTTTCGAGTAAATTATGGACGCTACCCACTCAGGACACTTGGAATACATTGGACGAGCAGTATGGAGGAATATTGACACGTTTTTTGTGGACTTTTATGGACCTTTCTGCCTCGGGCGCCATAGACCTCCATTATTTGAATGTCAGCAGACAGCAAGAAGCCTCCCAGATCTCCAGATGCATTTGAGATATCAAAAAAGTACTGCAGAGTGTTGTTCAGCATGGGGGTGAGTAGAAAATGAAGGCTAATCATGTTTTGGGTGTACTATTCCTTTAATTTATCTCATGGATCACATCACAATGATGATGGGAAAATCCAACACGTCGTAACCCCCGACTTAGTGTTTTGTGACCCCTGAGGGGTCCTGGCCCCCATATGATTAAAATCCTCCTTCTCACATATAAAGCCTTAAATGGCCAAGCTCCATCTGATATCAGAAATCTGATTGTTCCTTATGTTCCTAACAGAGCACTTCGCTCTCAATCTGCAGGTTTACTAGTGGTTCCTAGAACTTCTAAAAGTAGAATGGGAGGCAGATCTTTTAGTTATCAGGCTCCTCTCCTGTGGAACCAACTACCAGTTTTAGTCCGTGAGGCAGACACCCTGTCTACTTTTAAGGCTAGGCTTAAAACTTTCCTTTTTGATAAAGCTTCTAGCTAGAGTGGCTCAGGTTATCCTGATCTATCTCTATAGTTCTGCTGCTATAGGCTTAGACTGCTGGAGGACATAGGGACCCCTTTTTCATCATTCTGCTTCATTCTATCTCTATTCTCCCACTCTGCAGAATCTGTTAGTTCAATCTCTAACATTCTGCTCTCTCTGCTTTTTCTCATAGTAGCTTCATCTGGTCTGTTCCTGTTTGGCTGTGACTCCATCCTGGAGAGAAATATCAGCTGTGCTGCTGCCATCAACACCTTTGTTTCTAGATGTTGGAGCTTGGCCTGTTTTCCAGTGTAGTCCTGTTTCTCTGACTGTGACTAACTGGATGTGCTCTCTTCATCCTCTGACATGGGAGCTGGCTCGGAGCTCGTCTGCCTGGCTGTGTGTTTCCTGGACGGGGCCGCCTGTGGAGCTGGTTGACAGTTACCTTTTGTATCTATGCTTCTTTTTCTATGTCTGCTTCTGTCTCCTTGAACCCCAGTGGGCCTCAGCAGATGGCCGCTCACACTGAGCCTGGTTCTGCTGGAGGTTTCTTCCTGTTAAAATGGAATTTTTTCTCTCCACTGTCGCTACCAGCATGCTTAGTGTGAGGGATTGCTGAAGAGTCAATGAGTCGATGCAATCAGCTGGTTTTCCTTGGATAGAAAACTCTGAATCAATCTGACTGGATGATCTGGTGAACTGGAAAGTGACCTGAGATGACATGATGTGAATTGGAGCTATAGAAATAAACTGAATAGAATCGAATAGAATTTGGGAAACCCCTGATCTATCGTATAAAATCCCTCCATGGATGTTTGTGTCTGTGGTGTTTTAGAGGCTAGAACCTGATGGAACATTTGATGAATCTTTCTTTATTAACTCCAATTATAATTATGACTTCACCACCTAACTTTAACCAAAAGTGATTAATATTTGTTTGCAAAAAATATTGAGAAACCAATAAAACCCCCAACAGGCTGTCATGCGGTGTTTAATTCACCTGTTAATGTCCGGGTCCTGAAAGGAATCCAGAGCAGTCTGCCAGCTCAGTCTGAATGTATCAGAACCCAGAAGATCTGAGACCAGATCTAAAGACACAAAGACATGAAGATGAAGGTGAGGGTTTGCAAACACCAGGCGGGAGTCTGTTTCCTGTAGAAAGACTTTCAAAAAATTGTTTCCAGAGTTTTCCCTGGCTGTGAGTAGCTTAAAGTAACTGCCCATCCCCCACCTGTTGCTACACACAGCTGCTCAGATCCTCACGGGAAGACAACACTGATCTAAAAATGATTGAGGATCATCTGATCGGTTTTGCCCCTAAAACAAATAGATTCAATGAAGATGTTTGTTTGTTCAAAAATAATCATTTTAAACACAAAACTTATTTCATTGGTAATTTGTCTGACTTGCTCTAATAAAAGGAAAGTATGCTTATTTCAAGAAAAAAAATGCACTTATCTAAAGTTTTATTTTATTTTTATTTTTTTCAGGGCACTATCCTTCCATCGTCATCATTGCAGAAAAAGGTCAAAGTCATGGTGTGGAAACTAACGCTTCTGTAGGTCAGTTTGTCTTCTATGCCTTGAGCAGATAGCCTGGCTAACTGACCGGCTAACATCAAGGCGTTAAACCTGAACAGCAGTGAGACGTTCCTCACAGTAAAAGCTTAAAGGAAACGTCCACTCAAGATCAGAATCCAAACTTCTGAAAGTTCTTTAAATTTGAAATGATTCCATTCTGTTCAATAAATGATCCGTGTTTTTAATTCAGAGTCATTTTCATGTGAATGTGCTTTACTGGAGGCATCCATGTTTGTCAAAGAACACTACTGCCACCTACTGGTTTGTGACATTGTCACGGTGCGGTATCGGCTGTTGATCAAGTCCCAGTGCTGTATCTGGTGTTTGTCACAACGCGCTATTATCCAAGTCATCTTGAAAACATTCTTCTTCCAAATGTTGGCTACATATTACGGGTTTTTTCTCTGGCCAGAAGTTCGATGGAAAATCCTCCCTCTTCAAGTTGGCGATCCAACGACCAACCCGTCCGTGGAGGATCAGGAATCAGAAAGGTGGAATAACTCTTTTTTTTCACTTTTCCCCGATGTATTCCAGCATCCAGCTGCCATGCACGTGGGCATTGTCAGTTTCACTATAGCTCTGGTGAATTTCAATGGTGAAGTCCTCTGGAAATCTTCAATAATTGTTGTTGATTGCAGATGTGTCTAGTAGTTCCCATTGATTTAGCTTGTAAAGCGGGGAGAATGGCGCTAGGCTTACCGCACCGTGACGTCACTGCTGGAAGATGGCAGGAGGGAGGGGCTACTATATTTGGGCAAAAATGGCCGCTCCCAGACTCAGTGATCGAGATGAAAATTATTGTTTTTAATTTTTTACTGATTAACGCTAAATTCATAAAATCACCACAAACGTGTTAGTTTTAGGTATAAATGATGATGGATTGATTATTCCTTGCTGAACGGACTTTTCCTTTAAAAAACAAAACCACATTAAAGAACTAACTCATCCTGGTCGTTTAAGCCAGGCGTACACTGTACGATTTCTGCCTTTTTTGGGCCAATTCTCCAGTCGTGCGTGGTGTAGTGTACAGGGGGTAACGAGGGGCGATCAGCCTCTAACGACCACCCCCCCATCAGGAATTGTGAAGTCGGGAGAAAATCAAACATGTTTGAAATTCAGTCGACCGTCATTAGGTGGTCGTTGGCAAATCGCTCAGTGGGCAAACAAGGATTCTTCTTCTTCTTCTTCTCAGAGGTAAACCCAGCAGCATGGCGGGGGTGCAATGAGTGAAATGGAGTTCTTTCTGTCAAACTGACAGACCGTAGTAGCCACGTTAGCTCAGCCCTGTCTTTGTCCAAATACGTCGTCTCCTTTTCTTTTTAGGGCTTTCAGCACAAAATTGCCCAAATATCCAAGGCAGCGCGTTTCACTCTAGTGAGCTTCATGTTCCTCTGCTACTGGTTTGGCTTCCAGATAGACGAGTCTGAGTAGCGCCATCTCACTGCAGAGCTGAGTCCCACCTGGTTTTTAGACGTACAGTGTGAGCAGGTAGATCGCATCAGAGCGTCGGGTCACACGGCGTGAGAACAAACATGGTGAGCTGAGAACTTTTAAACCCTTCGGTTTCATGATACAGTGTGAAATATAGCTGCATGTAACGATTGAAAAAAATCGTACAGTGTTCGCCCGGCTTAAGAAACGCCAACATTCAGCTCTTTTAGATCTCTTCACTTCATCCCTTCTGTTTCGGGCAGCCTGTGCTCAGTGCCATCAGCATTGATTGGAGCCTCCCCACAGTTACAGTAGTAGCCATTCAAAATTTCCCCACTTTCCTTGAGGGGTCCTTGGCTGGTCCCCTACAGTTCCTTTTTAAACATCAATCTTTGTACTAAAATATTCTTTCTGTCATGATTTGTGGACATTATGATCTAAAGTGAAGCATCATCTCCTGGTCAGACCCTGTAATTCAGTGAAAGGGTGGAGTCAGAGTTTAAAATATGCACGCCCAGGAGAAGGTCAGTGGCTGGAAGTTGGAGGGGATTTTGCTCGGAGTTGCAGGGAAGTAGTCTGCCATTTGGCTGCCGTTTGACTGGGAAGGGTCATTGGCTGCTACTGTAACTGTCCCAGATATCCTCAGCCTCCAGTAATCTCTGAGGTCCCACCTGGTTTTTTGACGTAGAGTGTGAGCAGGTAGATCGCATCAGAGCGTCGGGTCGCACAGAGTGAGAACAAAAATTGTGAGCTGTGAACTTTTAAACCCTGCAGTTTTGTCGTACAGTGCGAGCTTTAGCTGCATGCAACGATTGAAAGTTAAAAAGTTAAAGTTAAAAACGGTCACATTATCATGATACTATAACAGATCAAATGTTATTTCAGCAACAGGAGGAACAGCAGGCTGTTCTGGGTGTCATGTCGGCCAATCCCTCCGTACCTGGCACGAGGTTGGTCAGGCAGTCTAAGGCCTGCTGCTTGGTGTGGTCTTTTTGCTGCTGGCTGCGTTCAGGCGGAGCGGCAGCTGGCAGAGCTCCTCCCGGCCACACCGCTTCCTGGACGACCTGCAGGTATGCCACCCAGTATTTGGTGCCGGTCAGGTTGGCTACGCTCACGTCCAGCCATCTGAAACACACACAGAAGGGGTTCATAGTTAGTGATTATCCAGCCGTCCGTAGGCCCAGCTGACAATGAGAAGCAGATCCAATCCCAGTTGACACCTGGAGACACAGTGGAGCCTTTCAGCCTGGATTTAGGAGCTGAGTGCATCGTGACCCTGTTCTGCCTGACTGGACCATATCACAGCTCTCTGGTTAGCGGCTGATTTCACATGAAAGCCTGCGTCTTCTCTCCACAGCACTCCCACGGAGATTTGAACCTACGGAGCAAGAGGAGCCTGACCTGGCACAGCCTTGCACAGGAAGTGCTCTCAAACTAAACCCTTTTAGTGTTTGGTCTGCTCTGTTTCTACCTGACTGACAGGATTTACGGCGTACCACGGCCAACGTGGAACCCAGACTAAAGGAAGTTACTGAAGGCAACTAGTGAGCTATTTAGACGCTGGACAGCTTACTCAGATCACCCTGTAGGACGTGTGATAAAAAGTTCAATAGAGCAGAATGAAGCTGCTTTGAAAACATCCAAAAGGCCTGAGCTGCTGGAAAGGTAAGAAAAAAGAAAATAAAAGAGAGGAAAGGAAAAAAGCAGGAGGTCAGCGGCTTCCTAAGAGGGGGCCACAAGGGGGCCTAGGGGAACCTCAGGGAAATAGAAATACATTTATTTACAAAGTGATAAATTTTTTAAATCATGAAATACAGTATAATATTGTTTAAACATTTAATGTATATAAACATGAAAAACTGTAATATTCAAATAAAAAGGCTAAAAGTTGAAGAAAGTAACGTTAGCTGACAGGATGATGAAGGCCTTTTTCTTTTTGCAATTAGATTCCAGGATGGCGCTTGTTTTTTTGTTGTTTTTTGTTTTACTTTAAACATACTCCAAATGAAACATAGAGCAGTCGACTATGACATTGCTATGGCACTGCACATTTAAGCCCCGCCCTCCCTTTGTTTGCATCAAAAGTTTGCATCCAATGAGAAAAATAATACAGAGTTAAATAAGATGTTATATGCTTTTTGCTAAACAAATAATTGTACAGAATTAAAACAATCACATGTGCCACTGTCTGTTAGTCTGCATTGTGGGGTTGGATGCATCATTGGAAATTTGTGAAACCCTGCATTAGGCTATGGAAAACAGGGGTTCCCAAAGGGGAACATTTTTTAAGAATTTTCAAATTCTTAAAAACATATTCCTGATATACATGAAGGTCCAAACTATATCACGAAACATATAAACGGGAAATGTCCAACTAAATACTGGATAAGCGGTTGGATCAGCTGATCAGGAAGGCCAGCTCTCTGATTGGATGCCCTCTGGACTCAGTGCAGGAGGTGGGAAACAGACGGATCCTAACTAACTGAACATCTCTGTCAGAGCATGTGAGCGTGGAGCGAGCGGTGCAGCGGAACGGAAGAAATATGGTGGAGCGCAGAGCGGTCTTCAATTCAAAGGCCAGAGCGAGGATTTAGCTCCACTCCAGTTCGCTCCAATGTGGATAAAATATCATAAAAACATACACTAACTATACTGAAGAATACAGAGTGGGTTTACATAAAGTGATCGTTGTGGTAAGAACCCGTTTTTGAAAATAAATGCAGTATATGCTATTATCTCATCCGCAATGGGATGAGATGTGACCTTTTTTAATGTAGTCTGGTAAAATAAATGAATAAATAGGAAACGGCAGGCAACATGAATGGAGCGAGGTGTTCATTCACAGCTGGGAAACAGTGCCATAATTTAACAGCCAGTTAAATAAGACAATCCACATGTATCGGTCACATCATTAAATCAAACTCCATGTGTCTCAGGGCCTTGGCACCGTTACAGGAAGGAAAAATGTCAGTAAATGCCTTCTCCTTAAAATTTGAGCGAGCGTGGAGCGATACATCCTCCTGAGCGGGGAGCGGGAATTGCTCGGCGCTCCACTCCGTTCACATGCTCTGATGTCTGTTGGATAATGTCCCCCCCCCCCATGCATGAAGCTGGTGCTGAACTGGACAGCTCCTTAAGTGACAGCCTGCTGCACCTTAAATGCACCAAGGAGCGTTATCACAGATCCTTCCTCCCAGCAGCTGGAAGACTCTAGAACCACCACTGTTCCCAACAACCTCAACAAGTTCTTCCATTCATGCTGATTTTGCACAGTTTCTACATTAGTCAGTTAAATAACCGGCTGCTGTCATTCTGCACATCTCTGATGTTGCTGCTATTTTCACAAAAATGGGAGTGGCAGCTTAGTGGTTAGGATATAGAGCTTGGAATCCTGAGGTTGTGAGTTTAAAACCCGCTCCCACAGACTGCCACTCGGGGTCTCTGAGCAAGACCCTTAACCCCCGATTGCTCCCTGGGCACAACAAATAATTTAACTGCGGAGAGTGAATTTTGTTGCTCTGTACTTGTGACAGTATAATGACAATAAAAATATGCTGGGGGGAAAAAAAAACATTACTGTAAAATTTCCACAGCTATATACACTGTGTGCAGAATTATTAGGCAAGTTGTATTTTTGAGGATTATTTTTATTATTGGGCCACAATTGCGTTCTCAATCAACCAAAAAGACTCCTTAATATCAAAGTTTCATATTTTTGGAAGTTGATGTGTTTTTTTATTTTTATTTGGCCATTTAATGAGGATGTCTGTGTGTGCAAGTAAATATTACTGTGCAGAATTATTAGGCAATTGAACAAAAAACAATTATATACCCATCTCACTTGTTTATTTTTACCAGGTAAACCAATATAACAACTCAAAATTCAGAAATAAACATTTGGGACATTTAAAAACAAAATAAGTCAGTGACCAATATAGCCACCTTTCTTCACCATGACGCTCTAAATCCTTCCATCCATAGATGCTGTCAGAGTCTTGATCTGTGTGCGATCCACATTGCATGCAGCAGCCACCACAGCCTCCCAGACACTGTTTTCCCTCCCTGTAGATCTCACATTTCATGAAGGACCACAGGTTCTCCATGGGGTTCAGATCAGGTGAACAAGGGGGCCATGTCATTATTTTTTTCTCCTTTTAGCCTTTTTCTGGCCGCCACGCTGTGGTGTATTCTGATGCGTGTGACGGAGCATCGTCCTGCAGGAATATCAGGTTTCTCTGGAATGATGGCGTCTTCTTCTTGTTCCGCTGTTTGAAGAAGGTGTCTTCCAGAAACTGGCAGTAGGTCTGGGAGTTGATCTTGACTCCATCATCAACCTGAAAAGGTCCCACAAGCTCATCTTTGATGATAGCAGCCCATAGCATTACCCCACCTCCACCTTGCTGGCATCTGAGTGGATAAGGAAGTTGCTGGCCTTTACTGATCCAGCCCGGTGCCCATCCATCCATCTGGCCCATCAAGACTCTCTCTCATTCATCAGACCAAAACACCTTGGAGAAATCAGTCTGCAGATATTTCTTGTTCCAATCTTTATGTTTTGTCTTGTGTGTCTTGTTCAAAGGTGGCCTTTTTTCGGCGTTCCTTACCTTGGCCAGGTCCCTGAGTATTGAGCACCTTGTGCTTCCCGGCTCTCCAGACATGTTGCAGCTCTGAAATTTGGCCCAACTGGTGGCTAATGGCTTCCTGGCAGCTTCACGCTTCATCCTTCTCAATTCATGGGGAGTTATTTTGCGCCCCTGTTGGCTATTTGCCATGAACCGCTTGATTGTGCGATGATCTCGCTTCAAAAGCTTGGCAATTATTGACTATTCAGAGTCTGTCAAATCTCTTTTCTGACCCATTTTGTCAAAGGAAAGGAAGTTGCCTAATAATAAAGTACACCTTATATAGGTTGTTGATGTCATTAGGCCACACCCCTTCTCATCACAGAGATACACACCACCTGATTTACTTAATTTGTTGTTGGCTTTCAAGCCTCTACAGCTTGGAGTAGGACAACATGTAGGAAAAGGATGATGTGGTCGAAATACTCATTTGCCTAATAATTCTGCACACAGTGTATTGATTATTTATTCATTGGGTGGCTGCACAGTATTCATATTGTACAGTACAGTATTTTATCTTTTTTTTTTCCCCAAGTCTGATATTTCTTATACTTATTCTGATATTTTTATACACTCTTTAGGGTCTAGATTGGTGTACTTTTGCTCAATCAAACATTTGCCTACCACTTTTGCTGTAATGCTTCTGCCCCAGTAGAACTTTTTATTTCCTACCTAGAATGGGCGACAACAGTTGAATAAACTTGTGGCTCTCAAAATGGTATCGGTGCCCTATTTGTTGGTACTCGCTGATACCGATACCACCATTTTAGCGCTGGATCGGGGCCCCGCCCGATACTGGTATCGATATCGGTGCAACACTATTAAAAATTACATTTTAACTGATTTTTGGGATCACAGACTGAAATGTTTTGCCACCTCTGATGTACAGGATGCAAAGGTAACAAACTTTTTCATTCTACATTTCAAAGTGCCTGACAAAAGTATTCACACCCCTAAAGTGTGAAAGGATGCAACCACTACTGATTAATCCAGATTTTTATAGGGGCATTACGGTAAAGGGTAAACTAGGAAAACTGAAGATGTATTTGGAAATTTGGTCTCCTGTTTTACGTTTTCTGATGCCATGTTTCCAAGTAGCTTACCCAGATCATTCTAGATTAATATTTTGTTTGTAGGGTTGACCTTACAGTTTGCTCTGACAGCAGTCTCCCTCGTCCTCAGCTCAAAGTGATTGAGAGGAAGCTAGGTTTGGACACAGAGTCCTTCAGAAGACATGTAAACATCCCTCCTCTGACAGATTTACAGTGAGGGAGACTGGACTCTGACTGAAGATAAATTAGAAAGCCATGAGACACCAACACTTGATCAATAAGCTGTTTGTCATTTTTAAAAAGGCATCTGCACACAATTCTAGAATAAAATAAATGTCTTAAATAACTTTGCAGCTGTTTTTTTTTTTTATATATTTTGACAATCGGATGTACAGGATGTACTGAATGCCTCATAATGTGGAAATCCTATCTGCTCCGAGGGGCCTTGGTAACAGTGAACTGTCCCAAACATTATGGAGGGTTTAGAGAGCTTGACTTTCTGCCAAAACGTTGCTCTGTGAGTTGATTTCATTACCTGAGCCATTTATACATGAAATTGTGAAAAACACAACAGACAAACAGGGAAGTGATCAGTAAAGAGGTTTTCAATTTCTGGTCTCAGAATCAAATTTAAATGCAAACAGAATGATGACCAGGAGACCCAGGAGGCAGCTCCGACTCAAAGCTGTGGGGGGGTTTAAAGTGTGGTTCAGTTCTGAGACAACATGTCAAAAAATGAAAAGATTCTAGATGACGTTCGATCATCAGAGGTGTCAAAAGTATTAATGTTTGCAACCTTACTGTTTAAAAACAGCTTTATAGAAGTTAGAGGATCAACTTAAGCTTTTTACTGCAGTAAAAGTATAAAAGTACAATTTTTAAAACCATTTAAATCATAAAAGTAGCAGGAAAAACGTTGAGGACAGATTTAACCCTTATACTGGTTAATGAGCAACTGATCAAAGGAACATTTTCTACTGTTCTGGATGATAACTCTCTTAGACTTCATTTTCTTAGTTTTATAACTAATGGTAACAGAGTCACATGATTTGTGGACATTAAGATCTAAAGAGAAGCGTTGTCTTCTTGTCAGACCCTGTAATTTAGTGAAAGGGTGGAGTCAGAGTAAAAAAAAAAGCAAACCTAGGAGAAGCTAGTGGCTGGAAGTTGGAGAGGATTTTGCTGGTAGTTGCAGGGAGAATGGCTCCCATTTGGCGGGTGTATGAATGGGAAGAGCCATTTCCAATGGCTGCTACTGTACTTTTAGTGAAGAAGAACCTACGCTGAAAATGCTGATGAAGATTCTCAGTCATCCAGGTCGTAGTCATTCCGTAAAAGTTCAAAAAAATATCCACTGGACTTGGTACAGGCAAATGGTAACCAATGAGTGGGTCGTTTGGTTCCATCGTTAGCCTGTAATATCCGAAACCTGTCTATGATTCTGAAGGTTGGTCATCAAAGGGGGATAGACAGGTTTCAGGTGTTACAGGAGACAATCCCCCCCTTAACGGCAATCCCCCCCCTTTAACGACCGACCTTCAGAATCATAGACAGGTTTCGGATATTACAGGCTAACGATGGAACCAAACGACCCGCTCATTGGTTTACTATTTGCATGTTTCTAAGCGATACAAGGCGTCGTCTATATAAAGATTCAAACTGTGGATCCAGACATTTGAATTGAGAAAGCTTCCTGGAGAGGTGGAGAAATGTCTTCAAATCTTGGAAACCAAGTCCAGTGGATATTTTTTTTAACTTTTAGGGAACTACGCTATAAATCACTTGGAAGAAAGCATTCTCACTATCAAGCATGGTGGTGGCAGCATCATAGTAAGAGGAGGGTTTTCTTACTCGTCAGTTTAGTGCCTCTTGTTTTGGGTTTTACTTAATCACGGCTTTTAAGTTGAACATTTTTAAACTCGATAATTTAAAAATAGAATCAACTCCCCAAAGTGAGTTTAGGAGGATTTGGTTTTTCCTTTTGAAAATGAAACTGTCCGTGCAGTTATTTTCACTCTGAATAGACACCTTTTAAGATAAGACACATCCACAGTGCAACTGCTTACATATTCTATGGTGCATATTTCTCCTGCTCAGAGTGATCATCTGATGGATACAGGAGTTAGCAGACCTGTAGATATCTATGAAAGCGGTTTCATGATGCCCTGTTTCCAAATGGCTTATCCAGATCAATCTAAATCAACATTTTTTTTGCAGGGATCACCTGACTGTTTGCTCTGTCAGGGGCTTCCCTTGTCTGCAGCTCAAAGTGATTCAGGAGATGCAATGTTAGTACATAGAGTCCTTCGGGGGATGGAGAACATACCCTCTCCCCCCTCTGATTTACAGCGAGAGCAGATGGAGGGTCTCCCCCTGCAATTGTAAATTAGTCTCCATAACATCCCAGAGCTTCAGTTTGTGGTGATGTCGGCCAAAGGTTGCAGCTCTATAACCCTTGGTTATAAAGTGAGTGTATCTCTCTGAGGTTGTCTCTCTCTGAGTGTGGGAATGTTAAAGGTCACCATCCACCTGCGTGGCTCTAAACACTCGTGTCTGAAATACTAGACAAACCTGACTTTCCCCACTGATGGCTTTATGAGGTTTCGATGAATAATCGGCTGTTCTCTTCCATAACTTGCTATGACTTAAATGGATGCCGTGTTCTCCCTACTGGTTCATAATGTTCCCTCAGGATTAACTCTGGTAAAGTCTTGGTTTAATTTGATGCACAAACATCGGTTGCTTTTCATGGCCCTACTACTACCAGGGGGAACAATGGTGTGACTAGGGCAGGGCAATTAATTGCATTTGCAATAATCGCAATTTAACGAAACACAATTTTCAAATTCCAGAGTGACGAAATTTTGTTCATGTTACAATTAACAAATTGCCTATACGTATAAAGCTCTTCCTCAAGTCATGAATATTGACCAAAGCGCTTCAATTCAATTCTACTCAGCTTATTTCTATAGCTCCAATTCACAACACGTCACCTCTAGGCACTTTCCAGTTCACCAGATCATCCAGTCTGATTGATTCAAAGGAAAACCAGCTGATTGCATCGACTCATTGACTCTTCCTCACACTAAGCATGCTTGTAGCGACAGTGGAGAGGAAAAACTCCCTTTGAACAGGAAGAAACCTCCAGCAGAACCAGGCTCAGTGTGAGCGGCCATCTGCTGAGGCCCACTGGGGTTCAAGCAGACAGAAGCAGACATAGAAAAAGAAGCATAGATACAAAAGGCAACTGTCAACCAGCTCCACAGGCGGCCCCGTCCAGGAAACACACAGCCAGGCAGACGAGCTCCGAGCCAGCTCCCATGTCAGAGGATGAAGAGAGCACATCCAGTTAGTCACAGTCAGAGAAACAGGACTACACTGGAAAACAGGCCAAGCTCCAACATCTAGAAACAAAGGTGTTGATGGCAGCAGCACAGCTGATATTTCTCTCCAGGATGGAGTCACAGCCAAACAGGAACTGGGTTTACACTACGTTCAGTCATTCACTCACACACTGATGGTGGCAAACTACATTGTAGCCACATCTTCCCTTGGGCTCACTGACAGAAGCGAGGCTGCCGAACACTGGTGCCACCATCAGTAGACAATGCCGGTGAAGTATTTTTTGCACAAGGACACAACAACACTGAAAGCCGGAGCCGGGCCTTGTACTGTCAACGCTTCGATTTCAGGGCAAACTCCTACATCCAACACCACTGTCGCCTAACAAGACTAAGTGACTCATTTGTACTCACTCCAGCCCTGCAGGAGGCGGCAATATGTTTAGAGTGGGTTTGCAGCGACAAAAAAGGAAAAATAAACTTCAGCTAATACGCAGATCTATGCAAGTAGAAGCAAGCACTTTAAAAACCACAGTGAGTATGAGGGATTGCTGTAGACATGCTCTTCCAAGAGGAGCAAACCCTACACAGTCGATGACTGGGTGCTGGTTTCTTTAAGTTGTCTCTGGACATTGCCTTGAGGAGACGTGTGCTCTGAATTAAGGATCAAGTCGGTAGGATAAAACAGCAGCTGGGACAGTAGAAGACGAAGAAAGGCTCTTCCACTGCCAACATAAAGCCATGTTTACAGGTTAATAGGTTTTTAGGTAATGCATATTCAAAGTTGGATTGAGAAATGATGGTTTAAGTCCAATAGTTTGATTTCATTTTAGAAACACTCATATAATCCTCAACATCGGTTTGATTTCATGAACAGTAAAACATTTTATCCTTGTAGGAGGAATAAAGGTTAAACCAAAAACACTGCATTATTGTATATAAACTATCAAAGTCATTAAGGATTGGAGCCAGTTTTAACTCCACCTCAGTACGGTCAGGCGTCCACCAAATGGAGCAGACATGTTTATTTAGAGCCCAAAGGAGAACATTATTTATTTAGGACTATGGTCAATATAAGTGCCTCATAAACTCACAAGCACAGGGTGCTCCTTATTGTAATGATCTCCACATGTTCCTGCAGGAGGTCAGGTTCTCCTGCATGGATTCCTCCTTTGTAGAAGCCAAGGATGTGGACGCATGGAGCAATTAGCAGCAGAAAAGCATAGAAACCATCTAACAGCTTAAAGTGAGCGGCGTGGTTCAGCCAACTTCATTTAATGAGTTGCGAAACAAAAAAAAGTGAGTATTTGAAAATCCTGTTGTGCATCAAGTCTGAAGAGGGTTTGACTTTTCTTTTCTTATTTTCTTTCTATGAAGAATTATGTTGATGTCCATATTTAGTTTTCCAATCCCATTTTTCTGCTGTTTGGTCAGGATTCCCTTTCAAAGGTCTGGATCTCAATGGGAGTTTTCTGGTAAAATAAAGGTTCAAATGAACGAATCTCAGGATATAATCAGCTGATCTAAAAAGCTTCAGAGGTTCTTCAATGTTGAAACTTTGACAAACAAGCAGAACTCAAACTGCTCTGTGTGCATTTCAGCTGGTTTTAGACTTGCTGATGTTATAAAACGTTTAAACATGACAGAGAAGCAAAAACAGAAGAAATCTGAATAGAGGACAGAAACGTTTGTACTCTTGTTATGTACCTGGTACTGAGCCATTTAAAATGTAAACATGGACTGGATTTGTTAAACTAAAAACAAGGAACAGCTGGTTTGACTCAAAATAGTGTGACGTTAACAGTTTTACAACATGTGGAGTAAGATTTAATAGCGTGTCCGAATGGATGGAGTCGTCCTCGTGGCAACAAGGCAAACCGTTTTAGATCAAACCCAATAATTAATCCTTAATCATAGATCTTGATTATTTTCTTGTTTTTTTGTTTTTTTACTTCTGAGTTTTTTTACTTAGTCTTTGTGGAGACGTCCTGATTGCCCAGTAGAAAGAGCCAGGCCCTGTTCAGAGAGCATGTATAGCTGTAAACTGATTCATTTCAATTTAATTCAGTTTATTTCTATAGCTCCAATTCACATCATGTTGTCTCAAGGCACTTTCCAGTTCACCAGATCATCCAGTCAGATTGATTCAAAGTTTTCTATCTAAGGAAAACCAGCTGATTGCATCGACTCATTGACTCTTCAGCAATCCCTCACACTAAGCATGCTTGTAGCGACAGTGGAGAGGAAAAACTCCCTTTTAACAAACCTCTAGCAGAACCTGGCTCAGTGTGAGCAGCCATCTGCTGAGGCCCACTGGGGTCCTGCAGCTTCTTTCATTTCCTACCATGTCAGAGCCTGGCAGTGCTCAGTGTTGGCTAAATCCAACTAACCCGCTCCGATTCAAAAAGTTTCCCATATCTGTAGTGCAGTGTGTGCACATCCATCCACTGATCTCATTTAAGCCCTACACTGGAAAAAATTGAAATCTAGATAAGTCATTTATTCTTGAAATAAGTTAATTTCATTGAGGAGGTAAAAGACATTTTGCCAAAGGAACAAGACAATTTACATTTAAAATAAGAAAACACAATTACATTGTCTTAATTCAAGTGCATTTTATCGAACCATCTTATTTAAGAGTAAAAATACTCATTTCATTGGCAAACTATCTCATTTACCTACTCAAATTAAGGGTAAATACACTTAATGAAAAAAATTTCTAGATCATATTTCAAGTGTAAGGTACTGTTAGGATTATTGTTATTGATGATGTGTGAGTGTGTAAACCCTAATATTACCTGCCTGTTGTGCATCAGAACTAATGTTTTCCCAGGTAGTTTATCTCATTAGGACAGTTACTCTGCCAGGATAAAACGTCATCTTCACTCTGTATGTGGTAAAGATTTGGGAATGGAATAAGAGCGGAGTCCTGGATCTAAGAACAAAGTCTAATATTTTGATAAGTTTGGAGCCATGGATGTCTCCTCATTTACAGACCTATATGAGTTTAAGCCCCTGTCACACCCTGCTGATTTCTCCAGCGTCTTCCTGACGTCCCAGCATCTCCTAAAACGCTGGCATACGCTGAACTTTCTATGTATTTTTTCAATTTTGGGCGTATTCATGGAGTATTCATAACAAGTCCAGAACTTCTGTCCAACGACAGCCTAACTTCTGCATAACGCACGGCAGCATAATGCCCAGGAAATGATGCACAAGCCAGTGTCCTGAGGGGGGCAGGAGGCGCCCGGAGGCGCCTGGTCTGCATAAAAAAATGATTATTAACCTAGCTGCTGTTTACCGGCAGCCAAAAAAAAGAATAAATAAAAATAAAAAGAAAGAAAGCAGGTTTCTGGTGTTAGCAGATTGAGCGTCATGTCTGCTAGGAAGTGTGTTGGTGGTGGGCGTGAACGCAGGGAGGATCCATCACTCACCTTCTGGAGAGAAGTTCTCGATAAGTTACAAAGACGTTATGCGCAAGTTACTCAGAGGTTTAGGATAGACGCCACGACTGATGAGGAACTGACACTGAACGGATGTCGACCATCA
Organism: Cyprinodon diabolis; assembly: GCA_030533445.1. Classification (NCBI taxonomy): domain Eukaryota; kingdom Metazoa; phylum Chordata; class Actinopteri; order Cyprinodontiformes; family Cyprinodontidae; genus Cyprinodon; species Cyprinodon diabolis. The sequence continues at coordinate 46,779,811 of CM060079.1, read as the reverse complement.
GATAACTGACCTGGAACTGATGGACCACGGATGGCAGACGCCGGCGTACAACGGGAAATTTTGAACATGCTCAAATTTCTTGACGTACTTGCTGTATGTCGACATGTGCCAGCGTTTTTTAGCATACTTCAGCGTGCTCTTAACTTATAAAAAACATACCCATAGCATATCCAACGTATGCCAGCGTTTTTAACTGATTTTTCATACGTCAGGGATATGTTGGCTAAATCATGAAGGTGTGACAGGGGCTGAATTTGCTAATCTGGTTGAGTGGTTCTCCAGGAATTAACAAGGGTTCATCTAAAGATGTTTTTAGAACTGATCAATGACCTTTAGTTTATATCTTCATATAGTTGCTTATTGTAAGTAGAGTTATAATCCGTGTATGGTTCGTTCTTTGGTTTTTTTGTTTCAAAACAAAAAGGAAAAAACAAAACAAGCATGTGGTTTTTTGTTTTTCCGTTTTTAAAACGAAATGAGAAAAACAGCATTTGCAAAATTTAAAAAAGGGTACGTTTTGGGATTTTTTTAACTGCAATGGTTAAACCAAAGACAAACTTTTATTTTGTTGTTAATTCAACTGACCTTATGGCAGAACCGGAAATGAAGACCTGAACTCCCAACACAGAACTTTTTTAGTTACCAGTAGGTGGCGGTAATGTACGCCTTCAATTTCTTGCCAACCGCCATTACAATCCACAAGAAGAAGAACTTTTTCAGTTAGCACTACCAAAATGGAAACAAGTAATGTGGAGCTCCATGGCGGCTCAAAGCATCACTGATTTCCTCTGTGTGTTTTTCCTCTCTCAAAAAGTTTGATAATCAATGCAGAAAACGGTTCAAGTGGAGCCATTGCCTTTTGTTAGAAATGGTTCGTTTTGATGCCGTCTTCATCCACTGTAAATGATTTTTCTTTGGCGACTTACTTCATTTCCGGTACCGCTACATATTAAAACAACAACCGTATTTTATTTTCATTTAGATGGCAAAAAAAAAACTCAAACGCTGTTGATTTTCTATTAATGTTATTAATTTAAAAACAGAAAAACCACATGCTTGTTTTGTTTTTTTGTTATTGTTTTGAAACGCAAAAAACCAAAGAACGAACCATACACGGATTAGTTATAAGTTTTTTTGCTGTTTTATGGTTGTGATTGATAAGCATAGACTTCCATGCTTAGGTCTACTTTTCTAACACTCAGTCTGGATTTATGAAAGTTACCTATGAAAAAAATATGAGGCAGGAAAAGGAAAACTGAATGAGACAAGATCTGCATGATCTGAGAATGACGGAGGAAACCCTTGCTCACACTGGCTCCGGTGCGGTTACCGAGCCGACAGAGACCGCAACTCCCGCACACCCCCTCTCACACCGCCCTTTTGACTACGGTGCGGTGCGGCTCTGCGGCTCCGGCAACAGGTCCGGAGATTTAACAGAAGTTCACTTGAGTTCACGTAACTTCACGCGATAACACGGCCCAAATAAGGATATTTGCGAGAGCTTGTTGCGGAGGGCTCCGGCACGCCGCAAGGATAGCTTTCTTGCTGAATTTTCTGCAGCGCCGGAGTGTCTCGGTAACCGCAGCCGGACAGCTCAGCAGCCGGTGAGAGAGGTTTACGTCTTTTTAATGACTTGGAATCACTGCGGCGCCGCACCCACCGCACCGGTAAGCCCGGAGTCGGTGTGAGCCGGGGGGAAGAGATAACCACCTGTGCGATGTAATGTAACTAAACGCTGCCAATGTATAATATATGATATATATATACGACATGTGATCTTCAATTGCAATAATATATGAAAAAAAATTCCATCTATAGTAGGTTCTTGCTTTGTTTAATACATATATATATATATGTATATTATATGAATATGTCAAGTTAATAACATTTTAAAAACATTCTGTGTCAGTATTTAATACAGATGGCACAGTAAGTTGTAAACTATAGTAATATACTGTTTTTTTATTCAACATATAAAAAAAATGTTTAGCGCTTCATCGTATGGATAGATCCTCGTGGATACTGAAGCTTTTAAGGTAATAGCTGCACATCAGTGAACCGTTAGTTGATCAATAAGATCAATCAACTTTGGATTAATTAGTTAATCGATAATCTACAAAAATGATTAGCTTATCAGATTTAGTGAAAGGAAAAAGTAATTAGTTAAAATTTTATTGAAGAAAAATATAACACCATAACTAAGAAGGTTATTATGTAACAGTGCAACTTCCAGCTCTGCTCTGGAATACATTCATGAGCCTTTTTATAAAACCTTATAAAAGTAATCTTACTTTAGGGATCTAAAGGTAAACATCTTAAAACATATTTTAAAAAATGATTCTGCTCTGTACAGTTACTGCATACAGTTTGGGCCCCACATTAGAAGAACAGATATTATCAGCATAACTTACATGTTTTCACTTAAGTAGTAAATCAGTTTTTATAGGTTTCTGGAACACTGAATCTGCTGGTTTTCCACTTAATGTGATCGATCTGATCCCAGTGGAGCGTATTTTGAGTCCAGCCCTCAGATAGAATCACATCAGCACCTCCATTCAGGCTCTGGTTCCATCTGAACGCTGCTCTGCTCTTCATTGCACGTTGGAGTGTGTGTGTGTGTGTGTGTCAGGCCAACACTGCTTTTATTGGGCTCGTCGTGGCGCCTTGCTCCTCATTTCTGGTCAAATCACAGACATGTGATGTTAAACACCCACGTGCTGCTGGCTTTTACAGTCAGGCTTGCAGCAACACACACCTAATGTATTAATGCAAAATTGCATGTGCACAGCTTGATGTTGCAGCACATGCAACATGTTCTACTGGAATCTTTCACCAATCACAAGAAAGAGGACGTCTTCACTCAGAGCAGACAGCCACACAGATTTAGACCCTGTACACTTAATACACACAGCAGAGCACTTTCAACCAATTAAAGCTGACAAATACCAAGTAACTCTATACGAGGGATTGTGGTTCAGCTGAGACTTAGACTGTGACCATCAAAACCACCACAGTTGTTTTCCAGAGGGGAACATTTGGAGAAGACTGCCAGGTAATGTTCAACTTCATGTGACTCCAAAAAAAATATTCAAAGAGTTACAAAATGAAGTGACTCAGAAATTTGGATGAGTTTGGGAAGAGCCTGCATAGTACAGGAAACTCACCTCATTTTCCCGTCAGCCAGAAAGAGTTTTTTAAATCCTTTCTTAAAAGCAGGCACCCTGTCTACTTTTAAGGCTAGGCTTAAAACTTTCCTTTTTGATAAAGCTTATAGTTAGAGTGGCTCAGGTTATCCTGAGCTATCTCTATAGTTCTGCTGCTATAGGCTTAGACTGCTGGAGGACATAGGGACCCCTATTTCTTTGGCAAATCCATTGAGCTTGATTTCAGTCTGGATAGACGTTTCTCCTTGCTCTACCTTTCTTATACCTCATCCAAAATACTTAGGCTACTGATACAGAGCTATTGTTTTTGGTTATGCTCTTATAGGCTTAGATTGCTGGAGGACATAGGCACCTCTTTCCATCATTCTGCTTCATTCTATCTCTATTCTCCCACTCTGCAGAATCTGTTAGTTCAATCTCTAACGTTCTGCTCTCTCTGCTTTTTCTCATAGTAGCTTCATCTGGTCTGTTCCTGTTTGGCTGTGACTCCATCCTGGAGAGAAATATCAGCTGTGCTGCTGCCATCAACACCTTTGTTTCTAGATGCTGGAGCTTGGCCTGTTTTCCAGTGTAGTCCTGTTTCTCTGACTGTGACTAACTGGATGTGCTCTCTTCATCCTCTGACATGGAAGCTGGCTCGGAGCTCGTCTGCCTGGCTGTGTGTTTCCTGGACGGGGCCGCCTGTGGAGCTGGTTGACAGTTGCCTTTTGTATCTATGCTTCTTTTTCTATGTCTGCTTCTGTCTCCTTGAACCCCAGTGGGCCTCAGCAGATGGCCGCCCACACTGAGCCTGGTTCTGCTGGAGGTTTCTTCCTGTTCAAAGGGAGTTTTTCCTCTCCACTGTCGCTACAAGCATGCTTAGTGTGAGGGATTGCTGAAGAGTCAATGAGTCGATGCAATCAGCTGGTTTTCCTTAGATAGAAAACTTTAAATCAATTTGACTGGATGATCTGGTGAACTGGAAAGTTTCTTGAGATGACGTGTTGTGAATCTGCGCTATAGAAATAAACTGAAACTGAATTGAATTTATTGGATATAGAGAAGAAAAAAAAGCTCACATCTTCATTCTGTTAAGATGAATGATAACTGAAATAGATGTGTTCATCAAAGGCAACAGTGTTTTAGTCGCCTACTGTGTTCAGCAAACGCAGAAATTAATTTACATATGAGGGAATGTCGCTATTATCAAACCTAATAAAATGTTCCACTGTCCTTTTTTGTTAAAACCTCTTTCAGAGGTATATAAAAGGTGTAATAAATTTAAAAGCTACAAGTTTAACTACTCCCAGCAAGTAAGTGGTGCTCTTTTGCACTTCCTCTCATTCCATACTTTATTTAAGCTTCAGCACTGATTAATGTTTAACCATGTGTGATATCATCTCTGCAGCTTTATTACTGCTTACTAATAGAGACTGATTGAATTTTATTAAATTCAGTTTATTTCTATCGCGTCAATTCACATCATGTCATCTCAGGGCACCTTCCAGTTCAATTGATTCAAAGTTTTCTATCTAAGAAAAACCAGTTGATTGCATCGACTCATTGACTCTTCAGCAATCCCTCACACTAAGCATGCTTGTAGCGACAGTGGAGAGGAAAAACTCCCTTTGAACAGGAAAAAACCTCCAGCAGAACCAGGCTCAGTGTGAGCGGCCATCTGCTGAGACCCACTGGGGTTCAAGGAGACAGAAGCAGACATAGAAAAAGAAGCATAGATACAAAAGGCAACTGTCAACCAGCTCCACAGGCGGCCCCGTCCAGGAAACACACAGCCAGGCAGACGAGCTCCGAGCCAGCTCCCATGTCAGAGGATGAAGAGAGCACATCCAGTTAGTCACAGTCAGAGAAACAGGACTACACTGGAAAACAGGCCAAGCTCCAACATCTAGAAACAAAGGTGTTGATGGCAGCAGCACGGCTGATATTTCTCACCAGGATGGAGTCACAGCCAAACAGGAACAGACCAGATGAAGCTACTATGTGAAAAAGCAGAGAGACGTTAGAGATTGAACTAACAGATTCTGCAGAGTGGGAGAATAGAGATAGAATGAAGCAGAATGATGAAAAAGGGGTCCCTATGTCCTCCAGCAGTCTAAGCCTAAAAGAGCATAACTTTAAAGATAGCTCCGTGTCAGTAACCTAAGTATTTTGGATGAGGTATAAGAAAGGTAGAGCAAGGAGAAACGACTAAGCTCAATGAATTGGCCAAACAAAATCTAAAATCTACATGTTTAGGATAACAGGCCTGCTCTGAGTAAACTGGTGAACTATCCCTGCTGCTAATCAAGGCAATACTACTACTAAAACAACACAGTCCAGTCATGTTTAAAACATCAGGTTGTGTTGGACTGCAGACGGATTTCATTTAGTTACCATTTAAGGTCAAGCAAGAAAAGAAAATCAGGTCCCTTTAGAGCTAGAATGAGCCCACAGCCAGATTTCACAGACAAGATGTCACTGGACAAGAATGTCTCTGGAGGCAGGGATGGAGTGTGGCTTTGGATGCACGCCTCAGGTGAGAGGTGGAAACGGACACTGTGGATGTGGAGAGGCCAAGGGGGTCATCGCATGACTTCACCCTGCAGCTCTCCTTATTTAAGACACGTGTTTATCACTTATCCAGTTAATTCTGCAGACTTCCCCGGGGTGTTGAGGCACGCAGCACCGTCCGCCGTCTAACTTTATCAACAGTGCGGACAATAACGAGCTGTGTAATTTTACGCATGCTGCCAGGAGAGGATTTCAGCTTCACAAGGAGCCTCTCTAATGCCAAATAAGGATGAATCCAAAGAGAAGCTGGCTGCGGACCGCTGTTGGCACACTGCTCCGGTCCTGCTTCAAAACTAATGCTGCTAGATGACCTTTCAGATCCACTTGGATGGTTGCAGAGCAGCAGAGAGAAGAACAGATCCCGCAACAACCCAGTGGATCTCAAGAGAAAAGAAACACTGGACTGTGTAAACAGGACAGTGAGACTGGAGGGGGGAGACAGGGTTAGTCTGACCGCGACTCCTCGCAGGAACAGCCTGTCCATAAGTCCCTCCTCATCCTGCTCTTCAGCAGCAAACAGATGACAGGCTTCAGTGTAGAAGGGGCCATCTTTATGTCCAGCAGTCCTTTCCCTCTCTTCACCAACACTACCATCCTTCATGTGAAGCCATGTGAGCCTCCCCGCCCCCCCATCTCTCTGATCACCAGGTCCCTCAGCCAAGGGAGCAGATTTCTGCTGACAGGAGAGGCTTATTGCATCCCAGCAGGCTTTGCTGATTTGATCTCTTCAGGCTCCATGTGTCAAGGAGAAGCAATAGAGAAATAGACAGCGTAGAAGTCTCATATTTCCCCCCACAACCACCAAAGTCAAAGTTTTAAAGGAAAAGTCACATTCAGAATTCAAACTCCAGAAAATACTTTAAATATGAAATTATTGCATACAATAATCAGGTCTTAAAGACCAAATGATGGTGTGTTTGTTTGTTGTTTTTTTGTATAAAATTAAGCTCGGGGCGGCGCAAGCAGCTGACGCTAAATAACAAAAACCCCCAAAAGACCCCCTTTGTGTTTGTGTAATATTACCCTTAAAGGTGCTCAATGTTATATACTGTTCAATACATGCTAAGAGTTTTTAATTCAGAGTAATGTTCATGTGAATGTGCTTTACTGGAGGCATCCATGTTTGTCAAAGAACACTACTGCCACCTACTGGTTAGTGACGTCACAGTGCGGTATCGGCTGTTGATCAAGTCCCAGTGCTGTATCTGGTGTTTGTCACAACGCGCTATTATCCAAGTCATCTTGAAAACATTCTTCTTCCAAATGTTGGCTACATATTACGGGTCTTTTCTCTGACCAGAAGTTCGATGGCAAATCCTCCCTCTTCAAGTTGGCGATCCAACGACCAACCCGTCCGTGGAGGATCAGGAATCAGAAAGGTGGAATAACTCTTTTTTTCACTTTTACCCGATGTATTCCAGCATCCAGCTGCCATGCACGTGGGCATTGTCAGTTTCACAATAGCTATGGTGAATTTCAATGGTGAAGTCCTCTGGAAATCTTCAATAATTGTTGTTGATTGCAGATGTGTCTAGTAGTTCCCATTGATTTAGCTTGTAAAGCGGGGAGAATGGCGCTAGGCTTACCGCACCGTGACGTCACTGCTGGAAGATGGCAGGAGGGAGGGGCTACTATATTAGGGTAAAAATGGCCGCTCCCAGACTCAGTGATCTCCACGAAACTTTTTTATTTTTTTTTTTTACTGATTAACGCTAAATTCATAAAATCACAGTAAACATATTAGTTTTTGGTCTAAATAATGATCCATTGATTGTTCCTCGCTGACGGGACAAACATTATTGAGGCTAGTGTGGGGTTTTCTCAAAGCAGGAATAAAACATGCTTTTATCTGTGCTGTGTGCAGTTTAAGGGACTGAATGTGAGGATTAAATCTTTCTTTTGGGTGGATGTAAAAGGTTCTTGTCAATAAGAACTGCCTCAACATGCCCACCGGTTTGGCTGCTGGTCTCACCGGCAGGGCTGCCATCTTCAACAGGAAAACCAAATCCTGGGATAAGAAATCCCACAGAGAAGCTACTATGACCCGTTTGTTTTCATCTGAGCTCTGACCGCAGCTTGAGAAGCCTCTGAAAATATCACGATGTGCTCATTTCCTGGACAGCATAGCCGAGAATCAGAA